>JARHVA010002855.1:2232500-2322507 GCA_037957365.1 Torreya grandis
CCTTTTTCTCTTTACAATTAGGTCTATTAGGCTTTGAAGCACCCTATATAGTTATAGTCATCCATAAGTGTACAAAAATGTACCCAACTAGTGAAAAAACATTAAAATCATTTAATATGTATTTTCTCCTAACAAATGAACAAAAATCAAACTTTGCCAATGGTTGCCTTTTTTGGAATAGAGTTTTATAGCTTATTGCCTTACCTAGGGTTTTTATTAATCAAGTGCTACCCGAGAACACTCAGATTGTTCCAAATTTATTTCTAAATGGTTTGAAAACATCCTATAATATTTTAGGGTTTTTTATATGAAAATACACCTTTAAAAGTTCTTTTTAGACTTTACTTTCTCATTTTTCATAGATTTCTAAGTCTAAATACAAATGATTGTATGAATGAAAACACATGTGATTGGTGTGTATTCTAGGTATTTAAATAAAAGAATGTTAGAATGATAAAAAGAGGGTAAATTTACCTTTAAAAACATTCAATAAAACCTACCTTAATACCAATTTATGTTATAATCTATGTCAAAACATGTCTTCTTCACAAAAGTGAGTTCACAGTATCCATTAGTAGACTGCTACAGGAAACCCAATATATTCATTATAGAATCTTACCTTTAGTTAATATTTTAAACATTACTTGGAGCATATGAGATATAATTACATACCATAAACCATTTAAAATATTTATAATAGGTTACTAAAACTATTTATTACATTTTATAGAGACCCTCAGCTTTTGACAATCAAAACTAGCTTAGGCTTATGCAATTGTGCCTACTCAGAAAATAGGGTACCTATGTTTGGATAATAACAATATACACTATTTATTTAAATATATAACTTTATTAAAACCACATTAAATTATATATTTCACTTCATAAAACCAAATCCTTCACAAACATTCTTACAAAGGAAATCCATCTCATTAGCTAATGTTTTCTCATAGGACATAAACAAAAAAATAAACAAACATTCAAGGTAACCAAACTCATAAATGCATAATATTATTCTTAGTTTTGAAATTTTATAATATTAATTTTTACATCATCAAATAATCACTAAACACAACAAATCCATCACCATTATTTTTCAATGAAGCTTTAGTTCAACATTCATGAAGATTTACATAGTTCTCTTACAATTTTCTTGGTAGACTTCTTTCCATGGCATTCATGTCTACCTATATTCACCATCCCTAATAAAATATATACTCTTAACACCCTATATAACCCCAATACAATGTAAAATACTCTAAAACAAACTTAATAACCATTTCTTGAAACATGAAACTCTCAATAACTCTAAACCCACATAGGGTGGTGGTTTCACATGACTACCACCTTACATTTTTATCTTGACACACTGACTCAACATCATCTTATGACTCTTAAAATACCTTATAGGTCTATTAAAACTTCATTAAACATGACATAACATTATATCCCACCTTAACCATCTAAACACACTCTCAATCCCTCTTTACATGCTTGAAATTTCAAATTATAAAAAGGTAGGAAAACTCTTAATGGACATAAATTAAAATTTTCATGCACCAACAGGACTCCAAAAAAAATTCTTTATCTCTTCCAATATTCCCTTACATCATACTCTAGGAGAAAATAATTTGCCTCTAATGTTCTCGTTCATTTAGATTCTTGTACAAATGTGTGTGCTCCTTGCTGCCACACCTATGCTTGTGCTTCTTCTAATTGCTCCTTTGTTCTCACTCCTATTTTTTCTCATGCTACTACTTATACCTACAACTAATTTTATTTATTTTATTGACAAATTCTCTCATGTGATCCACTATCACCTCTCTTTCCTCTATGATTTCTAAGGCATAAAAAATTTCTTCATCTTCTAGTTTTTCATGGAGTGATTGAATGACTCCTTTAGCATTATCTTCTCCTATTGGAATAGTTGAAAACTATCTCTTCACATATTCATACTCTTTTGTTGCATGGGTACTGATATTGCCCCATCTCTTATCAAATTGCACACTTAACTCTTGACTTGGCTACTCACTATATTCACACTTGCATATAGAAACTCAAATACAATGTTAGCTATAAAACAAAGAGACCATAATGTCCCTTTAAGTTCCTCTTGAATGGATACCTTCTTCCTTCCTTTGGAATCTTCTTCAAGTGCTTGATTAGCCATTGTATGTTATTCCTCCTTCACCTTCTCCACTATGATAACTCTCTTTTCTACTTCTTCATCCTCATTTTGTTCTCTTGGAAACTTGTTCTTCAAACCTCCATGGGTTATTTTGTTCATCTTTTCCTTCTTAAAGGTACTCATGTCATGTCTTTTCCTCTTCATCAGTAGCTCTATGGTCCATTTCACTCTTTGTTTTGCCATGGGAGTTCTACCTCTTATTGCCTAACCCATTGTTTATAATATTTTACCATCTCCATAAAATTATTCTCCTAATTCATCATATCTTTCCTCATTTCCCTCATTTATTTTTCCATTTTTATCTCTTCCTTTTCTCTTGCTAACATCTCTCTCTGGTGGTTGTTCATCTAAACCCTGTCTCACCTTTCTCTCTATTTCTCCCTTCATCTTATTTTGTATGCCTCACTTAAACCACTTCCCTCTTTTGGTTCTCACCCAGAACCTTTTATATCATACCTCACTCGAGCCTTCCAATTCTTGTCCTTTCACACTAGAATTATGCTCTATCTCTCAAGCTCTCTTTATAAGTTTGTCTCTCTCAATTGAGCTTGTTAATAGCTCAATTGTTTAGGGATACCACTTCAATTTTTTATTTCACATGTCACTCATCATAAATAATGAATTCATGTAATAAATCAATCACAAAAAATATCATACCTAGTTGAACTACTATCTCAACTCTATCTTACCAAAGACTCCTTGATCAACTTCTTTCCTACGAGTTTTATTCACATGTTGATCCAGGTGGATCCATGTACCGTTCCATTTTTCAAAGTATTAAAATTTTTGTTGAACCATTTTCACATCATAAAATTCATTGAGAGCTTTCTGGTGCTTCTTTTGGAGCACAAAACGGATTCTAGATGCTCGAGATAAAGCTTGCTAAAGCCTTTTTGCAATAGGGGATTAATAGGTGTCAAAAAGTGAAGTGACACTATGTAATACACCAAGTGGTCCAATAACCATTTGACATGTGGAAAATGAATTGGTGTAAAAAAAAATTGGTTTGGTGTTTGTTTTAAGCCTCCAGTCTTTGACAGGTGATCATATGAGGATCCGTGGGCCTCGCTATTTACTCGTTGGGGGCCCTCAGTGAGGGTCGACACACTTTTTTAGAGGGGTGCCTTGGCCTCTTATACTTCATATGTTATTGTTTACACTATTGTATTTAAGTTACAAAGGCTTCTCAAACCCCACCAATGTGGGATAATTGTTTTACACTTTAAAATAAGACTTTTCAAACCTACCATGCCATACCTTGCCACGTAACCTATCATGTCATGCCAAGACCACTTGACAATACGCCAAGACCATGTGTTCACACACACTTTCCAATGGCAGCCTAAGTTAGGTGCCAAGATTAACCTTTGCACCTAAGTCTCCCCCAAAAAAGGGATGTTGGCACTCATTATGGGTGCTGCCAACCCTTAAAAAGCATACAAATGTTGCAAACTCCCAAATGTGGGATAAAGATAAGTGCAAAGTGCCCAAGAAGGAGGCTGATGCCTTGAACCCAACACCTCTTACTCAAAAGGATAAGCCTTTGACCACTTGAGCCACGGGCTTGGAAGTGATATAAGAGGAGTGAATTTCTATTTAAGGGGTAGCAGGTAGCCAACTGTGTAGAGAATTAAGAAGGTCAGAGATTAATTAATGCTTTGTACGGCCTTGGGCCTTTATTTTTAGGTTTAAGATATATTTATACAAGAAAGCAGATATTAGGGAAGGTGAATTTAAGACTTGAATTTAATTTTTAAGCCATTTGATGCACAAATTAATGGAAAGAGTCCTCACTTTGAACAAACCCGAAGACGTAGGCTTTTGAAGCCAAACTCTGTTATCAATTTGCTGGTGATTTCTTCTGATTTTGCTCTACTATTTTATAATTCTAATCTTATTTTTAATTCTAGTTTTAATTTCTCTATGCAAAATTTAAAGAAAAAGTTGGGAAATAGAAAGATCTTTTAAATGCAAAAGTGTGTTATTCGAATTTGTTACACTTGCATTTTCAGTTTTTAGATCAGATTTTTAGTATCAAAGTGGTTGTTATTTAACAGTGATTACTAGTGTATGTTGACAAGGTCTAAATCCCAAAAGGGTGAAGCAAAACTCGTTATAATCTAGATATTGGCTCAAGGCGTGCTTCAAGGATGGCTGAAGAAGAGATGGAACTCAAACAAGCTTTCCACTGAGCTTTCATGGAGATGAGAAGCATGGTTGAGGAATTATACCATGACAAACAAAAGAAATCTGAGAATGAGAAAGGTGATACACAAGCATTGAAATGTAAAGAAACAAAAAAACCTTCTTCATCAGATGATGGTAAAAAAATATGGAATCTCTCCCTTCACTCAAATTAGATATTAAGTTTGAATTACCAATGTTTAATGGTGAAGTTAATGCCAAAAAGTTGGATAATTAGGTCAAGCAAATAGAAGTTTATTGCAGGGTCTAAAAGATTGTAGGAGATGAATCAAAAATTCATTTGGCTACTCTTTGTCTGGGAGGCACAACTCTCATCTGGTGGGAGAGTAAGTTGAAGGAAACTGAGCTTCAAAAAGGTAACTCAATTTCTACTTGGAATGAATTTGTTGAATAACTTAGAAAGTAATTTTATCCTTTAGGCCATATGCAACAAGCCACAATGGATTGGCAAAGTTTTAGACAAGGAAAAGGCCAAAATGTTCAAGATTATACACAGGAATTTATGAAAAAAGCTTTACTTTTGAATGTACCTCTTTACACACAAGGCACACTGCTAAAATATATAGGTGGGCTACATAGTTACTTAAGACATATGATTCTTATGTTCAATCCCACTAATTTAGATGTAGTATGTGTACAAGCCACTCATTTAGAGGCTAGAGGAAAACAATCAAAAGAATCTCTTCCTAAAGTTAAAAGTAAGAAATCTAATGTTAAGCAATCCAAAGGGGAAAGTTCATCAGGAAAGGGTAAATAGAAATCCACTTTTAATGTTACAAAAGAAGAAGGAAAACCATTTTGTAATCATTGCAAGAAAAATCATGATGAGTCTAAGTGTTGGAAATTACACCCTGAGTTAAGGCCTAAAAGGTTTCAAAAGAAAGAAAAGAAGACTAATGTTATGGTTCAGGACTTAGGTTCAGATTCAGGTGATGAAACTAAGATCACAGCTATGGGATTGCATAATGATTCTTTTGTTTCATTTTCTAGCACTAAGTCATCAAATGATGCATCTTCTTATAAATAGAATTTTGTGCATGTTTATAAGAAAAGAAATGAATTGATCCACATTAGAGTTGTTTCAAAACATAATAAGATTGGCACTCTATTTGATAGTGGTTCACGAGCAAATTTGATTTTTGAAGAGGTTGTTAAGAAGTTAGGCTTAAAAACTAATCCCCATCTGAAGCCTTATCCACTAGGTTGGGTGTGTGACAATGCAAAGCTACAAGTATCACAAACTTGTAGACTGAGGTTTGCCATCACATCCATGTTCGTAGATGAGGTTGAGTTGGATGTTGTCCCATTGGACATATGTGGGATTGTTTTTGGAAGCCCATATCTTTATGATAGAAAATCAATATTTTATAGAGAGGAGAATAAGTACTTGCTTGTTAAGGATGGCATTGAATATATAGTCAGAGCACATCACATTACAATAAGTTTTTCCTTGGTTACAGCAGGGCAAATGAAAAGACTAGTTAATTCAAGTAAGACTTTTTGTCTCATGTTGATTAAGTCTAAGGAAAAAGAATATTCTCAGGCTTTGGAAAATTGTGATCCTAAACACAAGAATGAATTGGTTGAAATCATTTCTGCTTATGATGATGTATTTCAAGATCTTAAGGGTTTGGCCCCCCAAAGGGGAGTTCAACATGAAATTCAATTATTGTAGGATTCTCCTCTCCCTAACATTGGCATGTACAGGTTATCAGTGGTGGAAAATGAGGAAATCAAAAAATAGGTAATGGATCGATTGGATAGGGGTATTATTCATCCAAGTTCATCTCCTATTGGTTCACCTATTATTTTGGTGCCAAAGAAAGATGGTACTTAGAGAATGTGTGTTGATTTTCATGCTTTAAACAAAATTACTATTAAGAATCGTTACCCTCTTCCTTGTATTGATGATTTATTAGATCAATTAAAACATGTTATTTATTTCACTAAGTTAGATTTGAGAAGTGGATATCATCAAGTAAGAATTAGTGAAGGTGATGTTTGGAAAACCACTTTCAAAACAAAACAGGGATTGTTTGAATGGTTTGTTATGCCTTTTGGGTTGTGTAATGTCCCAACTACATTCATGAGATTGATGAATGATGTTTTTAGACAGTTCCTTGATGATTTTTTTATAGTCTACTTAGATGATATATTTATTTTCAGCAAGTCTTGGGAAGAGCATGTGATCCACATTAAGAAAGTCATGGATGCATTACGAAGGGAAAAACTTTATTTAAAAATGTCAAAATGTGAATTTGGAAAAACCTCTTTGATATATTTGGGTTACATAGTAGGACATGGTGAATTGAAAATTGATCCTGCAAAAGTAGCAACCATTGTTAACTAGCCTACACCCACTAATACAACTGAGGTTAGAATTTTTCTTGGTGTAGTACAATTTTGGAGAAATTTTATTTCTCAATTTTCATATATTGCATCACCTTTGCATTCTTTGACAAGTGTGAAACAGGGCTTTTAGTAGGGAGGCAAACATCAAAAATCCTTCGACACTTTGAAATAAAAGATAAGTACTACTCTGGTCTTGGAACTTCCTAATATACAACAACCATTTGAGATCGAGATGGATGCAAGTGAGTATGCTATGGGAGCCATTTTAATGCAAGGTAAGAAACTAGTTTGATATCATTCTGAAACTTTCACAAGTGCAGTAAGAAAATATCCAACTTATGATAAGGAATTGTATGCTTTGGTTCAAAGTGTTAAAAAATGGAAACATTACTTAATGGGGAAAAAAACAATTATACATATAGATCATTAGCCCTTACAGTATCTCCAATCACAAACTAAGCTACAACAATCTAGACATTTTCATTGGATGGGTTTCTTACAACAATTTCATCTTGTGAATAAGTATAAAAAAGGTATTCAGAATAAGGTTACAGATATGCTATCTAGGCCTCCTATGGTTGTTGCATCTATTCTTTTACAACATGGTTCTTTATCTCATGAAATTTATAAAGAACAATATGTTAATGATCTTGATTTTCATGATGTCTATAAAGACTTGATGAGTAGTAGACAAGTAGAAAAACTGGACTATCATGTACACAATGATCTTTTGTATCATTTGGGTAAACTTTATATTCCTCAAAATGAGAGGGTGCACATGATTAGAGAAGCACATACTTCTCTTATTTATGGTCATTTTGGAGTTGCTAAAATGGTTGCACATTTGAAAATGTATTATTACTGGCCCCGTATGTAGGAAACTGTTGCCAAATATATTAAGGGATGTACTCTTTGTGCCATAAGTAAACCTAGTAATAGGAAACTAGGACTTTACACTCCTCTGCATGTTCCTACTCACCCATGGGAAAGTATCTCCATGGATTTTGTGGGGCATTTGCCTATGACATAAAGAAAATATGACTATTTATATGTGGTTGTGGATAGATTTAGCAAGATGTGTGTTTTGATTCCTTGCACTAAGCAAATTACTAGGGAAGGCACTGCACACTTGTTATTTAAACATGTATGGGTTCATTTTGGTTTGCCTACTTCAATTATTTCTGATCAGGATTCTTGATTTATTGGGGAGTTTTGGTCAACTTTGTGGGGACTAATGGACACTAAATTAAAAAAGAGCACTGCATTTCATCCACAAACTGATGGGCAAATAGAGGTTGTGAATTGAATTATGGTACATTTGCTTAGGGGTTATAGTAATAAACATCCAAATTTATGGGATGAACAATTGTGTTACATACAACATGCATATAACCGGGCACTTTATTCTTCAACTATGAAATATCCATTTGAAGTTTGTTATGTATACTTGCCTAAATCTCCTCTAGATGTTTGCTATGGATAGGATACAGCTATTGGTGAACCAAAAGAATCTATTTGAGCTAATAAGTTCATTGAACAAATATAGCTCATACATCAGATATGCATACTCAATTGGAGAAAAGTCAAGCCAAGTATAAACCTAGACATGACAAACATCGTGTTGATCACCAATTTTTTGTAGGTGATATGGTATGGCTTCACATCAGTAAGGAAAGACTGACAGGTGAAGGTAAAAATTTGAAACCAATCCGATATGGTCCTTTTTGGATTATGGAAAAAATTGGTACAAATGCTTTTCGGTTAGATTTACCATCTTACATGTAGATTTATTTAGTTGTAAATGTGCAAAATCTGAAATTGTATGAGCCTCCAATGATAATTGATCATGATGAAAGTATATCCATTCCTTCTGTTGATGATTTTGCTCCTGAATATCCAAAAAAATTGTAGGAAGATACTATTCTTGACAGTAATGTGCGGACTTCACGAAGAGGTGATGTTGAATATCTTCATGTTGGTATAAAAGGGATGCACCCAAACAAGGCCAAATAGATGGAAGCCAGAAGGGTGAGGGAGAAATACCCTCACCTCATTACCAATTAATTTCAACTTTTGAAGGTCCAAAAGTTCCCAGTGGGGAGGAGTGATCCAGGTGGATCCATGTACCATTCCATTTTGGAAAGTCTTTAAATTTTATTCAAACCATTTTCACATTGTGTAATTCATCAAGATTTTTCTAGTGCTTCTTCTGGAATGCAAAATGGAGTCTAAATGCTCGAGATAAAGATTGCTAAAGCATTCTTGTGACAGGGGATTAATAGGTGTCAAAAAGTGATGTGGCACTATGTAATATGCTAAGTGTTCCAATAACCATTTAACACATGGCAAATGAATTGGTGTAAAAAAAATTGGTTTGGTGTTTGTTTTTAGCCTCCGGTCTTTGACAGGTGGTCATATGAGGATCCGTGGTCCCCACTATTTGCTCACTGGGGGCCCTCAGCGAGGGTCAACACACTTTTGTAGAGGGGTGCCTTGGCCTCTTATACTTCATATGTTATTGTTTACAACATTGTATTTAAGTTATAAAGGCTGCTCAAACCCCACCAATGTGGGATAATTGTTTTCCACTTTGAAATAAGCCTTTTCAAACCTGCCATGCCATACCTTGCCATCCAACCTATCATGTCACGCCAAGACCACTTGTCAACATGCCAAGACCATGTGTTCACACACACTTTCCAATGGCAGCCTAAGTTAGGTGCCAAGATTAACATTTGCACCTAAGTTTCCCCCTAAAAAATGACATTGGCACTCATCATGGGGATTACTAACCCTTAAAAATCATACAAACATTGCAAACTCCCAAATGTGGGATAAAGATAAGTGCAAAGCACCCAAGAAGGAGGCTGACACCTTGAACCCAGCACCTCTTACCCAAAAGGATAAGCCTTTGACCACTTGAGCCACAGGGTTGGAAGTGATATAAGAGGAGCGAATTTCCATTTGAGGGGTAGTAGGCAGTAGACTATGTAGAGAATTAAGAAGGTCATAGATTAATTAATGCTTTATACAACCTTGGGCCTTTATTTTTAGGTCTGAGAGATATTTATATAGGCAAGCAGAGACTAGGGAAGGTGAATTGAAGACTTGAATTTAATTTTTAAGCCATTTGATGCACAAATTAATGGAAACGGTCCTCACTTCGAACGGACCTAGAGACATAGGCTTTTGAAGCCGAACTCCGTTATCAATTTACTAGTGATTTCTTCTAATTTTTATCTGCTATTTTATAATTTTGATCTTAATTTTAATTTTGGTTTTAATTTCTTTATGCAAAATTTAAAGAAAAAGTCAGGAAATAGAAAGATCTTTTAAATTCAAAAGTGTGTTATTCGAATTTGCTACACTTGCATTTTCAATTTTCAGATCACATGCATAGTAAAATATCAAAGCATCAACATGTACCTATTATCACACCTTTCCCAAGGCATCTCTTTTCTCTAATACCAAATGATGTAGATCTCATTCCATTACTTTTCTAAACTTTGTCTTTTCCTTCTCTTCAAGAAATCTCTTTTTCTTTGTTCAACCATTCCCTTAATCATTTGAGGCAAACATGTAAACATGGATATAATGTACCTTCAAAATGAGTTAGGAGATCATGTTATATTATTAGTTTCATATGAAATTTATGCCATCAACAAACCATTCCATAATTTTCAATAAACTAAAACATTATTGTGCATGTATTCACTTTCACTTGCAAGACACTCATACAATACATTAATGCTAAAATGTCCTTTACATGGGAAATAAAAACACAAAGATAGCTTACATAATATCTATACCTCCCTCTTTCCTCTGAAACTCTTTTCTAAACTATTTATGAGTTTGAATTTTAGTTCCTCTATCCACTTTCTTTCATACAAGTGCCTTCTACATTAACTCATCCATCCCTTTGTCCTTTATAATATGCAATAATGATCATATGGGTTTCCACCTAATAAATTATCATTCTAATCACCTTATAAGGGTTCCAAAAAATCCTTTTACACTTTTATATTCATTATATACCTTATATAATGCATCAATTCAATTCTATTCAACTCTGCCCTATCTTATGACCACTTTTTGTGGCCCATGAAGGTAAAAAGTTGAAACCAATCTGGTATGGTCCTTCTTGGATTACGGAAAAAATTGGTAAAAATGCTTTTCGATTAGATTTACCATCTTACATGTAGATTTATTCAGTTGTAAATGTGGAAAATTTCAAATTGTATGAGCCTCCAATGATAATTGATCATGATGAAAGTATATCCATTCCTTCTGTTGATGATTTTGCTCCTGAATATCCAACAAAATTGTAGGAAGATACTATTCTTGATAGGAATGTGTGGACTTCACAAAGAGGTGATGTTGAATATCTTCATGTTGGTATAAAAGGGATGCACTCAAACAAGGCCAAATAGATGGAAGCCAGAAGGGTGAGGGAGAAATACCCTCACCTCATTACCAATTAATTTCAACTTTTGAAGGTCCAAAAGTTGCCAGTGGGGAGGAGTGATCCAGGTGGATCCATGTACCATTCCATTTTGGAAAGTCTTTAAATTTTATTCAAACCATTTTCACATTGTGTAATTCATCGAGAGTTTTCTAGTGCTTCTTCTAGAATGCAAAATGGAGTCTAAATGCTCGAGATAAAGCTTGCTAAAGCATTCTTGTGACAGGGGATTAATAGGTTTCAAAAAGTGACGTGGCACTATGTAATATGCTAAGTGTTCCAATAACCATTTGACACATGGCAAATGAATTGGTGTAAAAAAAATTGGTTTGGTGTTTGTTTTTAGCCTCTGGTCTTTGACAGGTGGTCATATGAGGATCTGTGGTCCCCGTTATTTGCTCACTAGGGGCCCTCAGTGAGGGTCAATACACTTTTGTAGAGGGGTGCCTTGGCCTCTTATACATCATATGTTATTGTTTACAACATTTTATTTAAGTTACAAAGGCTACTCAAACCCCACCAATGTGGGATAATTGTTTTCCACTTTGAAATAAGCCTTTTCAAACCTGCCATGCCATACCTTGCCATGCAACCTATCATGTCATGCCAAGACCACTTGTCAACATGCCAAGACCATGTGTTCACACACACTTTACAATGGAAACCTAAATTAGGTGCCAAGATTAACCTTTGCACCTAAGTTTCCCCCTAAAAAAGGACATTGGCACTCATCATGGGGGTTACTAACCCTTAAAAAGCATACAAACATTGCAAACTCCCAAATGTGGGATAAAGATAAGTGCAAAGCACCCAAGAAGGAGGCTGACACCTTGAACCCAACACCTCTTACCCAAAAGGATAATCCTTTCACCACTTGAGCCATAGGGTTGGAAGTGATATAAGAGGAGCGAATTTCCATTTGAGGGGTAGTAGGCAGCAGACTATGTAGAGAATTAAGAAGGTCATAGATTAATTAATGCTTTGTACAGCCTTGGGCCTTTATTTTTAGGTATGAGAGATATTTATATAGGCAAGAAAAGACTAGGGAAGGTGAATTAAAGACTTGAATTTAATTTTTAAGCCATTTGATGCACAAATTAATGGAAACGGTCCTCACTTCGAATGGACCCAGAGACGTAGGCTTTTGAAGCCGAACTCCGTTATCAATTTACTAGTGATTTCTTCTAATTTTTATCTGCTATTTTATAATTTTGATCTTAATTTTAATTTTGGTTTTAATTTCTTTATGCAAAATTTAAATAAAAAGTCAGGAAATAGAAAGATCTTTTAAATTCAAAAGTGTGTTATTCAAATTTGCTACACTTGCATTTTTAGTTTTTAGATCACATGCATAGTAAAAAATCAAAGCATCAACATGTACCTATTATCACACCTTTCCCAAGGCATCTCTTTTCTCTAATACCAAATGATGTAGATATCATTCCATTACTTTGCTAAACTTTGTCTTTTCCTTCTCTTTAAGAAATCTCTTTTTCTTTGTTCAACCATTCCCTTAATCATTTGAGGCAAACATGTAAACATGGATATAATGTACCTTTACAATGAGTTAGGAGATCATGCTATATTATTAGTTTCATATGAAATTTATGCCATCAACAAACCATTCCATAATTTTCAATAAACTAAAACATTCTTGTGCATGTATTCACTTTCACTTGCAAGACACTCATACAATACATTAATGCTAAAATGTCCTTTACATGGGAAATAAAAACACAAAGATAGCTTACATAATATCTATACCTCCCTCTTTCCTCTGAAACTCTTTTCTAAACTATTTATGAGTTTGAATTTTAGTTCCTCTATCCACTTTCTTTCATACAAGTGTCTTCTACATTAACTCATCCATCCCTTTGTCCTTTATAATATGCAATAATGATCATATCGGTTTCCACCTAATAAATTATCATTATAATCACCTTATAAGGGTTCCACAAAATCCTTTTACACTTTTATATTCATTATATACCTTATATAATGCATCAATTCTATTCTATTCAACTCTGCCCTATCTTATGACCACTTTTTGTGACCCAATTTTTAGGGTTTTCTCTATTATACGAACATGTAAAATAGACTACTATAAAACCAACCACCAATTTGAACATCCACTATCCTCCTTTATCTATCTAAAAAGTTTCAAGGCAAAATTCCTTCTTTAGATCACTAAACTAGACCTTTTTCTCTTGACAATTAGGTATATTAGGCTTTGAAGCACCCTATATAGTTATAGTCATCCATAAGTGTACAAAAACATACCCAACTGGTGAAAAAACATTAAAATCATTTAATATGGATTTTCTCATAAGAAATGAACAAAAATCAAACTTTTCCAATGGTTTCTTTTCTTTAAATAGGGTTATATAGCTTATTGCCTTACCTAGGGTTTTTCTTAGTCAAGGGCTACCCGAGAACACTCAGATTGTTCCAAATTTATTTTTAAATGGTTTAAAAACCTATTATAATAGTTTTAGGGTTTTTAATATGAAAATACACCTTTCCAATTTATTTTTATACTTTAATTTCTCATTTTTCATAGATTTCTAACTCTAAATTCAAATGATTGTATATAGGAAAACACACGTGATTGGTTTGTATTCTAGGTATGTAAATCAAATAATTTTCAAATGATAACAAGAGGGTTAATTTACCTTCAAAAACATTAAATATAACCTAACTTAATACTAATTTATCTTATAATCTATGTCAAAACATGTCTTCTTCATAAAAGTGAGTTCACAATATCCATTAGTAGACTGCTACATGAAACCCAGTCTATTCATTCTAGAATCTTACCTTTAGTGAATATTTTAAACATTACTTGGATTATATGAGATATAATTACATACAATAAACCCTTAAACATATTTATAATATGTTACTAAAACAATTTATTGCATTTTATAGAGACCCTCAGCTTTTGACAATCAAAACTAGCTCAGGGTTATGTAACTGTGCCTACTCAGAAAATAGGGTACCTGTGTTTGGATAATAATTCTCTAAAATATTTATTTAAATATATATATTTATTAAAACCACATTACATTATATATTTCACTTCAAAACACCAAATCCTTCACAAACATTCTTACAAAGGAAATCCATCTCATTAGCTAATGCTTTCTCATAGGGCATAAACACAAAAATAAATGAACATGCAAGGTAACGAAACTCATAAATGCATAATCTTACTCTTAGTTCTGAGATTAAATACTCTTAATTTTATATCATCAAATAATCACTAAAAACAACAAATCTATCACCATTACTTTTCAATGAAGCTTTAGTTCAACATTCATGAAGATTTACATAGTTCTCTTACAATTTTCTTGGCAGACTTCTTTCCATGACATTCATGTCTACCTATATTCACCATCCCTACTCAAATACATACTCTTTGCACCCTATATAACCTCACTCCAATGTAAAATACTCTAAAACAAACTTAATAACCATTTCTTGAAACATGAAACTCTTAATAACTCTAAACCCACGTAGGGTGGTGGTTCCACATGACCACCATCTTACAATTTTAACTTGACACACTGACTCAACATCATCTTAGGAATCTTAAAAGACCTTATAGGTCTATTAAAACTTCATCTAACATTACATAACATTATATCCCACCTTAACCATCTAAACACACTCTCAATCCCTCTTTACATACTTGAAATTTCAAATTACAAAAAGGTAGGAAAACTCTTAATGGACATAAATTAAAATTTTCATGCACCAACAGGACTCCAAAACACTTTCTTGAGCTCTCCCAATATTCCCTTGCATCAACTATATAGTTTAATCAAATCCAACAAGAACACTTCATCGACCATAATAATTATAGTGTCACCACCTAGAGGTAAATAGATTTTATCTACACTACTACTCTTAACTCCACCTCTAGTTCAAAACTACTCCCCATCTAAATTTTCACCAAGGATTTCATCTCTTTCCCATTACAAAAACATAATATATTATTTCCTCTACCATTTTATTCTCCCATATATCCACTTAAAGGTATAACTTTCTTGTAAATTTATTTCACTCTATAATATATGGGAGAACCAATCCCAAAACATGCATGAACTCCCCCTTGTGGGGATTCCTTTCATTATTTATGGCCTTTTATTTGGGGTTGAGTTTTATCAAGGCCCTTATCAAAGCCTTGATTCAATTTTACCTTGCTTTAAACCCTGAAGGAAAATCCCATACCATCTTAACTAGGTACCAATTTCATGATAAACTAAAGGATACATGTCCCTTAATTTATCAAAATCAAAATCTGTAGATCTCCCACCAAGCCCAATTCAAATTTTTTTAGTCTCCCTCAAGTATTCCTCTCTTATAACTACTTTTATTGCCTATATCACCTCCACTAACTAGATCTATAATATCTTTTTTATTTTCCCTTCTAGAACTAGTTTCATGAAAGCAATTTCCCACTCAAGGCCATGGAGAAAAAATAATAGCTTAAGGGAACCAAAATCTTTGATCATACCCATTTGTATATTTTATTGATAGGGAGAACTTTGAGAATGAAGGAACTAATGATAACAAAATAATCTTTGATATTGATATGAGAGAAAAAAAATTATGATTATTGAAGCTCCCACTCTCCTAGATAAACCTACTCACATAGTTGAGGGCCAACCACCACTTTGCCTCATAAAACTAAAATATCATCACATCAAAAAATATTAAATCACCCTCGAATGAAGATCAGCAAAGGATTAGAAATACATGATGGGGATCCATGATCAATTGCTATAGGTTATTATCCAGATCCTGAACTCCATCCCAATCACCCACATGATTGTTGACTAGTTATTCCATGGCCTAGTTGATGACATGATTGGAAATAAATACATCTAAAGTGTTGGCTTCATGAAAATAGTTGTGGATATCACTCTAATTATCACACCTATATGGAAATCTAAATTATTAAATCAAACATTTAATCTAAAATGAATACCATTAAAAAAATTCTTTAGTTTCCAAGATGAATTCCATTAAGATATTACTCTCCTTCATTAAAACATAGGGATAGGAAGTCCATCAGATAGACATCAAAAAAAATTTATTGCATGGAGACTTAAATGAAGAATTCTACATGTCCCAACCTCTCAAGTTCATAATTAGTGAGAACTTATGTATAGATTTTTAAAAATACTTATATAGTTTGAAATAAGATTTTTTAATTTCATATGAACTATAAACATGTTCTTAATCAACTCTGGATTTACATGGAATCCCTCCAACCCCATAGTCTACACTAAAAAAATAGAAGGTAAACTTATAATTTTATTCCTATATCTCATCGCATTAATCATCATGGGGAGTTTAATCAAGTAGATTCATGATTTAGAATCCAAAATAATTAAATATTTTGATATGACTAAATTTGGTTTGTTGCATTTTTCCCATGATCTTCAAATTTCACAGTCTAAGAAATGAATTTTTGTTAGTCAATCCAAGTATACTCAAGACATACTAAATGACTTCAACATGAAATAATAAAATTCCTTATGCATATCATTTTCCATTCCTCAATAAAATCCTTCCAATGATTACAATATGACCATGACCAAAAACAAGCTTGTAAATCCTAATTTTAATGCTACCACAATATATAGGGATATAAATCAACCCAATGAAGAATGTAATTTTGAGGATGAAGTAAAATAATTTCAAGATTACACTCATAAGATGAAATTTTTCATTTAATAAATTCATGAAAAATTAGAAAAATCCATTAAATAAATTCATGTCCTTGTGATGGCTCCCTTTCTTGAAACTCATTTAAAACATACTTTTTATATAGTACTTAAGGAAAGTAGTTTATGAATTCCTCCAATCCTTTTACTTCCACTATATTTAAAATAATAATTAATATGTATGGTCCTACCTTTAGTGTTCCAACTCAAAGTGATAATATCAATAGTAATTCTAATCTCACATCTAGTGTTACCATGATTCTCATTCTAGTCAACATGTGAGTCAAGCCTATCAAACAAATAAAAATTCACCTAACACTACTCAAGTAATGGTTCAAGATTTGAATCAAATGGATCATATTAAATAAAATAGCTTAAAAAATCCCACAAATTAACAATAAACCTTAACAAAATTTTTGGGGAATATCAAATCAACATTCCCCTCCTCCATCACCCACCACCTTAAATATTATCTTGGGAATATTATCCCTCAAACTCTAATTTTCAATAAAGTAATCAAACATATCCAACAATTAACTATTATTTACTCATATTAAAACCATATATATTGTTGGGATTACTTCCACCATCACTTATGATGGATCTATTGATCTCACTTTCCACTTTAAAGCCTTTGAGAATCTCTATAATGAGAGGATAAAAATTAACACCTATGGAACTACAAAGATACTTGTTAAAATGATAATAAGATATGCTTTATAATGGTATAATAAATTTAATCCTATATTTATCACAAATTTATAAGGATTATTGAATGCATTTCTCTAAGAATTCAAATATCGTGACTTACCCAAAAACAACCTATGTAACTTTTTAAATTAGAAACAAACAAATAATGATCTAGTATACAAATTCATTAATAGTTAGAAATATTTATATGTCAAAGCCAATTATAAAATGTTTGAATAAAAATTATTTAATATATTTACAAATTATTTAGAACCTTAAAAAAATAAAGTTAGGTTATTCTATCTTAAGTCATTGTAAGAATTATTTGATCAAACTAAAATACAAAGCCACATCAAGAGATAATTTGAACCTCAACCCAAGAAAAATATGTATTTTATTATAAAAATTAAAAAAAATTATGCTAAAAATGATGGTATTAATGACACTTATGATCATAATCATGACTGTAAAAGGATTATTCACAATATCATGTTAAGTGGTTCACAAAATGAAACTATTTCCAAACCAATTATGGGAAGCCATTTTCACCCACCTCCTCCTTCCATTCATCTTAATAAAAATACTACTCATGGATAAGACTTCATATACCTCTATTTAAATAACATGATGATTTATGACCAAACCCTCGATGGTATTATAGCCAAAAAAAATTGGTTTTACACTAAGTGGAGTCATTATCAATAAAATTGTCATCTCCTTTATACCTTAGCATATGAGTTCATTATTATTTCCTAATTTTTATCATGATGAATGACAAGAGTTCTTATAAATACTTAATAAATGTTTCTAAAATTCACAAGGGTGTTATATGACATTAGTGGTTGGAGCTGAATGTGGATGATTTTATAGTTGTGAATAGTTATAATCTTATTGAAGTTTATTATTATTAATTTCAGGGTGAATAAGAATATTATTTTTTTTGGTATCAAGTATTGATTAGTATTAAATCCCTTACTATGGATCTAACCACTCCATAATATAGTAATGGTTGGATGTTAGATGATCCCTTTTTTACTATGTAGATACTAAAATATGGTATTAAACACTTGGAAATGTTATTTTTGACCTACTTTCACCCTAAATTACTTGTGTGTTAATATATGACTATAATTTTCCATCCTATAACATCCACATTTTATTTATGGGTCTAATCCTTGTAAGTTTTTGTCAGTCACGTATAATAATTCCTACAACCTGTACCAAACAAGTAAATTATCATACTTAGATATATCTAGATCATCAAACCCATATTCTTGTCTCTTATAAAATTATTTTAGATTCAAATGGTTCCATCTAAATATTAAAATTATTCCCTTCTCCCATCAACAATCATATTTTAAAATCAAATCATTACTATGGGTTAAAACGTCTACCCAGCATGTCGATGGCATGAGAAATTACCCAAAGAGTCTCATATAAATATAAAATAGATTTAGGATTATTGATTATCTATAAAGTATTTATTAATCATATTCAAATACTATGACATTCAAAGGGTTTTCCCTATTTTTCCCAATTTTAAAATCGAACACAAGGATTAGGTCTTATCCAATTCTAAATCACCTCAAATCCAAAACAAAGTTGCCATTTTCCAAGTTTAAAAATATACATCATAGGTTTCATCCATTCAAGGAGCACTAATTATACACATACACCTAATGGGGATAACTACAAGCATTTTTACATCCCTCTTTGTAGTATTAGATATGTAATTAATGCTAATACATTTAATGAGACTGGTTAGGTCAACTCAACCCACATTTCTTCCATTTTCCAAACCTAATTCTATCATTGTGAGTGGCCCTATGGTTTTAAGTGAAGGAGACATATTTTTATGAGTCAGGAACATAATCAAACCTTAATATTGCACATAGAGCTAAAAGACAAATAGCTGCACATTCCTATATCAAAAAAGAGAGGAAAAATCTAGAGAAATAGGACCATCAGATAGGGAACATAATATTTAATGGTACCAACTTGAGGCTGATGATACTATCTAGTGCACACATATCTAGGTCCTAATCTAAATGTCCTACAATCTAGTTTTCCATCCTTCTTATCACTTTCTTATAGTCTCAGTCCTCCATAGAGAAGTTTATTACTAAGTATTGTATCCCTTTGTTTTACTTTCCATATTTATCAAGTTAGACTTATAAATTAGTTTTAAGATTTTACATTCATATACGTATTTAACTATATATATTTTAATCTAAATTCATTTATAAAAAATTTATTTAAATGGGTTTAACTAATCACATAAATATAAAAATAGATAAAACATATTGATGAATCCATATATTGCTTGAACTTTTCTAAACTCTAGGTTTCACTTTGGGTTTCATCATTTTTTATATGGTTTTCATATTTATACCTTAGCGTTTCATTTTCATACCTAATTTTTGATTTTATATAATATTAAAAATTACACATGGGTATAAGTAAAGAACAAAGTTTATATTTTTTTATGCAAGATATGGTTATAATCATTATATGTTATTTTACTTTACTATGCAAAATCTATAACTATGTAATCAAATGGATCAAATATTTGGACATCAATAAGGATGAAATTAATAATGAATTATATTTAACCCCCCATTATACATATTATTTTGGCATCCAATCTATGTTGATCCTTATTACCACAAAGCACTAATGAGCATGCATGAACCCTTTTATTCCTTCTACTCCCATTATTCACCCTATAAATATCATGGATTTTAAAATTCAATTTATACTTCCTATTGATGGACTTATTATAGATATTGAATCTAATAATTGATTATAGATTTGATGAGATTGATGAAAGCAATTCAATAGAATATATTAACATCAATCCAAAAATAAATGATGTAATGTTATATGTAGCAAGATATGAATATAAACTTTCTCAAGCTAATACACCTAAATAGTAATATGATCTATTCCATGGTTCTCATCAACCTTTTGGATGTATCAATTTCACCATAAGTGTCTAGACCACTACTATAACTACTATTCCTACATCTACATCTCCAATTACATATTTAAGTCCCACCCAAGGTGTGGGGGAAACATAATTCATCCCTCATATTTATATGCCCATTCTTACGCAATCAAATTATGTTGATCATATAATTAATACACATATTACATCATCAACCTCTCCTACTACATTTTCCCTTAATTATATTTTTTGAGTTCTAGAGATTAAAATATTATAGTTAGAACAGTGTGCATCTAGAGATATCCATTCAATGTATTTTTATTATTTTATTCATAATTCATTATCCCCTAAGATTGTATATTATCCCTTACCTATAGTTTTTTTAATATTTTGAGATTCCATTACATGATGATAAAGGTGATCCTAAGCAACAATTTTCATCCTTTCATGAAACATGCTTGGATTATGCATCCAATGAAAAATTATTGACCAATTTATTCCTAAAAACTGTCAAAGACTATGTTTTATGGTGGTTTTATGACATCCATATATAACCATTCAGATATTTAATTGTTTGGTAGAGTAATTTATAGCACATTCCTACATCAAAATTCATGAGAAATTATCTTATATGCAAATTTACAAACTCAATAAAGGATCCAACAAGGCAATCAATGACTATGTAATTTGGTATAAGAATGTGCTAGATAATATGATGAATCTTATGGTAAAAATGATATAGAAAAAATATTCAATTGAAATTTGTACGTCACTCCATGAGTCCATATTATTCAATAATATTAAGTATTTTTATGAGATATGCCATACAATGAGAGATCAATAAGTCAAGTTTATAGATTTGAAAAAAATAATTATATACTTAATGTTACAACTAATCTAACAAAAAAAATCAAATAAAACCAAAATACAAGATTAAATACAATAACACCAAGAATAAGGTAAAGACAATAGTTAATTTAGTATCATAACTTAAAAATGACTTATCTTATAAGGCTTGTAGATAAGGTAGTTTTCAAAATGACCTCAACATCCTCAAATACTATTACACAAGTTACTCAAGTAAAACCTTATATTTATTGCTCCACCATAAGAGGTTTATATGAGTAAGCCTACACATAAAGGATGTGATAGAAATGCATATTTTGATTATCATCAACCTACAAGTTATTATACAAACACATGCTTTAAACTAAGGCACAATATACAAGATCTCATTGATAATAACATTATTAATCTTAATACACCTATAATGGATTTTTACATACTCTAATTTGGTCAAAAAAACACAAGCAATATGTCTTTTGTTTATCTTTCACAAGAAGGTCTTAATGATGAATGTGACTCTTGTTCGTGTGGTCATTTTGGTATTTTGATCTTTATTATGACTTGTTTTTTTTAATTTTTTACACCTCTAGTGGTTTTATTTCATGTTATCCCAGTCACAAGGCCCCCTAGCCTACTTTACATAGTTATTACTCAACTTTTTGGTCTCAAGACACTAGCACTATCCTAGACACTATTTTTAGGCACTAGTGCCCACCTCAGTGCTAGTGTCCAATGGTCATATTTTCAACTTGTTATGGGTTCTTACCCTCCCTTGAGTCTTTCTTATGATTTTGTCTTTCTTTTTCACCTTGTTAGATAATGAACAAGGGTCTCACACTCAAATTAAATTTCCTTATATATAAAGATCCCCATAAGTCATTTTATATCTAGCACTTAATATTTTGGCACATAAGAACATAAAATCAATCAAAAGTATAACTCACCACTCAAAATACTACTCATCATTCACATCTAGATATACATGCTTGATCAAATAAGGGCCTAAGCAAAGTCATTCTAGCATATTGTGCACATTTATTATACACATTCCTAAGGGATAACTACATATGATCTAATACACCTATCATTAGGGTTAATGTAGGCAATAGTCAAGATAGTAGGGGTTCTATATCATATGATCGTAACATCCCAAAACCCATATTTTTCCTTAATTTTTAATTTGATCCCATTGTTACTTCATGTGTGTAAGTGTTCATTAGGGTTTTAAACAAGAAACAACTAAATAGTGACACAGAAGAATGACCAGAAGCCCCTAAGAATATCTATAAAACCTTGGAACCTCCTTACAACATCCCTAGAAGTCTTAGAACCCCCATCCCTGAAAGGAGACTAGCATGGTGTCTTGGACACTATTGCAATTAGCTACTTTCCTTCTAACTATGATATTGTCTAAAGGTAGTTTCAACTGCAATTCTATAATGAAAGCACTCCAAACTAATTTCCATCCTTCTTATCATTTGGTCATACCTATTTCACTCTAGATAAGTTGATTTTCTCATTGCACTTTGTATTTTGGGTAATTTAATTTGATATATCTATTTTTAAAATTTATTTATATGTGCCCTTTATACACAACCCTTTAAAAACCTAGTATTTACATCTACTAAGTCCTAAAAAGTTAAAAAAATTGGTAAACCTAATTTAATTTAAATATTTCTTAACAACCTTAATTCCACCATAGGGTTTGCATTTTCCATTTTTGTGTACTAAATCAGGGGTTATTAAATTTTAACTTTTCATAATTTTTGCACATCCTAACTAATCCATAACAATTTATTTATTATGTTTTAATTAATTTAACATATCTTAAATTTTGTTTACAAACCCTTCAAACCCTAGATCCACATACTAGGTCCTCATACAACCAAAAATTAGTCATTAGGGTTTCAAGTAAAATTATTTTTTTCTTATACATTTGGATGAATATTTCATATATATATACATATACATATATATATATATATATATATATATATATACATATATATATATATATACATATATATATATATATATACATATATATATATATATACATATATATATATATATATATATATATACATATACATATACATATATATATATATATATATATATATATATGTTATATTATCTTCTCTCTATCATTTACCTATTGTTATTTTTTTCATTCTCCTTTGTGGCAAGTTTTAGACTTCTAAGAAACCTCTTACCCCTCACCCAGCTGACCAATTTATAAACTTTTCACATAATTATACAAATGAATGGACCAATTTTAAAAATTGTACATTAGCACATGATAATTATCATGATTTCATTTATAATGATGATGATTATTATTATTTTTATAATTATGGATATGATGATTACTATAAGCATCATAATGAAAGTGTGGATGAGGATAGACTAGATTCACCATCTTCTCCTTCTCCTCTCTCTTCCCATAATTATAAAAATCACATTAAAAACATAAGTCCAAAATATCCCCTTATAGGTAGTACTTTGTCTGAATGTGATCCTAGTTTATCAACCACTTTTGCTACATCCATATTTAAATTAAAGTAATACAAGAACAATAAAATCAATTTACCTTTGCATGGTTCAAGTAACATTATAAATGTTGTTCCTAGCATATAAAACTAAAATTCACATTCTTTAACTTTCTCAATTTAATTAAAAAAAGCAAGTATAAATGGTGTTACATCTTTTACAAATTCACAAACTAAATTAGATGATATTATTTTTTCACCCTCTTACACATTTCAAGCTCAACATGGTGATTGTATACAAAACATAGAAAATTAAAAACTCTCTAACTCTCACATTACATGTCATAATACACCAAATGAAAAAATGGTTGCTACTTCATTATTGAACATAATTATAATACATGCATTCCACTCATAGCTAGTTAAGATACACATTGCATTTAACTTACACATGATGATATGTTTCATAGTAGTAAAAAGCTAAAATCTTCTTCTACTCCTCTTTCTAAGAATGATAATGATAGTTCTTTTACACTTAACTCTACAAGCGAATTTTTTAGGAAATAATTCTAACATTAGTTTTTTACATGTGGTAAAAGACTAGTCACTATTTACTATGTGTTAGTTGCCATGGTTATATGCAAATATTAGTTATTATATTGGTTATTCAAATATATTATGATAACAATATATTTATTTAATAGTCATTTTGTTAGTGTGAGTTAGT
Organism: Torreya grandis; assembly: GCA_037957365.1. Lineage (NCBI taxonomy): Eukaryota > Viridiplantae > Streptophyta > Pinopsida > Cupressales > Taxaceae > Torreya > Torreya grandis. The sequence goes on from JARHVA010002855.1 coordinate 2,257,145, forward strand.
TGTGTGAGATATAATGTAATAGTATTTGAATTAATAAATATGTGAAGTTGATTGACCCCAATTATTATTTCTGAACCTTTGATTCTTCCCCCACCAAGGTCATTTTTAATATCTAGTATCAGATTAAGTCCATCTTGGACCTCTCTATACCCTCAATTTTATTTTTTTACATAAAGTGGTTCATACAAAGGCTATGTAGTGTAGACCACTTGTAGCAGTAATTGTTTTGCCTAGCCACTTTGCTTGCATGCTGTCAACAAATTTCAAGTGGAGACCACATGCAAATTTACTGACCTTTGCCATCCACCTGCATTCTCTTCTCACTCCATTTTATCCATTATATTCATAGTTTTTTTCAAACCATTCTCTTCACCATTTGAATACCAAAAAATTCAAATATATAAATAAATAAATACACAGATTGGAGTTCTCTGGTTTTTTGTAATTTTTTGTTTCAAATTTGCAAGAAATCCAAGTCTACATGAGGAAGGAGAATTATATATATATATATATATATATATATATATATATATATATATATATATATATATATATATATATATATATATATATATATATATATATATATAACATGTATTTTAGATCTAATAGATTTATATGTAGTATAATATAGCCATCAAGATTTATTATTTGCTAAAGAAATGTAATCAAGAAATGATACATGGTTTTGGTAAAAGGATTGGTACCCAATCAATTGCTATTTACATATCATGATTTTATAATAGAAAGGATAAAATATCCTTAAGTCATTGATCATTTATTTTCATGTGGTCTTCCATACATGGATTTCATGGTAAATCGATGAGCTAGATTTTCAACTAAGATCCCATCCTTGTGGGGTTTTCATGTTCTTTCTACATAGATTTTTTGTGAGCTCCATATATATGTTGATCCATATCTTGGTATTACCTCAACATCTTTGGAGGCAAAATAATCATGCTCAACAAATTGACATTCTAGATCCTCTACACTTTGAGATCAACCCTATAATGAGATAATCTTTGCACTATTTAACTCGACGGTGATCACCCCAACTCTGCCTGCATTTGAATTTTGAGATCTACATGCTTATTAGCTTGGAAAGTTATTTTGTGATCTATTTACTATGATCCAAGATCCATTTATTTTCTTCATCAATCATTGAAGAAAATGGTTTGGGCATCAAACTTACTTGGTCGAGCTACACCATCTTGATTCCTGTAAGCAGTGAAACTCTTCCTTACCATAGTGAATAAAGATGACTCACCTTCATCACTCCTCTCTCATCATCTCAACTTCTTCAATGCATATTCATTTTACTTCAAATCTTACACATTATTCAAACTTGAGCTCCTTTCAATTAGTGATAGAATAGTCCTATTTTTTAGTTTTAGAGTTTATCTTTTAGGTTGTATTTTTTTTAGGTATTTTTATAAGATTGAGTCTGTATATTTAGTGTTTTTTCTTAGAGTCTTAATTTTAGGTTTGTGGCATAATTTAAGGTTATTTAGATATAAGGGTCTATTTATGATCTATTAATATAGTGTTTACATTTAGTTTAATATTTGGTATTTTATATTTTGGTTTGAATGTTTTTAAGTTTTTTTTATTATAGTGGTTTTATATAATAGGTTCTTATTAAATTTTGTTTTAAAAATTTTGTATTGTCATTCTTGTCAATAATGCAAACTAAAGTGTCAATTCATTTAAAGTCTTTGTCAAGAGTCAATATGAGTTGTTACGAGTCAAGTTTTAGTTTTGTTATCAAAAATAAAAAGAGTCATTACTTTTAGAATTATTTTAAAATAAGTGTCATGGTCTTTTAGTCAAGTTCATTCTAAATTACAAGCTTCAAATAATCCTAATAAGGCATTTTCAATTAAATTGGATTGTTTGTAATCAATTGCATTATTGGTTGAAACCAACATTTGAATTTCGTGACCCATGTTAGAACTAGGGGGTGAAAGTTAGGAAATAGTTTTAACATTAATTTTTTACATGTGATGAAAAAAACTAGTTACTATTTACCATGTGTTAATTACCATGGTTATATGCAAATATTAGTTATTAGATTGGTTATTCAAATATATTTTGATAATAATATATTTGTTTAATAGTCAGTTTATTAGTGTGAGTTAGTTGTGTGAGATATTGGTGGAGATTATATCTCCCCAATTATAAGGATGGTGTTCCTATATAATGTAATACTATTCAAATTAATAAATTTATAAATTTGATTGGCACCAATTATTTTTTTTGAGCCTTTAGATCTTCTCCCACCAATGGCATTTTTTATAATAAATTTTGATTTTGATGAAACTTAGAATAACAATGACTATTATGACTTTAGTGATGAAAATATTGAAATTAATTGCCAATTAAATGTTATTTCAAATGATAATATCTCTTTAGATAAACTCATGCAAACTTATTCTTATGTTCATCATTTACATGATTTGCATTCAAATCATAAAAAGGTGAGTTACATTCCTTTAGCATGTGATACTAAATTTCCAACTAATAATATAAATGATACTAATGAATCTACCCCACTCTCCACTTACTACAGTAGAACATGTTTCTCATACTAACCTCCATGAGGGTGATAGATAATTTCCATCTCACCATATCCAAGCTATCACCCCTCTAAAGGTTATGGTGAATAAAACCAAAGGAGGTTCAAGAATTAAATGAAACTCTTGATGATGTTAATATACCTTCACAATAGGTAATCTCTTTGATGTATGTTGTGGGTATTTTACAATAAAAAGTACACCATCTCACATTAAAAAGTAAAGCATACCACTCTTGGGTTGATTCCAATACCATCCATAGAAATCATATCCCATGCATAATCTTCACTACATAGTTACCAAAATAGTTTTAGATTCCAATATTATTGAAGTTCAATGGACATGAAGATCCATATGTGCACCTCAAAGCTTATAGAAAAGCCATGGAACATTCCATTGGTAGTTTGATCCTCTTATAGATATTTCCTCAAACATTGGAGGGTGAGGCATTAAATTGGTTTCATCATTCAATCACCAATGGTTCACTCCATACATATGATAAGTTAAAAGAAGTTTTTCTCATGAATTATATTCAGAATAAGGGACCTTGAGTCACATATGATAGGTTAAATTCACTACACCAAGTTGAGTAAGAAGTAGTAAATGATTACATTATAAGATTCAAATCTTACTTGCAATAGTTGATCTACCAACTAATAGATTTAGAGGTATAATAAATATTTATTAGATGTCTTATTTTCCCTCTTAAGGAGAAATTATTCTATGAGACATCCAAATCATTCTAGCATATATGTAACATATTTATGGCATTTGATAAGAAGTCAGGACTAGTTGAGACACATTCAAAGGTAGACTTGGACTTAGGTCTCTCACAAGCATAGTTATCCAATATAGTACAAACACTTAATACACAAATGCCTAAGGAAAAAGTCATATAGAAGCCACAAATCAAGATACTTAACAAAGGAAAAAAGACACTTCACAGTTCATCTCTTATAGTGAATAGAGCATAAGACACCAATAGTGGGGCCATATAGTTCTCATATAGAGATAGGCCTCATGATAAATTGTTTACATTACTAGATAGAGGGATGATCACTCTTCCTCCTACTCAGCATCATTAAGCCATCATGTGAAAAGAATAAGAAACAAGCCATATTGCAATTATCATATAATCAATGGACATTGGGATAATAACTATTATGCACTCAATTGACCAATTTGTCAAAAGAGGCATTATAACATTCACATAGGGGGCATATATATCTCCTTATCCACACTCTTTTAGATCACACTCCTATACAAGTGAGTTATCCCAGGATGATCCTTTCAAGTAGCCATTGTTTACTCATCATATGATCCATGTGGTTTTTTGGACACCTACTTATGAGAGATATCATGAACCAAAAATTTATAAATGATGGAAACTAGTTCACATATCTCAACCTAATTATAGCAACATGGTAAAAAATTGAAAACAACTTAACCACTATTTATAGTTTAAAAACCAATTAAGATATTTGGAAAAGATCATGAAAATCAGAGCATAGTGCCAACACAACCACTGATTAATATATTTGGTATAGATCTCAAATATCATAGCATAATGTCATAAGTACCACCAATTAAGATATTTGGTAGAGATCATATATATCAAAGCATAATTTTAGTATGACAATTGATTACGTTATTTACTATAAAATATACACATTTAGCTCCTAACTATGTACCACAAGCAGTATTAATTCTAGATTCTACTTATACAACTACACAACATGAGTAGTATAGCCATTTATTTTCTTGGCCTTCAAGGTTTAGATAGTGCAGGTTATAGTTCCATGATCAACACTCAGATATATTATGATACTTCTAAAAAATAACTACACTAATAACTAACATTCTTAATCTGATATACATATCTACTCAAACATCCATATACATATGAGCAACCAATTACCATTCATTATCCACATAAACACATTTATATATCAACACATGAGTAATACATATAATCAAACACTTAATCAAGTAAATAATTCCATAAATCAAAATTCCAAATAACACAATACCAACATACCAATATATATATATATATATATATATATATATATATATATATATATATATATATATATATATATATATATATATATATATATATATATATAAGGTTTAGTAAAATAATTTAAAGTCTCTCAATAATCATAGTTTGGTCACTAAGACTAGCCTTCTCACTCTCACTCTTAGATACATACACATTAGATCCAAAACCTCTTTCACCCCCTCTAGATCTAGACTGAGACCTATGTCTTTGCACTCTATCTCATAACATAGCCACCTCATCCAATATATCTCCTTGATCTCAATGTAAATGAACGTAATCATCCATGATCCTAATACCTACCCCGCCTATAATATTAGGTGTGGGTACAACTCACATTTGCATCTCTACACATGCCTCATCTCTATCAATATTTGCTTACCTATATGCAGCGGTGGTAATGGTCGCTCGATAAAAAAGGTAGGAATAAATGCCTATAATTCATGTGTCCCTCTATATATATATATATAAGGTTTAGTAAAATAATTTATAGTCTCTCAATAATCATAGTTTGGTCACTAAGACTAGCCTCCTCACTCTCACTCTTAGATACATACACATTGGATCCAAAACCTCTTTCACCCCCTCTAGATCTAGACTGAGACCTATGTCTTTGCACTCTATCCGTAACATAGCCACCTCATCCAATATATCTCCATGATCTCAATGTAAATGAATGTAATCATCCATGATCCTAATACCTACCCCACTTATAATATTAGGTGTGGGCACAACTCACATTTTCATCTCTACACATGCCTCATCTCTATCAATATTTGCTTACCTATATCAGCGGTGGTAATGGTCGCTCGATAAAAAAGGTAGGAATAAATGCCTATAATTCATGTGTCCCTCTTCACTATCCCATCATCTATAGCATCATCAAGTATATTATATGTCATCTCTCACAAAATAACCTCAATAATGGTCTCCTAATACTTGTTGTCCCCAATAACTATGCACACTAAAGTAATACATTAAATATCTACATGATAATTTAGTTACTATACTAAACTAAACATACATATAAATAATAATAACATGAAACCAACTACCCTGATGTGATCCACATCTATCACATCCTATATGATATCCCTACCTCCTATAAATAGTAGTGGCCATTTATGTTGCCTCTAACATACTATGAAGGCATCAATATCTACCACATCAAGTATCTCTATCACTAGATCTCACTCCATCATCAAAATCAGAGATAGCTTATCCATAGATGGTCTTGATCTATGGTAATCCTAGGGAATTGATATAAGTGATGCCACATAACCCAAACTATCCCTATTAATCACTGTCCTCTCATCATCTTTCAGGGGAAGTCCACATAAGCACTCCATCAGTTGACCACTATATAACTCCATCATGCATACATCTACCTAAGCAAACATAATAAAATATGACATTAACAACTCCAGATGACATGGAAACATAAAAATATGATCATTGAACATAAATTAAAATAAAAAATTATAATTTTTACTCCATTGAACACTAACACTACCACTAGGACACTAACATTGGATAGTGTCATGGCCTTTGGATAGTAGCATGGTAGCTTAAGACACTATTGTGATCCTTGGTAGACTATCATGACCCTCCAAAATATGGACATAAAATACCTAAATTTTGGTAAAAAAGATTAAAATTTTTAAAACACTTTTCAAAAATGTAAAAAATGATGGATTCCTTACTAGGGTAAACTCATCATGGGCATGGATGAGCACCTTCACCTCCTTATAGCGGGTCACATTCATTCCTTATCTCCTCATAATATTCACTAGGATCATAATAATAATTCACTCAGTCAAAATGTACAAATAAATTTCAAAATAAATTAATTAACCTATTTAATCTATGTTTTAACAATGCCACCTACCTAAGTTTGACCCTATGTGAAAATTTTGCCAACTAATACCAAAATTTTCCAATCACAATCTCTCAAAATCCATAGCTCTAATTTTCAACTCATTTCTTGTATGTGGGGATTGATGAAAATATCCCCCACATTGTACCATTTATAATTGTATCCCAATAGATTTAACTTTACAAATGAGAAAACTCATATTTCCTTAACAAACTCAATATAGACCATATGTCTATCTTAGAAAACTTACAAATGATTTCCATAAAATCACTAGCATAATCGACCTTAAGTTCCTACTATGAATTCTAGCTATCACTAACATGCATATCGATATCACTTTTGGTTTGACACCTTCACTTGAATTTTATCTCCCTCACCAAAAGGGGGGCGTATATACACTATTTACACCGATACAATTCTACTCAGACACATAGTTTGACTCAAACATATAGTGATTTAGATATACAAATACTCAAGTACCCAAATTAATTTAGATATATATATTGACTTATATTTCCCAATTTAGTGACTTAGATATATATAAATACATAGTTGTCTTAGATTTCTTGATTCAGTGACTTAGATATATAGATACATAGTTGTCTCAGATTTCTTAGTATAGTTTACTCAGATTTCCCAATTTAGTGGCTCAGATACTCAAACATATAAATTGGATTAGACACACACATATACTCAAACACTCAAGATCAAATATACAACTACACAGGTACTTAGATATTTAGATACATGTGTTGACTTATATTTCCAAGGTTCTAAAACATTGATTTAAACATAGTTATAAACTTCAATTATAACTATTGGGGCATGTACATGGTACACAATCCTTATATAAACATAGTTTCTATGCACAAGTTATGTAGCTACATTACTTAGGTATCATGTTTGGGGGCATGATGGAAGGCATGTGTCCTCAATCACACAAGATTATACCAAATTATATAGATGAAATGGAAAATTATACTAGTCTCTACGTGTAGACTATCAAATCACATGTAAATTATCACCAAGATGTCACTAAGATTTCACCAATTTGGGTCATTTATCTAACTATAGTAGTTGATCCATAGTTTTCACCAGACCCAAATTATGAAGTTTGATCAATAATTTCAACCTTTAAGTAGATGATGTATGTAATGGGAAATGTAGCAAATCTATAAATCAATCCTATCTCAAAGAAGATAAATCCTACTTACACTTTCGATTGGGGATACCTTAGATATTTAGGGTCATGACCAAGATGGATCTACTAGACCTAGCCAAGGGATCTCTTACCATAAATAATATCACTAGAGAGGGTTCTAAATCTTTTAGTCAAATAAAACTATGTAGTAACCCTAACTATGTCCTATTTTTTCATATTCACTAAACTAATAACAAGTAAAGTAAAAGACTAATCTAGTGCTCACCAAATATTGTGACACAAAGTGGGGGTAATAAACATGAAAATTAAACATACCTAAGAGAATCCTAATTAATCTATGTATATTTAAAAACCTATTGCATGGAGGGTACAATTTATTCAAAAATCATTACTTATGTTAGTTCTATCTATTAAAGAGAGGATCAAAGTTAGAGATACTTACCTTGAAGATGAACCCGTCAAGACTCAATCTCTCCATTAGCCAAAGGTGATTCACAAGAGGTTTTTATGGTTTTTAAGGATCACTAAGAAATTCTAAAGCATCTAAGACTTCTCCATAAGACACGATCTTTCTCCAAGTAGAAACCTTAAGCTAAGACTACTCAAGTAAATTGGTAGAAGAGTAGATTATAAAGAAGTGTAAATGAATAATTAACTCTTGTTATATCTCTAAGAATGGAAATTGAATGTGTTTATATAGGTAGATATAACCCTAAACCCTTATAAAATTTTAGGTCGACAAGGTTGACTTAGTCGACCTAGTATTGTAATTCACAAAAACAAACTAGGTCAAGGACTAGGTTGGCCATGGCGGACCTAGTCCCTAATAAACTTTGTCAATAAGGATACAAGGTTGATGTGGTCAACTATGTACTATAAAATTTAACAAAGAGGTTTAGGTTAGGGAAAGAGCTAATGAAGGTGGTAAAATATTATAGGAAGGTGAAAATAAGAGGCAATGCTTATAGGAATGGTTATAAGATATAATGTGTAGATAGAAAGTGGAAAAAATGAAAAAAAATATTGGGAAGCACCAATGGTCTACCCACCCCTTTCCCAATGCACCCCTTAAGGTATGAAATCAAAGAAATTAAGACTCGATAGGTTCTTACAGGATATAAATAATTAATAATTGATAAAGTTTGAAAATATTATGTGTATACATATGCCCCACTATAATCTCATCATGTGTCACTTAGGTGCAATAGGGGATGGTGCTTCAAGAAAGAACATAATAATGCACAACACTGAGGCTAAAAAAAGTTGTAGTATTTTGAAGTATGAAATAACTAAAAGTAAATGATTGGAATGGAAATAATTTAATTAGTAATTATATGTGTACCTTGACTTACCTTTATCATTGGATGGTTATCTAATGTGTTTTTAGTTTTGATCATGGAGGGCACAGAGACTTATTTCGATAAACCCAAAGATACAAAACCAAAGAGTAAAAACAAACAAACATAGGAAAGCCAATATAACTGGTATTATGTGGATGGGGTGTACTTGGAAATATGGCAAGCTGGGGTGACAAGTGTTATGTTAGACCAAATGACCAAGTTAAAATTTAGATTAAATTAGGTAACTAAAAATCCATGGCTACTAAATACTAAAAAACATAAACAATTAAACCTTAAGTAAGAAAGGCAAACTCACCAAGTCAAACCAAGGATACATGTCAAAAATGATGGTAATCAAACATCAATGTGAAAGAAGTAACAATCCTTAAATAAATATGGGCAAGAAAAAATAGTAAAATAACATTGATGAGTGAATAGTAATAATCCTTAATCAACAGTGGAAAAAGGTGCATAAAAGGGAAAAAACATTGGTGAGTGAGAAGTAATAATCCAACCACACTCAACAATGGAAAAAGTACATGAAAGTAGAAATAGATTAAGGTGTCTAAAAAAATGGTAGTATCATAATGACAAATGGTAAAATAAATCAAGTCACATCTAAGAATATAGAGCCATGGTCTAAAGAAATTAATCCATAGTTTCTCAAGCATATTATTTTGTTCTAAAGATAGATAAAATAGAAACAAAGTAGTGCTAGCATGTTTTTGAGTTGTGAAGAATAAAGAACTATAAAATAAGGAAAAATAGATTTATAATCACACTTTCCTATCAAGGTGGAAAACAAAATGGGTAGAAGGGAGAATGAAGGAAAACCCAAGATAGAGAAACTCTTTCTCAAAGTTAAGACACTCAAATTAGGTTTGTCAAAATAGGAGGAATTGTGATGTTAAGGTCTATGAAGAACTTCTCTTAGATACACAAGTTTTAGGTCCATAAATGAAGTATGTAGATCATCCCATGAAGGCTATATGCATGAAAAAGTAAAATGGACCTACCATCCCACAACATGTTCCCTGTTCCTCAAGACCCCTTACAGAGTCATCTCTATTGTGAGGCCAACTATGGATTTTGATATTTGATTGGAGATAGGAGATGTGCTTGTAATCACATCTTTTGGTGTGATTTTGAATTTTGAAATTTGGTATGTTACCTTTTGTATATCGTTACCTTTTATTTTGAATGATTTGGCTTTTAAATTTCTTGATGGCTTTTTCTATTCCTCCTTTATATGAATTTGAAAAACCAAACATGGGTGCTAAAGATGGATTTCATTTAAATACTTGGGACTTATTTTCTAAGAGAGAGAACTAATAGAAAATGGTGTCTAAGAGTCTCATAAATTCATGTAAAATAAAAGTTATATCTTGACTTTTATCTTATTTTATCCAATGTGGAGTGAAAGGAAAGGAAAACAAGAGTAATGGAACATGGAATAATTTGAATTACTTCAAATTGAAAAAAATGTGACAAAGGGTAAAAAGTGATAAAATGATAGAAAAGTGTGATTCCTTACCATAAGAATGAGTTAAATGTAGGAAAACATGCTAACACAGTTTATTGTGAAAATTTCATCTATCAAAAGAAGCAAAAGCTAAAGTTGAGAACAAAGATCAAAAACTTATAACCATTGCTAAACACATTCTAGATAATAAATGAAAAGATGGTGATTTTATGAGGAAGGTCAAGTCTTATCCATGGTCTTAAAATACAACTCATCAAAGAGAAACCCATGAGGGTGTATGAAGCATGTAAAAATTAGATAAGATAAAGATGGTATTTATGAGGAAGGCTAGGTCATATTCATGGTCTTGAATGACAACTCAGAAAAGATAAACATGATGGGTGCCAAAAATTATTGGAAAGTGATAAAACAAAGAGGATAAAAGTGAAAAATCATGAGGAAGACTGGGTCTTATCCATTATTTTAAAATGCAACTCATAAGGAAAAGGAAAACCAAAAGACCAAAAGGAAGGACTAGGGTTTGTGAAAAGAGAGAACTATTGAAGAGGGTGAGACCCATATAAGTAGCCTAAAAAAAGTTTTAGATAGATATCATATCTAAATCATAAAAAGAAGGAAAGGATTATGCCAAGTACTTCTTGAGGAAATACACATTGGTGGGCTCTTTAAAATTATGGCCTTCATTGGTTTGAATGGCTAGGTACTAGGACCAAGAATATCTTTGACTAAATAAGGGCCCTACCATTTTTAGGCATACTTACCTTATTTATCATAAGTGTCATCTAATTTAAGGACAAGATCACCAACATTAAATGTGCAAACTTTAATGTATTTTTTATGTTGTTTGGCAATACAGGCCTTGTATTGGGTATTATGTTGTAAAGCAAAAATATGGTGCTCATCAAGAATATTGAGAACATGAAGGCAAGATTCAAATAATTCTTAATCAGGTATGATACCATGAAAATGTATATAGAGAGAGGTAAATTCAACTTCTAATGAGTGGACTGATTTAAAACCATAGACTAGAGGGAATGGTGTTGCCCTAGTGGTAATGCATATGCTAGTGCAATAGGCCCAAAAAGCAAGATAGAGATGAAGGTGTCAATCTATGCAAGTTTCACAAATTATCTTTTGGAGTATTTTATTAATAATTTTATTGGTGGCCTCAGCTTGGCCATTGCATTAAGGATGATAGGGTGTGGAGAATTTGTGAATGATTTTAAATTTAGCACAAAGCTATTTGACATCTTTATTTTTGAAATTTCCACCATTATTTAAAATGATAGTGTGAGGGACACCAAAGCAAAAAATTATTTGATTAAGGATGAATTTGGAGACGATGTTACCAATGACATTAACAAAGGGCATATCCTCAACCCATTTTTGTAAAATATTCTATGGTGGTGATTATAAAGACATGTCCATCTTAAGATTGAGGTAATTTTCCTATGAGATCTAATCCCTACATGGATAATGGCCAAGGAGACTCCACAGTTTAAATATCAACTAAAAGTGAATGGATTAGATCATCATGAAGATATCAAGGAGTACACTTTTTAACAAATTTGATGGCATCATTTTTAAGAGTGGGCCAAAATTATCCCATACATAAGTATTTATAGGTTGTAGCATGTCTACTACAATGGCCACCGTAAATGCCTCTGTGTGCTTGTTCATGAAGAGGAAGAACATTATATTTTAGAACATAGTAAAGCAAGGTACCTTCATCATTGTGGAAATATAGGATGTTATATTGAAATTCATACTTAAAATCTTATTTGATAATGCAAGTCTTTTTGTGGAAATCTAAGTTTGGAGGATAAATTTGGTGTTCTAGAAATTGAATGATATCTTTTTATCATGATTTTTTTAATAGTGATAGACTCAATGTGGCAGATAAGTGAATATTGTGTTTGGATAGAGGATGTGGATTTTATTATTTGGATAATAAAAGGGAGATTATTTATAACTTGTTGTAGATGAAAAAGAGATGTTGAAGAAGTAAGGGAGTCAGCAATGGAGTTTTGATCTCTAGGGCTAGGTTTGATGGTGAAAAATAAAATTTTAATGAGAATAGTGGTGTTTTGATGATATGAAATGATATTCTTGATTTTACATTGGTAATCACCATTGATTTGGTGACAAATTATTTAGGAATTACCTAAAGCATGAATATATTAGATATCTAGATCAAGGGCTACTCACATGCCTAAGATTAAAGATTTTTACTCTACCATGTTGTTAATGACATAACATGCTAGATGAAATTCTAAATGGATGATTTTACCAAGAGGGCTCATGAGGATACAATCTAACCTAGCTCCCTAAAGACATTTAACACCATAAAAATGAAGGGTCCAAGTATCTTTGTTTAGATTGACATTAATTTCAGGTAGTTCTTCAATAACTACTTTTGGCTTAGTAGTATCATGGAGGATAGTGGACTTGTCAAGATTACTTACTTGTAGGCCAGCAGTGAAATTATGAAAGTAATATTTAAGGTATATGGCTTGTTAAAACCTTTAATGTATATAATATTATCATCAATAATATTACCTTGAAGGTGGTTGGTAGTTGGCATAGGAGCTATAGGAAATTGATCAACAATGATTTGTCCTTTGATAGCTTTTTGAGTAATAATTTAGAGATCAAATTCTATAAGGAGGACCATCCACTTGCTAATTCTATCTTCAAGATGAAAGTATTTTTAAAATAAGTGATGAAGTGGATTAGAATGTATAATAGCATAAGTGGTTTGATAAATCATATAATGTTGAAGCTTTTTAGTGGCAAAATAGATGGCAAGGAAATCACATTTGAATTTTGTGTAACTTTTCTCATAATCAATGAGGCCTCGACTGATATAGTATATGGCATATTCCCTTCTAGTATCATCTTATTAGGAAAGAATTACCCCAAATAATAAGGGTGTGTAAGAGGTATATAAAATCAATGGTCAATTTTTTGAAGGGGGACTAAGATTAAGTGGGTGAAGCAATGATTCTTTCATATTATCAAATGCTTTTTTACAAGGATATGTCCATTCTAAGGCAATACCTTTATTAAAAAGATAATCTATTAAATAGATATAGTAAGCCATTTTATGAATGAATCATCTAATTTCCCCAAGTTTATCAAGGTAAGGCAAATGTCTAAAATGGATCGATGGATGGGCATGTTAACAATAAAATTAATCTTGGTGGGGTCAACATCAATGTCATGAAGGGAAACTAAGAATCCTAATAGTTTTCCTAATGTGACATCAAAAACTCATTTTTAAGGATTTAGTATAACTTTATATTTAATAAGGTAATCAAAGATGATGGCAAGATCAAAAATATTAGTCTGGTAACATTTGGATTTAGTGATGAGGTCATCCACATAGGTTTACACAATTTTTTGAATAAGATCATTAAATATGAGTCATTACCAATTGATAGGTAGCTTTGACATTTTTATGGCTGAAGGGCATTTTAATGTAGCAATAGGTTCCCCATTCTATGGTGAAAGTTTTTTTATGTTGTTCTTTAAGGGAAATTTGAATTTGATTATCGCCCGAGAAACCAATCATAAGATACAACACTTTGTAACCAGCTATGGAATCGATAATGAAATCTATTAAAGGTAGAGGGGAATTATCCTTGGGATAAGCAAGATTAAGATTACATAAATTGATCAAAATGTGAATGACCATGATTACTTTATTTTGAATAGGGACTATGTTGGAAACCCATTCAGAATAGTCCATTAGTTTGATAAACTTCACATCAAGAAACTTGATAATTTATTTATGGCATAAGGTGGAAATTTTTGTTGATTTTGGCACATAGGTTTGGAATTGGGATAAGTGTTGATATTGTGTACCACTAATGCTAAGGTTAATATCAGACATTTCTTCATAAGAACAAGTAAATATCTCATGATATTTATATAAAAAAAGCTAAATTTATCATGTTCAATTGTTGTGAGTTCATGGGAAATTATGATTGGCCAAAGGCATGATGGAGTACCATATTCTATGCAAGTAGTTTCTTTGATAAGCATAGAATTTCCAACTTGGAAATGATATGGTGCATTAGGTAAAGAGGAAATTGTATTTTCTTTAGTTTTTATTCTAGTGATGTAATTGTTGAAATACGGGGCTTTATTTTTGGAATTCTTGCATTTGTGATGTTGTCAAGGAAATTGAGTTTCTCAAGCATGAAGTAATTCAATAATAGATTCATTGCTAAGAAAAGTGGGAAGAGGGACATAATACTCAACATCTAATTTTATTAACATGGTGATCATATTCAAAATGTATCTAATAGGCATATGTGTCCTTGGTATCTAATGTAATCTTTGGAGTAGGAGTAGGTTGATCAGAGGAGAGTGGTGTATCATTAGTTTATTTGATGTGGGAAGAATTATTTACAATGATGGGATCTATAGTTGGTAGAGAATATTTAGGAATTTTTGGATGTTCAAAAGGGAGGATGTGTTTGACCACCCAAGAAGTGAAAAGGAAAAATTAGAAAATTGTGTTTGATGTATGATTTTTGGAATATATCAAAGTAGTTTTTTAATTTTTTCTTTTCACCCAATGAGTATCAATAAGTGGATCATTAACAGGAGGTACATAACATTCAAGAGATAATTAAAAATAAATGGAAATGGTGTAAACATCATAGTTGAAATCATGTATTTTGGCTAAAGTTTTCTTATAATTCTTAACATCCAAGTCTTAGGATTGAGCTTGGGCCATGATGTAGTTATTTAGGAGGATTTTCAAAGGGGAAATTTTGAGATCATTGAATTTGCATGGATACATGATTAAAGTATCTTGGAATACTTTGGAAACTCTATAATCATTACATGTGAAGGTGTCTTTTAGGTAAGAAACATCTTGAGCATTACATAGATGGGGAAAATCAGTGATCTCATCAAAGAGAAGAATAGTGTGATAATGAGGTAACAAAGAAGGATGAATCCACTTTGAGATATAGGGAGGTATCTTAGTAGTGTTTCAAGTATGTTTCAATTCATTAGGTTCATCATCATCTGAGTCAACAATAATAACTTGCAAGTCTAGATTGATGTTGATGAATCCAAGTAAGGGAACACTATTGATTTTAGGAATGGTAGGAATGTGATATTGAGATTTAGGATTGGAAAGTTGAATACTCCAAGGGTTGGGATCAACCTCATGTTTATAACATTTTATATTATGTAGTAACTTGATGCATTGGCTATTGTAAGAGATGATGGCCCTCATTCTATAAGTCTAAAGGTGGCCTAGGAGTATGTTATAAGATAGGGGAAGATCAAAAACCATAAGTTTAGTTTGAATAATATTAGGTCTGATTGTTAGGGGAATCCAAATACAATTGAATTGATGTTGATTAGTTTTATCAAATCCACAATAATTTATGTGGGTTTGTTTGAGATGATCCTTACTATAGACAAGTTATTGGATGAGCCATAAAGATGTCACATTAATACCAGACCCTTCATCAACTAAAACTTTATGAATAAGGCTATATTAATGGCTATTTTAATGAATAGGTGTGGATAATTGGTGCAAAAAAGTATCTCATAATTAATCATGGCCTCCTTAATAAATTTAATGTATGATATGGAATAAGGATAAATGGATTCAATAATATGCACGTTAGTAGGTTGAGGCTCAATTGAGGGTGGTTCTTCATCTATAGAAGATGGATATTTAATTTATTGTAATTTTTACATGAGTAACTTGTAATGATAAGTGGAGGTATGAACTAATTCCATAAGTAGAATCTTTTAATGCATGGAGTTAAGTTTTTCAATAAATTTCCAATGGGATTTAGAAGAAGAACCAACGTGAGGTTTAGAAGGTAAGGTAGATTTTGAATGAATGGAATTGGTTGGGGGTTTGGAAGAAGGAGATGGTTCCTCATGAAATTTATAAACTAAGTGAGTGGTTGTAGTATCTTTGAGAACTTTCTATTCCAAAGATGGTTTCTTAGGTTTAGTGATAGGATCTTTGTGAGATGGTTTGTGATGATAATTGACCTTAGCTATGTTAACATATTGAGAATTATTGTAATATTAATCATAGTTGGCATCAATAGAAAAACATCCTTGGTATTTTTTTGATTAGTATATGTGGGAAAACATTTTTGGTTATAGGAAGAAGAAGCTTTGGGAGCTTGTCATTTTTTAGAGGTGGTATTGTATTATTGATGATGAAGTTAGATCATGGATTTTTGATTGAAGAAATCACCAAGCATATATGAGACATCAAATTTAGTAAGCCCTCTACAAGTTCCATTGAAATGATTAATTTCCAAGTGGAACTAACAAAATTTATTAGGTTCATACCATTTAGGATGATTATTATGATAATTAAAGGGTTTAGAGGTCACTAAGAATTGTTTCATTTGGTGTACAATTAGAGGTATATGATAAGATGCAAGAAATGTTGGCTTTGGAAACTCTTGGTTTGAATTGAGGAGTATTGGTAGTTATGGAATTGGTATAAGTTTGAAAATATCCCTTAAGGAATTTGGTCTTAGGTTCAAATTGCTTCATGAGGAAGTCTTGATGTTTGGCTTGGTCAAGAGCTTTGTTAAGCATTTGAGGGGAAAAAATTTGAACCTTATATTGAATTGAAGGAGTTAAGGCCATGATACATATTTTGAAAAACTTATCATTAGTAATTTTATGGTTGGATTTATGGGCTAGATATTTCCATCATTTGATAAAATCATGAGCTAATTTGGTGGGAGTTTGCTTAGCAATGATGAAATGGCTAAGGTATTTTTTAGGAAGGTCATTATGTTGAAACTCTTTAACTACAGGATTGACTTAATATTCAATTTTCCAAATGGAATGTTGGAGAATTTACTTATACCATTAGAATACATCACTAATTAAGGTTTTAACTATAATTTTAATTGTGGTAAAGGTATTAGTTTGGATCTACTTTTTTTAGAGATTGTTGAATGTTTTAAGAAAGGATGCAAGGTCTTTAGTCCCATCATACTTGATAATTGGAGATATATTACTAATATCAATGGACACAATGAAAGTATCTAAAGGATTATTTTTTATATTTTTAACCATTTTTTATTCATGATAGGTTGGGGAATAACATTTCCTAAAGCATCTCTAAGAGGTGGAGGAATAAAATTTGGATTAGCTTGAGGATTTAT
This sequence comes from Torreya grandis, assembly GCA_037957365.1. Classification (NCBI taxonomy): domain Eukaryota; kingdom Viridiplantae; phylum Streptophyta; class Pinopsida; order Cupressales; family Taxaceae; genus Torreya; species Torreya grandis. Next base: position 2,274,819 of record JARHVA010002855.1, read on the forward strand.
AACTGGAGGTTGATTAGCTATATTGATCAAATGTCATTGTAATTACATCATTTGAGAGGTGCTATAAGTTTTCATTATATTCATTTGTTGTATGAATTATGTAATAAGTTGAGTCATATCAATTGGTAGGTTGATATTTTTAGGAGGAATCCTTGAAGTGGTATTAGGGGGAGGGTTATTACAAGGTGGATTACTAGTGGGATTATTGGATAGACTTGTGTTAATTGCTCCCATATTATGTTGAAAATATTGAAGATGATAATTATCTTGATAGATACAAAAAGGATCAGATCCACCTACTTCATCTTGAGGTGTGATTTAAACAATGTTAAAATCCATAGATGAAGGAGGGGAAGAGGTACTCCAAGACTAATGGTTCTCTTGGGAAGTAAAGAAAAGGAGAAAATAATACTCCATATAGTGTCTAAATGGATTTAAGTTATTCAAGAAGATTCTAATAAGGGATTTCATGATGTATTGAGGAAATGAATAGAATCTTAAGTAAGAAGAGAGAGAAATAAAGGATATAGAACTAAGCTAGCCAAAAATAAGAGCAAGACCAGTAATCAAATATAAGGTTGAATGGGTCAACTATGTATTACTAAAAAGGAAGCTGACAAGTGTATAAAGTTTACTAGGTCAACTATGTACTAATAAATAGAAGTCAAAAGAGTAGAAGTTTAACTAGGTTGATTATGTACTACTAAATGGAGGGTAGAAGAGTAAAAAGTCAATTGGGTCAACTATGTACTATTTGATAGAGTGCAAGATAGATAGATAAGAGACATAGTCATGTTGATCAACTATGTACTATTGGTAAGAAGAAAGATAGATTCTATAAGAGATTGTATTAATAGAATGATAGTGTTTTGAAATAGGGTGAAATTTTATGATATGAATAAATCAATAAATGGAAGTAAACACACAAATAATTGGATCAATGCGAGTGATCCAATTGGGGCACACAACACAAAACCTTGATTCAATTCTAGCCAATGTAAGTTTTTGTAATATAACACACAATGATCAGAGATCAAGAAATCAACTAAAAAGTAAATTCTAAGTGGTCATCATAAGTGTTATTAAATTATTATAAAGTGTTGTTTTACTGTGATAGGGAAGTTGGCTAAAAACAAGGAACTAGATATCAATCTATGGATGGTTTTAGGATGTTTAGGATTAAATGGATCTATCTTGGTAATGGTACTAGCTTGATATTGGGGCCTACCCCCTCACTTCATAATCCCATAATGATAAGGGTGTCAGGTGTTTTTCTAATATATACCATTAACCATGTAATTATAATTAGTCAAAAAACCAAGTTGGCTTTCTCCTTTGGTGATGAAATCCAAGTAGGTAGGCCTTGAAAAGATAAATGTTACATGTATTTTGAATATTGTGTGATTTGTTAGTGTGTGCAAAAAAATAAAAATAGTATAAATAAATTATAATTTGAGAAACCACCTAATTAGATTATATGATCTAATCTAAGCATGCAAATAGCTAAAAATGAAAATGTGACTTAATTACTAACAAATAGTTGTTAATTCCCAAATTTAGAATGGTACATAGTTGGTTTAGATGATATTATATGCTAGTAGTATAGAATAGAGTTGACTTAGTCACTACTATTATACAAAAGAAAAATTCTTTAAGGATAGAGTCGAACAGGTCAACTCAATCTTTTAGATAGAAGATAGGCTATAGAACTAAGTCGATAAGGTCACCTTAGTTTATTGTAGGGTTGTAGTTTTAAAGACTAATAACTTGCATAAAATAGAACTAAAATGAAGTACTAAAATGATTGAGATAAAAAGAGAGGAACCTTGGTGGGTTGGAAGATGATTAGGATTAAAAAATTTATGCTGAAGTGCCTTGAATGCTATTTTCAAACTCTATAAACTAAGTTGACTGAATCAACCAAGTTCTACAAAACTCTATGTTTTGAAGGGTAAGATGACTAGGTTGACCTATTCAACCTAGTTTGTTGATCTAGATGCTAACTGAAAGACTAAGTTGAATAGTTCAACCTAGTTTGTTAATTCGGATGCTAAATAAAAGACTAATTTTGCCTGTTTGACCTAGTTTGTTGATATGGATGTTGCTAGTTGACTTATTCAACCTTGCATTCTTATATGGGACTAAAGAAGAGTACTATGTCAACCTATTAGATCTATTAACCTATATCTAATGAAGACCTAAATATAAAGAATAAAGTCATTTTGATATGATTGTGTTAAACCAGTGCATAAAAAGTTAGAATTATATTGACTAATTTGATAAAGTATCACAAATATGGAAAAATAATAAAATGATAGAAATGAAAGTGTGACATGAAAATTTCAAGGGTTAGATTCATATCATGTTCACTAGAATATATGTAATGAGAAATGTCAAAGATCTATAAATCAATCCTAGCTCAGATAAAATAAATCTTACTTACATTTTTTATTGGGGATACATTAGATATTCAGGATCATGGCCAAGATGGATCTACTAGACCTATCCAAGGTATCTCTTACCATAAATAATATCACTAGGGAGGGTCCCAAAGCCTCTAGTCAAGAAAAACTATGTAGTAACCCTAACTAGGTCCTCTATTTTCATATTAAGTAAAGTAAAATTCTAATCTAGTGCTCACCAAAGCTTGTGGCATAAAATGGGGGTAATAAACATGAAAATTAAACATGCATAAGATAATCCTAATTAAGTTATGTATAGGTAAAACCCTAATGCATGGAAAGAATAATATATTCAAAAGACATTACTTATGTTATTTCTATCTTCTAAAGAGAGGAGCAAAGTTAGAGATACTTACCTTGAAGATGAAACCATTGAGACTCAATCTCTCCCTTGGCCAAAGGTGATTAACAAGAGGTTATTTTAGTTTTTAAAGATCATTAATAAATAAGAAATCATCCAAGGCTTCTCCATAAGAAAAGATCCTTCTCCAAGTAAAAACCCTAAGCTAAAACTCCTCAATTAGAATGGTAGAAGAGCATATTATAAAGAAGCACAAATGAATAATTAACTCTTGTTGTCTCTATAAGAATGGTGAAATGGATGTGTTTATATAGGTGGATCTAACCCTAAACCCTTCTAAACTTTTAGACTGACAAGATCGGCCCGATCAACATAGTATCATAATTGAAAAAATTAAACTAGGTCATGGACTAGGTTAGCCATGGGCTGACCTAGTCCTTACTAAGCTTTGTCAATAAGGATACAAGTTTGATGTGGCCAACTATGTAATGTAAACTATCAAAAATAGGTTTAGGTTAGGGAAAGAGTTAACAAAGGTGGTAAAATACTAGATGAGGGTGAAAATAAGAGGAAAATCTTAGGGGAATCATTTTAAGAGATAAGTGTATAGATATCAATTGGTAAAAAGGGACAATAATCCTAAAAATCACTAATGGTCTACCCACCCCTTTCCCGATGCACTCCTTAAGGTGTGCACTTAGAGAGATTGAGACTTGATAGGTTCCTTCAAAATAGAAATCATTAGTAATTGATAAAGTTTAAAAATATTATATGTATACAGATTACTTTTCAAACTTAGTTACATGGCAAAGTGCGTGCAAGTAGGGATTGTTTATCCATAGTTATAGATTAATTATTAAACTTAGTTACATGCCAAAGTGGGGGAAATCAGGGCTTATTTTCTCTCCATAATTACAAATTACTTCTCATACTCAATTACATGCCATAGTTGGGGTAACAAGGCTTATTTTTTCCATAATTATAGATTACTTCTCAAGCTCAGCTATATAACTAGGTGGGGATAAACAAAACTTTATTTCCCACAATATAACTAGTTACTCAGATTTGGTACACGGTATACCCACATTATGAATTTACTCTTCACATTCAACAATTTAAATGTTTGATCACTTCTCTAGAAAAGAAATGGGTCAAGTCCAAAATACATCCTCACAAGTATGTACAGGTGCACATTTTATTTTAATTTTACTCTAGAACTTTCACTTATATTGCATTACTAGAAAAAAATTAGGGCAAATGTACACACCCTAATTTAGTCAAGCAAACACAAGTACTATGTCCTTTTTTGTTCTTTCACATGAAGGTCTTAATGATGAATGTGAGTCTTATTCATGTGGTCATTTTGGTATTTTAATATTTATTATGATTTTTTTCCTATTTTATACACCTCCAATGGTCATATGTCATGGTATCCTAGTCACAAGTCCCCCTAGCCTATTATCCACATATAATACTCAGTTATTTTAGTCTCAAAACACTAGCATGGTCTTAGACACTAATGCAGTGCACTAGTGTCCACTTAAGCATTAGTGTCCAACAACCATTTTTTCAAATTTTTAAGATTAATTACCCTACCTTGATTCTCTTCTTATGATTTTTTCTTTGTTAGATTATAATAAATTTTGATTAATTCACCATAGAAAAATATTGTTAGTTTGTTTTATTTTGTTTCACCTGTGAACTCTATTTTGGGTTCATTTATTATTATTCCTTCCTATATTTTAATAGGTTGTTTGGATATATATGTGGTTATATAATATCCCATGTCATACTTTTCATTTTATCCAAATATTTTATTATTCATGCTCTACATTTGGTTTTAAAGCAAGTTTTATTTTTTTATGAAAATAGTAGGGGTTAGAGCCTTGAAACACCCTCTTATTGCACCTAGAAGAAATAATTGAGAATATAGTGCTCTCATTATCTAAGATATCATTTACCATATCCTCTCCCATAACCATCACATAGATTTTTCATATTTTATATTGGTGTGTTCAAAATTTGAATGATTCTCTCACAATTTTTCTCTTGTTTGAATGATTTTTAAGGAAATTTCTACATGTTTCTAATGGTTTCTAGCCATATAGTTTCCAAAACCTAAATTTTATGGTACAAGATCATATCCATATGATTAATCATTCATATAAAAAATTTAAAATTCAATTTGGAGTAGGTGTTACACCCCTTTGGAGATAAAATCTATACATTGGTTTTTTAGATGGCTCCCTGCCCTAATACAATTTTTTATTGGTATAGGCTGTAAATAACAATTTTATAAAATCTGAGACCATATATTGATAGAATATTATTCTATATTTGATCTCATACCAGGTTTTACACCATATGAGCAAGTCGTATAGCATTTTAGTCAGTTTAAACAAGAAACTTGTAATATATCATAGCTTTCTGCATAATTGTACAACTTTTCTCTATTCTAAGGTCGTGCATTATAAAAATTACAATTTTATTATTAGAGGAGATAATAAAATATAATAATTTTCATTTGAAACTAAGATATACTTTTTTTCATGTGGTTGTATGGTCATTTTTAATCTTTGACATAGCCCATTCCAAAGGTATGGTTTACAGATTTTTAAGCATTTAAATACAAGTTTTATCATTCATCACTTGAAAGAATGCTTAGGTGTGTTGGTAAGGATTTTTTTTATAAAGAGGAGGTGGGAGGTTTAAATCCCCCAAAATAAATTTTTAAATAAAAATTTTTAGCCAAACCCCCAAATTTAGCAATTCTTCTAAAATTAGCTATAATTAACTAAATTTAGAGGAAAAACTGATTAAAATAAATAAAAAAGAGGCTAAAGAGCCCAAATATTTTTTATGAGAGGGATTTTTTTTTCATAATTTATTTTAAAAACATTATAATATTTAATTTTTTCAAACAAATACATTGAAAAAACAAAATAGTGCATTTTGCACAATCACAATGTTCGATCACAGTTATACCTTTGACTCACATTTACAAGTAAAGTCATCATGATTTATTTATTACATACATAGACTATCATATCTAAGTACATGATGTATGGGAATTGTCCTTATAAACCATTAATGATAAATAATGTTAAACATTCACTTAGCCATCCCTCCATTTTACATGTTCAATACAATCGAAAGGTGTAAATCCTGACAAGTGGAAATTCCAAGTATATACAAAAATTACACCCCATTATGTAGAATTCCATCTAAATAGGTGATAATGATTGTTCTAACCTATTTCCATATTATCTAAATATCATATATCATTCTCTTTCATGTACGTTTGCACTTAATTCATTTCCATCAGGCATAAATAAAGGGCAAGCTTCTTCCACACACTAATGGGTATAAAAGAAGGGTGCATATAAATAAAAGTTTGGTATATCAAATTGATGGTATAAATAAAGGGAGACCTTAATACCTAGATTGATAAGGAACCAATCCATCACCTTTGATTAGATTCTATGTAATGATTGAAAATGGCCCAAAATTCTTTCTATCAAACTCACAACTTCTACGTGAGTACAACTATGCTACTTGGAAAATAAAAATGGACACATTTTGAATTTGAATACCTTTAGCTTGTTGTCAATGCCATATTCACCATACATACAATTGATATTAATCACTAACATAATTTTGATAAATAAAACCAAATGTTGAAAATGATAATCATGTTCAAGGTTTTGGATGACGTATTACCTCATAATTATGAGGCCACAATAGCTAAAGATGATTATGATAAGCTCCAAATATTCTATGAGGCCAAAAATAAAGATAATATTATCCATTTTTTATTGAACTTCATTCACTCAAATTTAATTCTGGTGATAAAGTATAAACTTTTATATGACATGTTACATCCTGAGGGATTCACTCTAAGCATTGGATGAGACAGTGTCAGATGCATCTCTAGTACCTATTATCTTGAGAGCATTACCACCCTCCTACAGGATATTTGTGACTAATTTTATAGTCATAAAATATAAAGCATATTTTGAAAAGTTAGTAAACATGTTACAATAGGAAGAGTCTATGCATACATAAGAATAATAATCATAAGAAAAATCTCTTTCCTCTCATCAACAAAAAGGGAATAATCATATCAATTCTTCTAAACCAAAACAAAGTCATTATCATATTGCATAGGGGAATAAACAAAAGAAAGTGTGCCTTATATATGGAAGGAAAGGCCATGACCTTAAAGATTTTTGGTATAACTCATTTACACAAGGATCTTAAAGAAATAAAAAGCCCAGTAACCAACATCTCATCCACACAAAGGATAAGGATAACAAAAAGGTTATTAGAAGAATAAATAAAATCAAGGCTACATTACCAAATTGAAAAAAACCCATTCAGATGTAGAATTCCTATATAATACATAGTCTCATGAAGAATCAACATCATAAATTTCTATTTGATATGTTGACTCAGGTAATACTCAACACATAATTGGAAGACAATATTGGTTCTACATTATGAATGAGACTTCTCCTAAAAGTCATGCTTCTTTGGGTGATGATTCATCCTACCATGTTCAAGGTATTTCAAACATCTATTTACTAATTGGATGCAATGCTTGTAAAATATCAGATGTCTTGTATGTTCCAAGACTCATAAAGAATCTTTTATCATTTAGTCAGTTACTTGACCACAATCTCAAGGTTGACTTTGATTGTAAAGGTGGTAAAAATATGTGTTTGATAAGAGATAATTCAAAATTCTCAAAAAATATTTCATGAGCCTCATGATTTGGGAAAATGTTCCAAATTGACTTCATTTTTTAAAATAATCAAAAAATTATGGCCAAAGACACAAACTTAGCATAATTATGGCTTGGAATATTTGGTCACATCAGATTTAGATATATCAACACACTCCACCATTATAATATGGTAAGAGTATTTTCACCTCTTAAAAAGGGTTCAAAATAATTTCAACATTATTTAGTAGGAAAATAACATAGATCTCCATTTTATAAAATTACATATCATGACCATGGAAAACTTGATCTAATGCATATCGATCTATGTAGATTGATGTCACCTAGTCATGTTGGGTTTAAGTACTTCATTCTCTTTGTTGATGATTTTTTCATAAAAATTTGGGTTTAATGTCTAACTAGAAAGAGTTAAGTCTTTGAAACTTTAAAAAAATTCAAAGTTTTTGAAATAGAGACTAGATGTAATATCAAAACCCTCTGCTCATATCATGTTGGGAATTCATTAGCAATGAATTCAAATCATTTTTGCAATAAAATGGAATTCATCATCAAATGGCACCTCCACATACACCTAAAAAAAATGTTTTTGTTGAATGAATGAATCTTATTATCATGTAAATGGTACAATATATGCTACATGATTTAAGTTTTACAAAGTAATTTTGGGTATAAATAGTTAAAACCATAGTCTATATACTCAACATAATTTTTACTATAGCTTTTGATGGGGTAACACCATAGGAAGCATGGTCAAAACACAATCCATATATAACACATATTCAATTTTTTGGATACAAAGCAAATATACATATTCCCAAATCATAAAGAATTAAACTTGACATAAAAGTAGAAAAGTATGTATTCTTAGGGTACAATGATGAAGCACTTTCCTATACATTAATGGATCCAAATACTAAAAAAATATACTTAAGTACGTATTTTAAGTTTTTTGAGAAAATAGAAGCAAAAGATCCTTCTACATGCTCATTTGGTACACCAATCAATCCCATAGAAAATGCATAATATGGAAATCCACTAGATTAAGATAGTGATGATGTTGGGACAATGGTGCAGCTCTACCTATCACAAGTACCACTCAATGTATGCCTAAATGGTATAAAATTACATTAAGGTATGTTAAATTGGATAAATTTTTAAACACATCGAGTACTAAACCAAAGACTCACAATGTGACTCAAAATGAGGTCAATTTGGCCCTAATGAGCATAGTTGTATAATCATAAGAGCCCTCTACAATTCAGGAATACCTAGAGTCTAAACCTTGAAATAATTCCATAGATGTATAATTTTAATCATTAATGACACATAAAACATGGTAGATTGAATATATTCCACTAGGGAAGAAGCTAATTAACTATAAATGTGTCTTCAAAACTAAATACAAAGCTAATGGCATTATTGGCAAGCACAAGGATAGACTCATAGCAAAGGGATATACACAAAATTAAGGCATATATTATGAGGAGACATTTTCTCCTATAGCCAAAATAAATATAATTAGAATTATATTTTCTCTAGCTACCCAATTTGGATGGAGGGTCAACCAAATGGATGTAAAAAGTGTCTTTCTCAATGGAGATCTATAATAATAATTTTACATGACACAACTATAAGGTTTTGTCACTCTTGATAATGAAGGAAAATTATGTAAACTCATCAAATCTAAGTATGGTCACAAATAGGATCCCTGATATTGGTACATAAAATTTGATGAGCATCTCATTCAACATGGATTCTAGAGGAGTCCCTATGATACAAATCTTTACCTCAAATAGCAAGGGGGAGAGATTGTGATTGTTTTAGTGTATTTTGATGATCTAGTCATCACTAGAAGTCTAATGAATATGATACATGTAACCAAGAAAGATTTAAATTGATTATTGGACATGATATATCTCAGTCTTATATATTATTATCTTAGATTAGAAGTATGGCAAACACCACATATTTGTGTCCCAAATGAAATATTCCAAGACAATGCTTGAGAAATTTTGGATGATGGATAGTAATAAAATTAATACACCTATGGAGACAAGGATTCAATTATCTCCTATATATCCATCACCACAAGTAAATATAACTCTCTATTGACAATTGATTGGGAGTCTTATTTACAAAACATATACTAGGCCAAACATCAGCTATACAATTAGTTATCTTTCATGATTTATACATGAGCTAAGGATGTCTCACTGGAAAGAAACAAAGTGAATACTGAGATATATCAAGGTAACAATTAAATGCATCCTAGAGCATAATAATAATAATAATTTCTTCATGATAGGATATTCAGCCTTAGATCATGAAGGAAATTAACCACCCAGGGTCTATATAGCATCTACACATTTGAAATAAATATGTTTGTGAGGAATTATTGCTTGTGGAAGATTAAATGACACATCACCAAGAGTGGGACATGATAATGAGGTGGTGGGACAAATTTTTCACATGCCAAAGTCAAAATATTCCCTTTTATGCCCCACCCACATCATGGCCTTGAATATAGGCATGCATGTGTTGGGGGGAACAAAGGCACCAAACATGCATGGGAGAGAGTGGTAGTATAGGGAATAATTAAATATCATGAAATACATTCAAAAGGCATGGAAAACATGCAATAAATACAAAATACATTAAAAAACATACACCACTCCACCTATTATGCCACACTTCTTCAATTATCATAATGTAACATTCATGAACATTCTAGTGCCCTTCACTCCTCCTCTCTTCTCATTTTATATATATTTAGCTCAAAAATGACCATTTCATGCTCTCCTCTTTGGAGATGGTGTATCCCTATAAAAATGTATATTTTTAAGAATGGCTTTTAGATTTTGGATTGAAAGAAGATTGATCTCTTGCTTTCTCCAAGTTTATGTTATTGCATTATTTAATGGGGTTTTTTAATTTATGTTAATGTTAAAATCTGATTTCCTTTGCATTATTTCCATATCTCTTACCTCTATTCAACTATATTTATTTATTATAGGTCATATTATATGTCATAGTTGATTATGAAGGGATTAGTTGTGGAGTTTCATTAGTTGTGCCTACTAAAAGACATCTTGATCATCCCTTCTAACCCCGGTAATGGTAAAGACCTCCATAATAAATACTAATGTAGGATAAAACCACTTTAGAGTTGTGTATGATGATATTTAGTCTAAGATAGTTCATTATGATATTAGATTTAAGGAGGAGACAAAATTATTTTGATGCATCACCTTTTGTTTTAGTTTATTTTTAGTTGTGTTCTCTCTCTCTCTCTCTCTCTCAGCTCTCTCTCTCTCATCTCTCTCTCTCTCATCTCTCTCTCTCTCTCTTCTCTCTCTCTCTCTCTCCTTCTCTCTCTCATCTCTCTCATCTCTCTCTCTCATCTCTCTCTCATCTCTCTCTCTCTCTCTCTTCTCTCTCTCTCTCTCTCTCTCTCTCTCCCTCTCTCTCTCTCTCTCTCTCTCTCTCTCTCTCTCTCTCTCTCTCTCTCTCTCTCTCTCTCTCTCTCTCTCTCTCTCTTTCTTTTCCCATTGTGTGATATAGTGTTATTTTAGGTTATTCATCAAGGTAGATAGCCCTATTTGGAGGTCCTTGGAGTGATACCATTTTATTAACTAAAGTGGGGAGGTCTTGAAACCATCTCCCCTAAGGGCAATAAATTCAGATTGATAATAGTTTCTAGCATAACTAGTGGTATAGTTTTAGCATCATCCATTGAAGATTTTTGGTATGATCTTTAGTGCATCATTACATTTAGGGTAGTTTATTCAACATGATGGAAACTTTTATTATCTATCTATTATTTTTATCAGTCCAAATTATTAAAGGATTATCAGCTAATATGTCTTTTTCTCCCCCCCTACCATTTTATCAAAATGCATATTGTGTACCCTCCTACCATCCATATCAATCCCAAAATACTTAGCTCCCTCACACCCTTTATTATAATTCTTGGTAGCCTAATCATGCTTATAATCAAACTTTTGAAATCTATGTTGCTCCTAATCAACCCCAAAAAACATCAAATACATACAACTTGATTTTGAGAAACAAATGAGGGATATTGTCATAGAGATGGATTATAGTAAGTATCAGGAGGAGGTTGCTTATCAAGATTATTTCCCATCAACAGGAGTTGAGTGAGAAAATAAGTCATGATGAATAATGTTTGGCTACAAAAATTATAACTAATGAGGAGAAGATGTGTCAATTGATTATGCATGCATAAAATATTGAATCTTAAGTATTTCCTTTCATCCCTAGTTTTAAACAAGCCACTCCTACTTTGTTAGCTAAATCATCTTCCCCGCCCCCCACCATATCCATTTTCAAAGGAGGTCCCATTGTATTTATATAATAAGGATATAATTTATGTTAAGAGGAGGAAACTTCAAGTGAAAATGATGAGTAAATGATCATTGGTAGCCCTCTTTCTCCCACTACTCCAAGGGAAAAATTCAAGGAGAGAGAGGTTGAAACTACCAACTTGCTTGATGAGATACCACTTTGTGTGATGGAAGAGGATATTGAGGGTGAAATAAAACTTCAAGATGATTATGGGATTCAATAAGAAGAACTTAATTAGCTCAAAATTAATTTTCAGACACAAATAATTGATGGGGAGTTGTAGGACTTGTTTGAGATCCTAGAAGTAGGTTATGTTCATCTTCAAGGGGACTATAGTCTAAATAAGACTAAGGACTGCATATTTGGAAAAAAAATTAATAAATAAGAGTTAGGTTTCATTAGTATTAATTTGTTTGATATTTTCAATGTTGGCTATTAACTCCTTGATGAACTTACAAATATTTACACACTTTTAAAAGATAATGCAGGCTTGTTTTGGTCTCAACCTTGAAATAATTAGCAACCATCTCATTTTGAGGCCAATCCCTCAATAATATCCAGTGTCTTATCAAGAGGATGCCCCATAAATTACTTGGCCCATTTAGAGTATAATAAAGAGAAATCATCACATATTATGTTTTATCTAGAGCATAAGATTGAGCATCAAGAGGATAAAAATTAGCATGTTTCTTCAATGGTGGTGCAGTTGGAGGCCAAAGAGATACAAGATGAGTTTCTTTACATAAGGGACATTTTTAATCTATATGATCCATTATAAAGTTTACTAATGAGATGGATGATAAAGGAGGAAACTAATTGGCCAAGAGTGTTATCTAAAAAACATGATTCCCTTATTTTCCTTCAACCACATGGGAGAGATATTAGAGGTTTCTACTTTGATCTAGGTGGGATAGAGGTGTGTTGAATATTTGTACATACTAGGTTAAATGTTGTTGCTTCCTCCAAGTGTTGTGAGCACATTTTTTTGGTAGTTTAGTTGTTTTTATCTTTCCATAAGTGATTTAACATAGGTTATTGTTTTATTTTTATGTGTTTTAGGAGTGGTTTTTAATCTTCTTCAAGTTGGTCTAATAATGTTATATTAGGGAAATTGATGTGTGTGTGTGTGTGTGTGTGTGTGTGTGTGTGTGTGTGTGTGTGTGTGGTTGGTGAGGACACAACATAGATATTGAGGGGCTTAATTTACATATTTGTATATAGGGGGAATCAAGAGGCCCACATTATAGTGTATGATGTGAAACATTTCCCTTTTATTTGTATAGGGCCTAGATAATATATCAATTAATTAAGGGATGAGATTGTGCTTGATTGATAACTTGAATTGATGGATGACATTTGATATAGAAGGGTGACTATGTGATCAATAGATGCATCAAGGCAATTAGTCTAAGTGTTTAGGTAGGTAAACACCCCTGAGAGGTCACCAAAATATTGGATATACTATCCACCCATGGTCCATAGATCATTTTCACATTTGAAATAAATATTTATGTAAGGAATTATATATTATGTGGAAGAGGAAATGACATATCACCAAGAGTGAGATGTGATAAAGAGGTTGTGGGATAATTTTTTGACATGCAAAAGTCAAAAGATTCCCTTCTACACCCTACCCACATCATGGCCTTGAATATAGGCATGCATGTGTTAGGGGGACCACAAAGGCACAAAAAATGCATGGGAGATAGTGGTGGGGTGGTTAATCATTACATATCATGAAATACACACAAAAGGCATGGTAAACCATGCAATAATATACACAAACATATCAAACATGTAAAAAGATGCACCACTCCACCTATTACATCACACTTCTTCAAGGATCATAATGTAACATTCATGAACATTATACTACTCTTCACTCTTCCTCTCTTCTCATTTTATATATATGTAGGTCAAAAAATGACAATTTCATTCTCTCCTCTTTGGTGATGGTGTAGCCCTATCAAAATGTAGATTTGTAATAATGGCTTCTAGATTTTGAATTGAATGAATATTGATCTCTTACCTCCTCCAAGCTTGTTTTATTATGTAATTCATGGATTTGTTGGTTTATGTTTATGGTAAAATCTAATTTCCCTTGCATTATGTCTATCTCTATTACCTTTATGAAAGTAAGTTTGTTTCTTTTAGGTCATATTCTATGTCATAGTTGATTCTATAGAGATTAGTTGTGGATTTTCATCATCTATGCCTACTAAAAGACCTCTTGATCATCCCTTATAACCCTATCAATGGAGAAAATCTCCCTATTAAATACTAATGCCAGAGAAAACTAGTTTGGAGTTATGTATGATGATATTTAGTCTAAGATAGTTCATTATGCTATTAGAGCTTAGGAGGAGAAATTTATTTTGGTCCATCAACTTTTGTTTTAGTTTATGTTTATTTGCGTTCTCTCTCTCTTCCCATTGCACAATTAGTGTTATTTTAGGTGATCAAGGGAACCAGTCCTCTCTAGAGGTTCACATGAACCATAGGTAACCCATAAGTTTGGATTGATCCCATTATATCATCTGAAGGGAGGGGCCTTGAAACTAATTTTCCAAAGGATGAAAATTTAGATTGATAACATAAATCTAGTCCTATATCTTGGGGGATCAAGAAATAAAACTTTGTTTCTCGATCTTCCACTGAAGTAGAATACCGTGTTGTAAGAGGAGTTGTTTATGAAGTGATATGGTTATGTCACATACTATAAGGTTTAGGAGTACCATAGAATACTCCTACCATCTTATATTATGGAAATGAGGGTGTTTGACAACTTATTTTCAATCTATTATTTCATGAACACACAAATCACATTGAGATGTAAGTTCTTTTAATATATGAACATGTATAACAATACAACATCTAGATCTAATATTTCCTGACATAAGAATAACATACATATATCTTTACCATGTCACTTTCACGTGATAAATTTGAGGCATTTAGAGAATATCTCTCATGATAACTTCAATTTATGTTGAATTAAGGTGGAGAATGTTATATTATAATGAATGGTGATTAATTCACCATAAAAAGTATTGTTATTTTATTAGTTTATTTTATTTTATTTCACCCATAAGCTCTATTCTTGGTTTATTTTATATACCTTATATTTTAGGAGGTTTTTTGGATATCTATGTGGATATATAATATCCCATGTAATATTTTGGATTTTATCTAAATATTATTATTCATGTTCTATCATCTTTCTTTTTCACCTTTTCAGCCAATGAACAAGGGTATCACACTCAAATTGAATTACCTTATATATAAATATCCTCACAAGGCATTTTAAATCTAGAACTTAATTTTGGCACATAATGACATAAAATCAATCAATAGTATAGTTTAACACTCAACATATTACTAATCAATAACATCTAGATCTACAAGCTTAGTCAAAGCATATCTTAAGTGAAAGTAATACTAACATATTATGTGTGTTAATTATGCATGTTCTTTAAGGAAGAAATACATGCAATATTGTACCCCTATTAGTGGGGTTAATCTAGGTAGTAGTCAAGATAACAAGGGTTTTGTATCACACAATCATAACATCCCACAACCCATAGTTTTCCTTCTTTTTGCATTTAATCCCATTTTTTCCATGTTTGCATGGATTCATTAGGGTTTTAAAGAATAAATAGCTAAATAATGACATATAAGAATGATCAAAATCCCCTAATCATACTTATATAACCCCAGAGCCTCCTCACAACATCCTCAAAAATTAAAGGACTGCACTAGCACAGTGCCTTAGACACTAGTACAATGCACTACTATCCCTCTAACTGCACTACTATATGAAGTTATTTTGAGTTTGATTTCCAAAATTAAAGGACTCAAAACTGATTTCTAGACATGTTCCATCCTTCTCATCATCCAATTATGCTTGTTTTACTCTAGATAAGTTGATTTTCTCATTGCACTTTGTATTTTGGGTAGGTCAATTTGATATATCTATTTATATTACTTATCTATATTTACCCTCTATACCCAGCCCTTTAAAAAACTAATATTTACATCTACTAAGCCCTAAATAGTTAAAATAGGATTATATACCACAACCAAATTAAAATGTTCTCTAATACATTTCTCAAGCATGAGGCAATAGAGACCAAGAAATTTTTTTTATTAAATTATATATACAATGCATGTCCACCTTGTTGATAATGAAAAATGCCATATTAATGA
Source organism: Torreya grandis (assembly GCA_037957365.1). NCBI lineage: Eukaryota > Viridiplantae > Streptophyta > Pinopsida > Cupressales > Taxaceae > Torreya > Torreya grandis. The sequence goes on from JARHVA010002855.1 coordinate 2,290,897, forward strand.
ATCAACCCATTTGCCTATCATGAATGTTAAAGTGTAATCATATCAGTCTAATCATAGGGGTCTATGAAATGAAATTGATAACAAATATGCATGGAAAGGGATTTTAAATGATTTGGGAAAAATGAAGTCAAATATTATGCAATACTCAATTAATAATTAGAAATCAAATATCACTTGAATATCTAATACAAGAATCATATTATATTTATATAATCTAACCTATCTGATAGAGAAATCTTATGAATTAGATAGTCTCTTGAAGGAAATATCTTTGATCTTTTGTAATTATGTTTTAATCAATTGTTTGTAACTCTATGATATCTCTTTTAGGATCAAAATAGATCTAAAGAAAAGAAACTAAAAGATAAATAAAATATCTGAAAATGAAAACCAAACAACAAGATAGAATAAAATCAAATATAACATAAGAAATAAACAAACTACTATTAATGAAACTTAAAATAATCTAAACCTAACAAATAATATGATCTAAGAAAATATAATAAATTAATTCATTAATGAATACAAATCTAATTATAAAATTAAATAAGTAATATATATTTAATCTATAACCTTACTTTACTATTAAATCAAACTAAGTAATTACATCAAACTTTAATCTAAGAATTAAATCAAACAAATGTAGAAAATAAAGTCCTTATTGTAAAAGACTTCACAAATAATGAAATTTAAACTAAATATGAAATTATAAATGAATTAAAGAAAACACAATATTGAAATGAAATAATAAACTAAGAAAAGGAACTTCAATCTAAAAAACAATAAAATAAAAAGATTTAAGGATCTATTATAATATAAGAAAGAAATCAAAACAACTAAGTTAAATCTAATAAATAAAAATAAAATAAATGTGAGATTTAAAAAATACAGTTGTCCTAGCAAAAATTTTGAAGAAATTTTATTTGAGAAACAAACTTTCAATACAAACTGTCTTTAATAAACAATTGTTTTCAATTGAAAGATAAACAAATATCGTATAAATCGATGTATTCATCATTTTTTGGGTCAAGTGCATGATATTCTATTCATATGACTGTGTAGTTTCAATCATTAGAGGATATTAGGCTTGATAAACTTTAGGTAATCAGTTTATAAATCAAACTATAAACTTAGATATACAAATGCTAAACAAGCAGATTACTTAACTATCAGAGAATGTATTGTCTGATCTATATACAAATAACTATTTAATCTCAGAGATTGTATGCATAGAGAGAGAAGTAAGATGAAACTTGAAAGACTTAATATCTTTTAAATACTATGTTCCTCCTCTTGATTATGGATTTGATCTATTTATAAAGTTTCCTCTTGGGAATAATTAAAAAATAAGTTATAACTAACCCTTTAGTTAGTTATTGTTAACTTTAATCAACTTTTTAAAGTTGATTATTTAACTAAACATAAAAATTTAATGTAATCTTTAATAAAGTATAAATATCAAATCAATTAAATAATAGATCAAAAATAACTCTAATAGGTGGGGGGGGGCATGACTCATAAGAATAAAATCAAAAATAGACATTTAATAAAAATAAAATTCAAAATAATTATTGATATTTAAACAAAATTAGATACTTTAAATGTTAGATACCATGAGAACTTCCATAAAATTTTAGTAAATTAACCATTTCATTCTACAGATAATTAATATCATGTCTTATAAAAATTGTCAAAATTATCTATATATATCCACATATCAAAATATCAAAATGTCAACAACTGTGAATCAAAGTATAAGGGTAAGTGCACACATTTGGGGGATAAAAAAGGGCCTACCCGTGGACATGATTTTTATAAAATTTCACAAATTTGAACTTCTATAGATAATTTGAGATGGCTACATTCAACATATGAAGATGGTATAAAAACATGAATTAAATAATTTTGAGTCTAGTTTTTTAAAAAAAAAAAAAAATTAAAAATGGTTATGTATAAATAGGTCAAACATCTAAAATTTGAAGAGAACCTTCTATTTTTTTAAGAAAACATAGTAGATAGATGGTTGTGCAGCCCACCATTTTTTTAGTATCATTAAATATTATTTGAAACCCTTTGGTTAATATTTGGATAAGATATTCTAGTGTGTTAATATTTTTTTTAATATTTTTTCAATGAATTTTTTTAAAATTAATTTTGCAACTAAGTATATCCTTAAAACTAACAAAAAAATGGATAGTCAGTCATACAGGCCCCCTAACTACCTAAAAAAATAAAATTTTATTTTATTTTTGATTTTTTGTAGAATGAGGCCTAGTTTTTTACCATATAATTTGTTTTTCACTTGGATCAACTAAAAAAAATTACAAAAACATGAATAGGCATGTATATGTGTGGCATGTAGTGGCCTAAAAAAGGTGTATTTAGAAATAAATATAGTTTAAACCATTAAAATAGCCTAAAATTTATAAAAATCATATCTTTGGAAAGAATATAGTGTGCTCACCATGATGGTAATACTTTTTTGAATTTTGATGTTTAAATCCATAGCATATTTGGTGATTAAATTTGAAATTTGTTGGTTTTTGTCAAAACTCTCGGTCTCGACTATAGATGCATAGTCATAAGCCTTTGGCTAAAAAATCCAAGCTATTTTTGAGCCTAAAGGATCAATTTTGAATTCAAATTTAAATCACATGTATGGATTATATAACATGTATGGTTGTTTTAAGATAACACCAAAAAGCCAAATTTCATGTTTCTTATAGTAGGGCAAGGATATACCTTACTATTGTACTTGCCTAAAATCTTACTTTCCCTTAAATTTTGTGTTTCTTATTGATATTTTCCTACTCATCTAAAATCCTATCTTACCTTTTTGTTGTTTCTTTGAAATCATTGACCAAACCCATTTATTTATAAATTTTGATTTTAAGTGGCAAATTCATTGAATTGTACTATGTAGTATAAATAATCCTGTGTAAGTAGAAATAAGAATTGAGCCCTTCGTGTAACAGTTCATCTCTTGGATATCTATTTCAAGAATTTTATCTAATGGAACCCAATAACTATGAATCATACCTTGGATTATCTTAAAAACATTCCTAAAATTTGATGAATAGAGTCTCTTAAGTTTACTTTAAGGTTATTAAGTGCATCTAATTTAATAGGTACATTTTGAGGTCCCAATTAAATTTTTAACAAGATTCTTCTATTGTTACAATTATTCAAGATTACCCGAATGTATTCAAATACATTGTTCAAATTTTGCCTAAAATTAAGATCTCTTGTGAAAATATGGTTAATCCCCCATTCCCTACACCTCCTTATTCTACCCCTCCATCACACATGGGAAAACCATTAACCACTCCATCCATTCCCACCTCATCTCAAGTGTGTGTCTTTGACATGGGACTAGTCCTAGCTACACCATGGATGCAATAATTGTAAGCTCAAAAACAAGATCGACAACACTTGGTGTTTATCAATATTATAGAGTTCTATACCTTACTATGTAATTGGGATAGTAAGTTAAGAAATTAGGATGATGGGTAAGGTACACATTTTTCTTATATTTTGGTCTTTGGGTACACATTTTGTTTTGTATAATAAGTGGGTTTGAGCTCAATAAACTTGAAATGGTCACATGTATACATTAGTGATAATTTGGTTTTAAGATGTTGTGCCTGTAGTGATGAATGTGTAGATTAGAAAATATCTAAATGCATTAGGGACCTTGTTCAAAACCATTAAGGGATGGTTATGCTTTAGAAATATAGGGTGGCATAGACCTGGCATTGACCATATATGACATGTGTATAAGCTACCCCATCTCAAAATCTATTGATTTTATTCAAGATACATTAAAGGTGATAATGTCCCCTAAATCTAAAACTTCCTTACCTTTAAGGATGATGCTAAGCAAAGGGACCCAATAATGTTTCATGTGGATGATGTTACTCACCTCATATAGATGGTTGATCAAAATTTAATACCAATGTAAACCCCCTCACTGAAGGTTTCAATATTATATAATTTATATATCTTTAATCATCTTGTTCATATTTCATTGTTGTGTGATTAAACCTTATAATGTGGACTATTAGAAATTAGTATCTCAAAATTATTTCTCTGTCTTGGGATTTGAGGTTGAGGAGTCCATTGTTGTATTGTGTTTTCTCTTGTATGTAAGATTTAATATGAATGTACTTTGGAATCTAGAGGTAATTCAAGGTAGAGGGATATAAATAATTTGAATACATACATAAAAAATTGATAATATTTGGTACTTTATCAATTTATATGGGACCTTAAAGGTATCTACATGATAACTTCCTTAAAATAATGGCAAGTTGAAGGATTTCATCATGTGAATTATTTACTAGACATGAGTTGATGGGATTGATGTCAATATTTAAACATTCTTGGCTTATATGTATGTATGATATTTGTTAATATGCCTTAATTATATTGGTTAGAGGTGATGGGACCTATCTAGGTATCAAAGATCATGAGTTCCACTCATGTGAGATAATAAATGTAGAGAGTGCAGCATGCACTTGCCTAGATTTGGCCCTCATGGCATCTAAGAAGTGTTCATATTTTTCCAAGTATTTTTTATTGTTTATGGGATCATTGAGTACTTTTGATGACTTAACATAGTTAGGCTAGGCCTAGCCTATCATTTTTATTTATTTGAATCCACTAACTTGGTGTACATAAGTACATATGACCATCTCTAATTAGATCAAGATTCCCTAGGTTCTAACATCTCTAATGATTTTAGGATTTAGAATGTATGTATATATGACAACTCTAACACTTCTCCAAGTGTATTAGATCTACATGTGTAAATATTCGATTGGATTGGGTCTCTTAAGACTCTGACAAATCTAATGCTTCTAGGACTTGATAGTTAAATATCTCTAATACTAATATGTGTGTACAAGATACACATGGTGACTTTTAATTATATTGGGCCTCATAAGGCTCTGATAGCTCTTTAACACTTCTAGAACCCAACACCTCTAATAATGTTGATACTTCTAAGCATGTACGAGGTATATGTGGTGATATGTAATTGGATTTGGCCTCCTAAGACATTGTTAACTCTAAAATTTCTAAGACCTGATGTATCTTTGATATCTTTAACACTTTTGGGTGTATGAGGTACACACATGGCACAATAAGGTTCAATTATAGGGGCAAATAGGGTCAAAATAAAAAATGTATGAACCTATTATAAATTATATACATGATGTGATTTGGAGTGAAATTAACCCTAGAATGTCATCATGTATATATACAATAAACCAATTGAGGATGCATGGGAGGCCAATTTGAGCCCCTTCTTGATGTAACTATAAGATCATGATAAATGATTTAGGATAAAATTAATTATGATTCTATCATGAATTGAACCAATTAGTTAATTGGTGCAATTAGGGACATGATTTGGGCAAATTTGAGCCTCTAAACTAAATGTATGGCCTAATTGATTATATAATCTATACAACATGTATGTCTTAACTGGCCTTAATTTAATCCAAAATGCAAATACAAATGTAAATGTGTCCAATTTAAACCCATTAAACCTAAATTGGAGTCTACGATGTGATTAAAGGGGCTAAATTATCTCACATTTCATGACATGTTGATCGTAAACCCTAATTTTATCACTTAAACCTGTATAGTTCCCCTAACCCCTAATTTCATGACATATACACATGTACAAACCCATTACACTAAACCCCTATCCCTAAATCCTAATTTTATAACAAACACAACCCTTAATTCCTTGATTTCATCACAAATTCATGAATGTGATTAGTGTCAATTTGTGAACCCATTGTTCACCTTGTTTGACAAGCACCTATGATGGGATTTAAGGTAAAATTAGTTAATTTAACCTTACAAATTGATATTTATTTCATCATATTATATTCCTATTTCTTCATAGTCTTATCAAGAGTCTTATTGCATCATATTTGAGATCTATGCATCATACTGGGAATTTATGCATCAGATTGAGCCTTATTGCATCATATGATAGCCTTATTACATCATATAATAGTATTATTACATCATATTATGGATTTATACATCATATTTGTAGACACCTAAAATTAGCCATCGATAACTTCCAATCAGGCTTTTAGCCAATTTCCACCCAAAATGCATAATTTGGCCTAAAAACACTAAAACATGCTAAATGATGTGAAAATGACATATTCAAGTGACACTTTTGTCTAGGGTATCCCTAAATGGGGCAATTCAATATATGGGTCATCTAACTTTGATCAGATGACTTTGAGTCAAAATGCCAATTTTGTACTTAGGTGCTTTGGATTGCTCTTTCCTATCAAATATCTTCACAAGACACGTGTCTTTGTTATTTATTGTTGGTAAAATCATAAATGTGAATATGATTCAAATTCATCTAACATTGACTTCCAATTCTAATCTAGTCAAATTTTGGACCAATAACAAGGCATTCTAATCAATTTGAGTAATTTGTACACAAAGTGCTTAAACATGCTTAAGAGCTAATTAACTCAAATCAAGGCATAATAAAAAATTCCATGGAAACTTGTTGAATAATTATTTTTTGAAATGAATATTGAATATCTATATCATTAGGTGACCTCATTTCTTGGGAAGACATCCCTAGGCCATAAATGCCACAAATATTAGGATTCGTGCCCTCCATGCCTCCTAAATGCCTTCCATGATGCGCTCCATGCCTCTTAATTTACCCTTATTCCAATGTAATGATAATGATAATTACAAAATTAATTCCAAAAATTTAATTAATCCTCAACCACACATCTCAATCTTGAAATGGATGATTCAGGTTGATTCTAGACATTTGCAAAAATCTATAAATAGGAGGCCTCACTACATCATTTCTAAGACTTGATTATACAAAGTTATAATGCACAAATGGTTACAAAATCTTTAATAAACTAGTGTTACCATGCCAAATTGATTCCAAGCCAAGCCAATCCAAATCCAAAGGTGCCAAGGAGAGATGGAGGTAGCCAAGCTTCCATTGCCAAGGACTTCATGAGCACAAGCTGAGCAAGCCACCACTACAAAGGCATTTAGAGCATCCAAGAAAAGTGAAGGGATTATTATGTTTTCATTCCTTGATTTTTAGTAGTGTTTGTCATTTGCTTTCATTAACTAAGCTCTACCTATTGTCTAGGCCTAGATATGTTATGCTATTAGTGTGTTTATTCATTTTGTTTTCATTTTGGAACTAACACCATACTAACCATCCTCTCTTGAGTCAAATTCCTAGATCACATAATGGCATGCCCAGTGGGACTAGATGCATCTCACACCTGAAAAAGATCATTTTTTAACTCTAAAATATTTATTTGGACCTTTGAAACTCTTGAAAATTGATTTTCTAACTTTATTTTGCCATTTTTATTTGCCATAGTTTTGCATAGTAACTAACATCAGTAGAAAATATCGACATTAGTTTCATAACTTAATTGATGTCGATTGGGTAACTGACATCAGTTAGCAAAAGTAACCATCATCGGTTGTAATAATCAATGTCGTTCACTGTGTTTTTCTAAAACACAAACCTGAGAGCTATTTTTCCAAAGTTTATTATTTCAAGCTAAAAAGAGCTTCAAAGCTAAAAGACATGCCAACATTTTTGCTATAGGACCAAGCTTGATATTTAATCAAAACATGTTTAAATCACCTTTGCATGCTTAAAAATCAATTAAGAACCTTGTTTTAAGTGTTTAACAAAGAATTTGGATGTTTTTGGTAAATGTTTTCAAATTTTATAACTAATACCAAAGGGTCAAATGAACACCACCAAATATTTCATTTTGGGCTTAAAATTGAACACATTTGTCAATTATTATTTGCAATAGTTGTTTAGATCAAATCTTTATTTGGAAAAAAAAGGAATGTTGCATGTACGCTCTTCCATTTGTCCCCTATAGGGAACTTTTGGAATCAAAAGAGCCATTGCTATTATAAGTAGCCTAGTCCAAGGCTTATAAAGAAAGTCATCTAAAGCATTCCCCAAAAACTCGTCAAAGTTTGGGTGACCTTAAAAATGACTTTAAAATCTTTCTACTTTCATTCTTTCTTTATTTTTATAAAAACTTGGCTTGTGAGGGGGACTTCATCACCTCCCACAAGTTATTTTGAGAAGCTTTGACCCAGGGTTTCATCTCTCAGCATTGACTTCATTTGGCTCCTTTGGAGTTACACATGGGACGTAGTGGCACTTTGGACATCATACTACAATGAGTGAACAATAGGATGTAGTGGTTGAAAAAAGGACTAGACCTTTTTGCAACAATCTAAGTGATACGGACTCAAAATTTATGCTTTTCTTTTTCATTATTTGGCACGAAAGTCATTATGCAATTGATTCCCCTAGATCATTCGAAAACTTGTTAGATCTTAGACAAATCCCCACTTAACGTGGAAGTATTATTGGTGCAAGGTGCACCTCAAGGTCTATGTCATAGTACTATCATTTGAGAGAAGGGGGTGTAAAACCCCTACTATATAATGTGCATTTACTTTTGGATGAAGACTTAAAATCCTCTCAAATGATGTATATTGATAGATTCCAATAATACCAAGAAACCTTATCAATTTAGGATCTAAGGGTGATTAATTAGTTGGTCTTGTCCTAGATTAAAGTCTTGTTTAGAGTCAAAACTTGGTGTAAGAAAATAATCCAAACCAAACACATAGTCCAAATTTTCCTTTGAACAAAGAGGCATTATGTTGTCCACGTGAGATCATAAATTTGCCTTGTTCAAAATTTCATCAAAAGCTTGAGATTCATATCATCCACTTTGGTGCAGTTATGCTACCAAATTGAGTCTAAACCTTTACCAACAATATTTAAAGTCCTTCACTTATAATCTAAATTCAAAATTGCACCTTTACAATTTCATAGGGTTGATATGTTAAGCGGGTTCACCATTTTCACTAAAGTTGAGGGAACTTAGGTTCAATTTCCAATTTGGGTTGAAGGCCATTTAAGACTCATAATCATTGTCATTACTTGATAAACTTAAGCCATTTTTTGCTAAACACTTGCACTTTGAGTCTATGCACCATAACATTTTAAGTCAAGAAAATTAGTGTTATGCTATCAAAATTATAGGAAAGCATCTTTTGCCTTAGATAGTTCTTTGAAACAAACCTTTTTCGTCACACCTTTTGGGTAGTATAGCATCGTTACGCTACCCAAAACATTTCAACAAATTGTTTCATAGACCCTCTTGCATAGAGTCCAAATTTATTCCTATATTTTTAGACCAGTCCGAGTGTAATTTTGTGATCTTTTGTCTAAAACGGTTATACTACTCACTTTTATCTATCTTGTTTGTCAAAATCACCTAGTCGTATAACATTTTGTGAGAAAATAAACTATTGCTAAAGTGCCTTTTGTTTCATACCTTATACCTATTTGATCAAGTTCATGTCCAAGAATCAAACGCCTAGTGTTTGTTAGAAGTGTTTCAAATTCGTTAGATTAAAACTTTCATCTATTTTCAAAGTCTAGCTTTTGATGTTGTTTGGCCAAGAGTCCTAGCACATGCCTTGTTTGAGCCTAGTTTTTGATGCCATGTTTGGCCAAAAGACCTAGCAACTTTTAAATTCCTAGATTAGACTGATTTGAAACACTTGAAACTTAGAGTTTGGCATTTTTATTTTAGGTCCTTTTACTTGCTTATCTTTGTGTGAATAGTGAAACGTTAGATACTTCACACTAGCTTGTTTCCTCACAAAACTTTGCATAAACCTTTTGATCCTTTTGACAAAACTAGACCATGTTGAAACATCATCTATTTTAGACATTGTCATTTTTAAGATTTTGTATAATTCTTTGACCTTTTAGCACAAAACATTGACTATGGATCCTAACATGTATTCCTACACTCATAGTGGACTCATGTACAATCTAGAGATTAGTAATGTGGTGTCATAGGAAGAAATGGTGCAAGACCCCTATGCAGATAATATTGCTTATGAGAAGGATTTTTATCCCTTTTATAATACTCAATTAGGGGCATAAAGCCAAGATCCATTGGTTAACTATGTAGTTAACATGCCACGTTATTCAAAACAAGACCGAGATAAAATTGCATAATACCTAGCTATAATACCAATAGTATATGAACTAGTAATTTAAGAATCATATTATACTAATATGGCTTCCACGTATGATCCATTTTTGTTTGAGTGATATTTGTTTGAGAATAAAAATGAGATTTTGTTTAGAACCATAGAGTTAGGGGCCAATTTTCTAGAAGACTTCCCTCATGAAAATTTACCAAGTCTAGTAAGAGTACCCCACAATATCATTTACGATCAATAGGCTTCTTCCAAAAATCATATGGCTCTAGTCCAAGCAATGTATCAAGACCCCAATATATCTATTTGATGAAAAAACATCATGGAAGATCACTGTAACCAAATATAGATGGCATATCAAACCTACCTAAATCTAACATGTGATTTCAATCAGATGAACATGGTAAGCCTCCTATTGACCTAGTTCCTTCAATAAGAGTGTTGATAGAGTTAACTGGACAAGATAACCCATTTATACAAACTACTTCAATAGATAACTTGATGCATATGCCAATTAATAAAGAAGTGTCTTCAACCTCTACACTAAATAGTGAGCCAAACATAGTAGATAATATGCAAACAATGTCCAATCCTGATCAAAGTGGTACTAATGTGCAAACAATTAGAAAAACAACATGTGCTTGTGGTTAATCCTATGAATAGGTCATCATACTAGGGAATAGGAGTTTCTACACCCCAACCTAACTAGTTACTTCCTTAAGTATACAACCTATGGGATTAGGTAATCAAATAATATCCAATGTCACACCTCAATGATAGAATATGATGAATCCTACTCCTCCTCAATAAGTAACGAGTAGTATTCCACAACAATAGGCCCAATCTAGTATATCAATACAATAGAGGACAAATACATTGCCACCTCAATTAGGGGCAACTAATATTCTAACTCATTAGGTTATGATGAGCGTACCTCTTAAATTGAAGACTAATATGCCAATCCAAAACCAAGCAATGACTAGTCAACAACATGCAAATATGGGTCAGTGATAGATGCTAAAAATACAACCTACTTTCACTTCCTCATAGGGATTCATGATACAATGAGGTCCCCATGTTTCTTAGGTACCTAGTAGACAACCGTTAGTTCAAAATATGCCATAAATATAGAGACAGGGTCTTGGTCCACAAGTTCCCACTCAATAGAAAGGTTTGATTAGTCGGCAACATGTCCCTTTTCAACCATAGAAGGCACAATATAGTTATATCCCTCCATCCCAACCACAAAATCTTCCAAGTCAAAACTTTATAACCAACTTGAACCAGAATATTGCATAACTAAATGTGAAATTTTAAGTACATCCTAATCCATGTATGTGTATTTTTGGTCCATTCCCCAACCAAACCAATATACCCAAATAGGTATCCCTATCATACCCTAGTTAAAGTGTCCCACTTGTGACCTCCTAATCATCTACCCATATTCTCCCTCAAACCAATATTCCTTCCAATTTACTATCCCAATAATTATAATAGATAAAGGATAAAATTATTGCCATTCAAGCTAGTAAAAAAACTAAAAAGTTCAAATTGGATGATGTATGTTCCTATCTATTCAACATGGATTATTTGTAGATACCATTTCCTCAAGGATATGAACCACTAAAATTTGATAAATACAAAGGGAAAGGTGACCATAAGGCTTATTTGACCAAATTATTTGTCACATGTTAGCCAATGGCATATATAGACATATACCTTTTTCTATTATTTCCAAGGAACTTGGTTGGACAAGCCTTGGAGTGGTTTTTGAAATTGCCTAAAAATTCAATAATGGATTTTGATGATCTTTCTGATAAGTTTGTGCAAAACTTTTCCTATAATCTTGAGCATGATATTTCATTAGTGGGATTAACATAAGCAAATCAAAAATATGGTGAGAGTTTTTCAAGTTATTTATAGCTATGGAGAGTCCTTATGAGCTATTTCACCCATAGTTTACTAGATAAATAATTAGTCATTGTGTTTACCAAAAATTTACATAGTGAGATAGCTTACCATCTAGAGCTACAATGTGCACATACATTCAAGGACATCATTGATAAAGGTTTGTTTATCAAGAGGGCACTCATCAATAAATGAATCATCAAGCTTAATTGAACTAATCAGAATCAAAGTACCAATCATAGAAATGGCCAACATCCCATTCAAGTGCCAACATCACAACTAGCCTAGGCCAATAACCACGAAAGACTAAAGCAATTCAACCATAATAGGAATGTTTTGGGAAATGGAGTAACTAAGTCACATCATGTCCAAATGGTATAAACATCATCTACACCACATTTTTAGCTTACTCCTACCCAATAACCTCTCTAACCAATATCATAAGTCAATAACCAAGACCTGCACAATAAATACAATAGTCATTACCATTACAAACCCCTCCTCGTAGGAGAACCATGCTTGCACATCATGTCTTTAGTGACCTATGAGAACCTATTGAGTCTATATTTTTCAAGCTTACTACCACTAATCTGATTAGTTGGCCTATACCAAAGCATTATCTGTAAGGTATTCCTTATTCTAATTAATACCGTGAAAATGAATTATGTGACTATCATCGAGTCAACATGCATAATCTATGAAGTTAAATCCAAATTAAGAATTTAATTGAGAATATATTAGATAATGGGAAAATAACATTGGATAATAGTGCTTCCACTTCTAATCAAACTCTAGGGATTTATCAAAACACCTTTCCCCGACATAACAATCAATAACATCAAAACAATCAGCAACAACAATAATGGCTAGTGCACTAATAAAATAAATAGTATCAAAGTCAAAGGCCTAACCAATAGAATAAGAAAAATCAGTAGTAGAACCCATAATGACAAAATAATGGACAAAACCAAGGTCATAATGGTAACAACTAGCCAACCTACCATGCAGTTACACATGACTACAATAGGGTTGTAGGTCATATTACAGAGGGTAGCATTAATACCATCTCCATTAATCCTAAAACAAACACTAATCAATATAGACCATTACTAAGCAACAACATTCAACCAAATTACATAGATAATCCTTCTTTGACTTGGGAGTGCATACAAGTAAACCAACAAACTAGGACTTCCCCTTTTAGACCTTATATCGATAACTCATTCTTGCCACATGACCACATGTAAGTGCACCAACAATTGAGACTTATCCTATATAGTCCCACACCATTTCCAATATCAATTAGCAATCATGGTCTAGTATTTAATCTTGATTGTGCAATCATAACTCAGAGGTCAAAGATTAATATCCTAGATCCACAACCATCTACCACTTTGCCTATCATCCAACCAATCATTCAGCCTTAGAATAAACCATTTACTATTGACCAAGATAATAAGTTTGATATTATGGAACAATTACAAAAGACACTAGCACAAATTTCTATTTTAGATTTTCCATGAACGTCAATAATCCATAAAAATATCTTGAATTATTTTTTGACCCAATCCACTATTGCTAGTGACATATCCCTTAATAAATTTCAAGCTTTGGTTGGACACTTAGCTCCAACCCAACAAATCACACTCAACCAAAGTGATATGTCTTCCCTTAGACCACTCCATAATAGTCCATTATACATAAAATTTTATATAAAGTGACATAAAGTGAAATGTGTCCTTATAGAAAATAGATCAGGTCTCAACATAGTGTCTCTAAAACTCATCAAGCTTCTTGGGTACATAATGGAAAATCTCCAACTAGAAAAAATAACTATCAAAGCCTTTGACCCATGATACACTTTGTCATATGCTTGGTCTTGAGTTATCATACAACATGCTTCTAGGTAGGCCTTGGTTGCATGAGATTCATGTAGTCCCATCAATGCTGCACCAATGTATTAAGTTTTCCCACTTAGGGATGGAAGTGAATATTCTAGGAGATTTACACCCATATGAACATTGCAAGCATCTTGAGGCTAAATTTCAAAGCTATAATTATTAGTACAATATGAATCCAAGTTCCAAGTAGGATAAAGGAAAATCTATACTTATTGATCCTACACCAAATAATTGCATAGATCCTAATACCTTGGATTCCCTTTCCCACATGCTACCCCTTGAAGCTTCTAGTCATTTCACCATTTCAGATAATGGACTGGGAGAGTATGTGACCCATGATACATTTTATATTGCCAATCTTCCTCATAATTTGAAAACCTTTGGGAAACCTAAAGTCACCCCACATATGCATTGGCAACCTTGGCACAAAGATAAGGAAACTGTCACATTTGTACCATCATCTAGCCTAAAGCTTGACCCTCTCGAAGGAGATGAATCATACAAAGTATCCTATTCTCAATAAGATCATGGAGTGTCACAATTATGAAGGAAGAGGCCTCAGACTGAATTAGCAAGGAACCATCAAACTAATTTCTATGACTAAGTATGAAAGACCTTATGGACTTGGATTTAAACTTCCTAGGGGTGACCCCACATATCTTATTTAAAATCCATCACCAGTGACTAGTGATGATGATGGTGACAATGAAGTAGGGTCTAATCATATCCTCACATTTGATAACCTAACTAAAACCAACCTATTTGATAATAATGCAATTTTTACCCTTACCTTAGCCATTCATCACAACCCTTTGCCATTATATTATCACCAATTGATAGATTGGGGCCAAAAAGAATCTAGTCTATTGATTGATGAGTTCTAGAATGCTGAGGCATTCTATGACTTTTTAGGCCTTAGACACAATATTATGTTAGGAGATCACAAATCAAGATTTTCAATCACATTAGATTCTATAGCCTATTTTAGAGAGTGAGTGAACACCCTTAGCCAAAAATAAATAAGTAAAACATTAAGGTCCCAAAGTGAAAACCTCTTTAAGCTGATTTTTGACTAGGGAAAAAGTAAAGATAAATGCCAGTCTAGTGGTTAAAACCTATTTTAGGCACCATTAGATGAGGGTGTTCATTCTTCTTTTATTTTAGACTAGGAGACCACCAACGATGAACTTGCCTATGGATTTGAGTTCAATTTTGAACAACAACAGGTGTTTGATCAAATTTTCCAAAAAAATTGACTATTTTTGTTACATGGCTAGATATCCCATTAGTGGACTCCGATTCATCATGCCTAGGAGAAGTTGAAGAGCAAGTCCTAATGGAGGAACCTAACATAATTCAATAGTTCAAATCATTGCCTACTATCCTAGAAGATGGTTTGACCCTGCTAGTCAAAGAAATAATAGAGGTAAATATCGAGACTCCATCAAACCTAAAATGGATAAAATTAATAGTATCCCTCACTAAGTAAGAACATGAAGTCTTTACAACTCTTTTGAGTTAATTTGTAGATATCTTTACATGGGCTTATTCTGACATGCCAAGTTTAGACTATGCCTTGGTTCTGCACCACCTTGTGGTTAATCTTGATGCCAAACTAGTAAAACATAAGTTATTTAAAATTCATCCTTACATTGTTGTATTGGTAAATAAAGAGTTGTACAAACTCTTAGAATTAGGATGTATCTGATCTATTAACTACTTAGAATAGATCTCAAATGTGGTACCTATTAGTAAAAAGCCTAAAGGGATCAAAATTTGTATTGATTTTCATGACATCAAAAAATCTTGTCCTAAAGATTATTTTCCCTTGCCTAATATTAACATGATCATTGACTCCATGATAGGTTATGAAATGTTTTCATTCATGGATGTATTTTTAGGATACAATCAGATCGTAATTGCACTAGAAGACTAACATAAAATAGCATTCACCACTCCATGGGGAAAATTTTGTTATTAGGTAATGCCATTTGGGATTAAGAATGTTGGAGGTACATATCAAAGGGCCATGAATATCATCTTCCATGATATGATGCATGATATTGTTAAAGACTATGTTGATGACATATTAGGAAAATCCAAAACTAGGGTTGACCATGCAATAGTGTTGCATAAGAGATTTAAAAGATTATGGGAGTACAAGGTCAAACTCAATCCAAAGAAATGTGTGTTTGGTGTAACTTCAAGCAAATTACTTACCTTCATCATGTCTCATAGAGGTATTAAAGTTGATCTGGCTAAAGTCCATGATATCACCGAGATGCCATTACTAACCAATTTAAAGCAACTCCAAAGTTTACAAGGTAAGATCTAGTCCATCCAATGCTTCATCTCTTAGTTAGAAGATAAGTGACATTCATTTACACACATTTTGAAGAAGGGATTTGAATTTCACTGGGATGATTACTACCAAATAGCTTTTCAACAATTCAAAGACTATCTTGTTAATCTGCCTAATTTATTACCTCCTATACCAAGAAAGCCATTCTTGTTATACCTATCAGTTATTGACCATGCTCTGGGGGTAGTCTTAGCTCAACATGATTACAATGGAAAGGATCACACTGTATACTACCTTAGTTATACCTGGGTTACATATGAACATAACTATGCACCTATTGAAAAAGCTTATTTGGCCATGGTCTTCATAGCTCAAAAACTATGCCATTACTTGTTGAATAATAAGACCATGGTTATTTCAAAGGTAGATATGCTCAAGTATATACTATCCATAATATCTTTTCAAGGTAGAAAGGTTAAATAGATCATGATTCTTAGTGAGTTTGAAATAGAATATGCCAATCAAAATGTAATTAAAGGACAAGTTCTTACAGATCAACTTGTTGAACCACCTCTCATAGACACATAGCCACTCATGTTTCAATTTCTTGATGAATCCATCATGACTGTCATTGACACATCCCTTGAAGAGTAGCCCTAAAAACTATATTTTGATGGTTTATTCACTACACATGGATCAGGGGCATGCCTATTATTTATTACACCATAGGGGGATATAATCCCTAAATCATTCAGAATCATCTTTCCTTATACAAAAAACATGGTTGAGTATGAAGCACTTGTTGTAGGACTTTGAAAATAAGTGAATTGGAATATATATCATCTTTAAGTTTATGTTGATTCTTAGTTAATCATCAATCAAGTCACAGATCATTTTCAGACCAAAGATGACAAGTTGGTTCCATATAAAGCCATAGTCAACACTCTTAGGCAACACATTATTAATATTCAGTTTAAGCACATACCAAGGGCTAGTAACATAACTAAAAATTCCATGATTACTATTGGCTCTCTAATTTGACAAATAGATAAATCTAGAGAATATCATTTCCTCATCAATAATTTGTTAGCATCAGCTCATGAACCTTCAACCATTGACATAATTTGTGATATTTGTGGTCCTAATTATACCTGGTACTCAGACCTTTACAACTACCTTCATGACCAATTTATGCCACCTAACTTATCTAAAAAACAAACCAAAACATTCATTCATCATTTCACTCATTATACTCTACTTGGATCTACCCTTTACCATCATAGTTTTGATATAACTCTACTTCATTGTTTAACTTCAATAGAGTCTAAACTAGCGTTAAGATAAGTTCACGAAAGTGTATGTGGATCTCATTCTAGTAGGGTAGTCCTATCCAAAAATATTTTGCATACTAGTTATTATTGGCCCACAATGGATGCAGATGCCACTACATATGTAAAAAAGTGTGATAAATGTCAACGACATGCTAATCTGATTCATGCCTCAACAAAGACTTTGAAATCAATGTTGACACCATGGCCATTTTATAAATGGGTACTTGACCTCATTAGGAATATTAATTCCACTTCATCTAATGGCCATAAACATATACTTACCACCATTGAATATTTCACTAATTTTGTTGAAGCTATACCCCTCACTTACGTGACTAGAAATCAAATTTACAAATTCATTTTCAACCACCTCATTTGCTACTAGGGTATCCCCTATGACATTATATCTGATAATATAGGTTCTTTTAATAACAAGGATGTAGAATAGTTATTTAATGAATATAGAATTTTTATATAGCATATTACCCTCAGGGTAATGTCCAAGCCAAGGCATCCAACAAAACCATTGTCAATATTCTCAAAAATATTGTCAATGATGTCAATCATAATTTTCACCTCCAAATATTCCTTGCCCTTTGGGCATACCATACCAATCATCATACTCCCATAGGATCCACTCCATACTCATTTATGGTATTAAAGCCATCCTTCCCATTAAGGTTGAATTGCCTTCACTACACATCTCTTTCAAGCATGTCCTAGATGATCATGACTATCAAGTAGCTCACCTACAACAGTTAGACCTACTTGATGAGAAATGCATAACTACACTCAAAAATATTCAAGCATATCAAAAATGACTCAAAGGCTACTATAATCAGTGTGTTAAGTTTAGAACATTTGAACTTGGTGATCTTATTCTTAAAGAAAACCAAAAGAATACCATGACTGAGAAAAAACATAAAGGGAAATTTAAACCAAACTAGATAGGGCCTTTCATCATCACTACAGATTATGAATCAGGAGCATACAAGCTCACCACACCAAATGGAGATGAACTACTTGAGCCGATGAATATTATTCATCTCAAGTGGTACTATGCTTGAGAACTAAGGTGTATTGTCTATAAGGACCATTTTAGTTATGCCATTTTGTCACTATTCTTCTTTATATAAATACCATCCTTATCCATTATCTTCATTGTATCCACTTTCCACTTCCATTTTATCGACCCAATGTGTTCTAAATCCTAGCCCATTTGACCTTGGTTTTTGCCATTCATTATGTAGTTTCAGCATCAAGGTATTCAATTAGTTTCATTAATTGGTTCAAGTACTTCAAATAGAGAATGTATTTTGGGACAGTGTGACATAATTTTTTGTATTTGCATCCTTTGTTGTTATTCCTTTCTTACCACCAGTCTTGCTACTAATTATAACCACCTTTAGGAAAATTAGTACCATTGATCTATGCCATTATGTCCTGGTTATAACCACCTATGGGAAAACTAAGGGTAACATTAAGCCTTGAAGTACCAACGTGCCACTTCCTATGCCATGCTTTGCCTTTTTACCAACTATGCCTATTTTGTTTGAATTAACTACTACACTAGTCAAATTCCTCTACTGTAAAGGTGAAACTACAGTGACTTGAGGTCCTACTCAGGGACTATGTAGGCAATGATTGATACTTATAGAGGTCAGTTAAATCACCCTTATCCACCATGCTCTCACCATTTTATGAGCAACCTAAGCCACACTCTCACCATTTTGTGATAAACCTAAGCCATGCTCTTACCATTTTATGAGAAACTTTAAGTTTGTATGCTCTCACCATTTTATGAGAAACCTTAGTTTAAATTCTCTAACCATTTTATGAGATTGAACCATTTAGTGTCTTTTCATTCTTTATCGATTTGAGATACTTCAAAAAATTCCAAAAACATTTGAAAATTTGTTAAAAGAAAATAAAAACATTGACCACTTCTTTACCTTAAGGATTATAGGAACCCTTACTAAGTTACAAGAAAATCACTTGTCACATAGTTTCCCCATCCTTTTTTGCCTTTTCTCTCATGCACTTTCCATTTTACAAGACCATTCCTCTTCTTCTATCACATTCATTCTATTTATTTTTCTTAATTATCATAATCTTCCCATTCCCTGGGAGAACTACATTTGGCCTAAAGTTTTTTAATTGAATATTGCATCCATGGAACTATGAAGGTAGCATCCACTTTCCTATTGAACATGGAGATATCTCAACCATCCCATTCTTTTTCTTTTATTTCCCCATTTTTTTAATTTGTTAAGTTGTTGCCTATATTCTAGGGGTAATGTTTTTAGGGTTTCTATTACTTTGTTTGTTTTTGCTTATTTTGGTTATTTGTCTACCTATTTATTTGATTTCATCATTGTTGCCTTGATTTAGTTTGTGTGTTCATTGGTTTATTCCTTGTCCACACTTAAAATTGAATCCATCCATATTCATATGTTTACATTATTATCATGGTTTCTATCATTAGTGCATTATTTTCTATTGAGTATTGGATTTCGAGAGTCAGTCCTCATGCATATTTTGGCCAAGTCCTCATGATTTTATATAATGATGCCTAATAACATGTGATAAAAAAAAACTCAACTTCAATAAGTCTATTCAATAATAGTGGCATCTCTTTGGCACTGACATCCTCATTCCACTCCCAATCATATCCAAAATAGAGTAATTAACCATGAAAGAATTTTAACATTTATTAGTTTAGATGAGCATTTCCCTACTAGTAGGTTGTTCCAATTCATCATTACCCTCTATGTTAAGCTATCATCATTCTTGGCTAAGTTTATCATGTTTACCATAATCGAGGTCCAATGATTATAACTGCCTATAGGTAAATCATTGCACACCATCCCACCTACATTTCTTAATGATTATAACTATCTTTAGGAAAATCATTGTGTTGTCACCACTTTACTTTTTCTACCTATACAGGGGCATGTTATATTATTTTTCTATCCTAACTATGGTATCTCCATCTTCTCAATGATTATAACCACCTTTGAGAAAATCATTATGTTATCATACCACGTTACCCCTATCAAGGTATAATGTTTATAACCACCTTTGGGAAAATCATTGCACATCATCCCACTTGCATTCTCAATGATTTTTGACTAATTTTTTATTCTCATTATGTTTTTCACCCTATCATATTTTCTTTCTTTGGTCTCCTTGCTTCACTTGTTTCTTTTCAAAGGATTGTTTGTTGACCAACTTGTGCCAACCATTCCCTCGAGGGGGCATCATACAATTAGTTTATCATCATTGCAGTTGTAGGCATATAGGACCTTTTCATTATTTGAGAAGATGTTATTATGATTATAACTTTCAACATCTTCCCAAATAAGGGCAAACATAGACACCTAAAATTGGCCATTGATAACCTCCAATCAGGGTTTTGGCCAATTTCCACCCAAAATGCACAATTTAGCCTAAAAACACTAAAATATGCTAAATGATATGAAAAATGACATATTCAAGTGATAATTTTGGCTATGGCATGCTTAAATGGTGTAATGTAATTTATGGGCCAGCTAACTTTGATCAAATCATTTCAATTCAAAATGCTAATATTGCACCTAGGTGCTCTGGATTGTTCTTTCCTATCAAATCTCTTACATGAGACACGTGCCTTTATTATTTATTTTTGGTAACATCCTCAATGGGAATATGATTCTAATGCATCTAACATTGACTTCTAATTCCAATCTAGTCAAATTTTGGACCAATAACAAGGCATTATGATCAATTTGAGTAATTTATGCACAAAGTGCTTAAACATGATTAAGAGTTGATTCACTCAAATCAAGGCATAATCAAAAATTCCATGGAAACTTGTTGAATAATTATTTTTGGAAATGAATATTAAATATCTGCATTATCAAGTGACCTCATTTCTTAAGAAGACATCCCTAGGCCATAAATGCCATAAATATCAAGATTCATGCCCTCCATGCCTCATCAATGCCTTCCATGATGCCCTCCATGCCTCTTAATTGCCATTTATTCCAATGTCATGATGAGAATAATTACAAACTTAATTCCAAAAATTGAATTAATCATCAACCACACATCTTAATCTTGAGATGGATGGTTCAGGTTGATTCTAGATATTTGCGAAATTTTATAAATAGGAGGCCTCACTACATCATTTCTAAGACTTGATTATGCAAAGTTATAATTCATAAATGGTTCCAAAAGCTTCAATCAACTAGTGTTGCCATTACAAATTGATTTCAAGCCAAGCCAAGCCAAATCCAAAGGTATCAAGGAGAGATGGAGGTAGCCAAGCTTCCATTACCAAGGACTTCATGAGCACTAGCCAAGAAAGCCACCACTACAAAGGAATTTGGAGCATCCAAGGAAAGTGAAGGGATTATTGTGTTTTCATTCCTTGATTTTTAGTTGTGTTTGTCATTTTCTTTTTTTAACTAAGCTCTCCCTAGTGTCTAGGCCTAGAGATGTTATGCTACTAGTGTGTTTATTTCATTTTGTTTTCATTTTAGAACTAACACCATACTAACCATCTTCTCTTGAGTCAAATTCCTAGATCATAATATTATAGTTTTATTGAGTCTTATTGCATCAAATTATAGTATTATAGGGGATTTATGCATTGAATATGAGTATTTTTGCTTGTTTTTATAGTATATGTCTATACTTCAAGGAATGCGTATGTACTATAGTAATGCCTATGCATTATTATAACACATACATATTACTATAATGTGTACACATTACTATAATGCATACACATTCTTTGATGTATAGACAAAACTCACTTTTTAATGTCTATTTTTAAATCGAGATTATTGTTCCCATAGACATTCCTTGTGCGAACTCTGTATATTCTCTACGTACATTTTGAAGTACTTTCTTGGGAAATTTTTTCAAAATGGGCTCCATTTTGCATTCAAGGAAGAGGAAGAAGTTGAATAACAAAACACCAAAGCAAATAAAAGATTTAAGAGAAAAAAACAAGGTACAAATGCAAGCATTTCATTCCAAACAAGGTACAAACACTAACCCTGATGAGCCAAATGCCTTATATAATGAGGTAATTGATAATATTGAATTGAATAATGATGAAAATAACAAAAATGAATTGAATTATGATGAAATTAACAATAATGAATTTAATTATGATGAAAATGATAATAATGAATTGAATTATGATGAAATTGACAATAATGAATTAGATAATGTTGGATGTTCACATTTAAAGTTTGAAGTTTTTTATTTTGTTGATGAAAAGCTATGCATGATACTTTACCCACCAAAAATGAATAAAATTTTATGGGCAAAAATAATGATGAGATTAACAATGAAGAAAATTTCATGGAAACATATAATGAAGAAACAAACAATGAATAAAATTTCATGGAAACATATAATGATTTTTAAACACCCTCTCGATGGATTCCACCAATAACAACACCTTCAAGAATTGTGCATAGAAAAGACAAGTAATTAATTTAAGTTTATGAAAATATTTTGAAAATAATACATAATAAAATGTCTAATTTCCATTCAAGAAGACTATCTCAAAAAATTTGAGATAGTTTCTTTCATAGAATGGATTATGATAGTCAAAGATGTCAATTATTTGTTTTGTTGATGAAATTGGTTAAGATGAGACCTACAATGTATACATTAGGACTAAAAAATCTAACATGGATGATGAAAATGATGAAATTGTTGAAAAAATACATGATGCATATCATATTATAGGTTCAAGATCACACAACAAAGATTGTAATGCTACATGACATATAATGACAACTTATGTAGTAAGTGTTGAAATAGGTAAAAAATGATTGATTTCAAAAGTAAGTTGAACACTTGATGTAAATAGAAAAACATTAAGGAAAATAATTATAAGATGTGAAATACTTAATGAACCTAATACCAAAGAGATATGGGCATTCTTTGGTGGACTTCCATGAAAGGATAAGGCTATAGTTAATGCTTTGAAAGACTTAAAACCATAATTTTGGAAAGATAATACAAGATTTTTACCCAATGTGATAGATGTAGTGAAAAGAAATGTTGGTTCTCATAATCATAAACCACATTTGAAACATTTCCTAGATATGAATCAAACACAATTTTACTCTAAATTTTTGGAAATCCATCCACAAATTTCTATTAGTCATTTTTTTTTGAGATGGCCAAACCTTTTTATGTAAAAATAAATCACACATGCATCACTTGTTGTTGTAGGCAACATGTTGAATTTTTAATGCACTATGATGTTTTTCACCATATTCATTGTACTCTATATACTAAAAACATTTTTAAAGAGTGTGGCATAAAAAATCCTGTCAAAATTAGCCAGGGAATTTATTCCAAATATTTTTTGTGAAAGACCATATGGATAGTTCTTTTATAAGAAAGCATGTTTAGATGGAAATTAAAGCATTTGTGATGGATTACCAAAATTAAAAAAATGTATCCATGAGGAGTGTATAAGTGAAACTGGATAGGAACCCAAGAACCTAGTCCTAGACATTATTCACCCCTCTGGACACGTTGGTAATGCTGATTTTTAACCAACAAGCACCAAAAATGGATTTTTTGGACCATAGATTTAACTTTGACAACATTTATTGTTAGTGTTTTCGTGTTCCTAAATAGTAGTGAAAATGCACTTGAGTGTAATTATATGTCATGATCATTGAATAACATGTAATTTACCTATATAGACGTGCTTGAAGTGATGGATTTACACTTGCAGGTCTCATAGGTAAAAATGCTAGTTAGAAGTTAATAAGTTATCTCTTCATTGCCAAAAAAATGCATTTTAGGACATGTTACTACAACTACTACCATGGATTACTCTTAAAGTTGCTTCAAAATGGATTCAAAGTGAAACTATAGAGCTTTTCCATGCATATGAAGGATCTTATGGTTCATCCATATGACTTACAATTTTTGTTTTATGCATGCCTTAATTTAGGTTGAAAATAACATCTTTCTTGTATTGGGAAGGGCATTCTTGAGCTCGAAATGGGTGGTGGGTTTGTCAAATGGGATAGATGGGAGGCCAAAAACCTAGTCCTAGATGTTATTCACCTCTTTAAATGTGTTTTCAATACCATTTTTCAGCCAACAAGCATCAGAAATGGAGTTCTCAGACTATAGCTTCAATTTTGACAACATTTGTTGTTAGTGTTTCTGTGTTCTTGAATAGTAGTGAAAATGCACTTGCAGTTGTAATTGGATGTCACAATCATTAAAACACATGTAATTTTCATATATATGTATGATCAAAGTGATGGATTTATACCTACAAGTTCTAGATGCAAAAAAGCTAGTTGGAGGTCAACAAGTTGTCTCTTCACTGCTAAAACATTACATTTTAGGACCCATTACTACAAATTCTAACATAGATTGATATTAAAGGTGATTCAAACTAGATTTAAGGTGAAATTAAAGGGTTTTCCCATGCATAAGATGGATTTTATGGTTCATCCATATGACTTACAATTTTGGTTTTATGTATGCCTAGAGTTAGGCTAAAAATCAACATCTTTCTATTATTGGGAAGGGCATTATTGAGCCCAGAATACATGGTGGGTTTATCGACCAAGATAGATGGGAGGCCAATAACCTATATATAAGTGTTAGGTAGAGTGTTTTCTAAATGATAAATGATTGAATACATAGTCAACCTAGGGATTATACCCTATTTTCATAGTTTATGTGTTTTGCATTCTCTTATGTCAAGAAATGGAGAGTTTCATTTGAGACCACGTGATTGGTCATTGATTTGGTAGAATATGAGCATGGGTAAAGGTTGATATATCAAGAGAAGATCCTTTTAAACCTTAGAATGGCTAGTAATTATTCTCCAACTATTTAAATCTTTTAAGTGTGTTAAAACCCCTATTTTTATTCATATATTATCTAGTGAAGGGATGTTTATATCTAATCACATGATATGTGGGTATGTTGGTGAAATATGGACATAATAATGAAGAGACTAGTCCCTTAAAAACCATGCACAATCAACCAAAAAGGTACACAATCCATTAAATTTTGTTGTATTTGGGCATTGGATGGATTAAACAAGGCTTATAAATAAGTTGGATAGATAAAGGGGGTGAAAATAGACCTATATGTGGTATTTAGGTCCTTTTAAACCTTTTTAAACTCAAGAAATTGAATTATATAAGATCTTGATCCTATATAGAGGAAGAGAAACCCTAGATTAGGGTTTTAATGTTTTAGGGAGTTTTAACTATGGAAAAAACTAAATATTTGTAATCATAACTAATTGGATGTGAGGAAAGTGAATCAAGAGGTTTTATATTTAAAATTTTATGTTTAGTATGTTTTTTAGATTAATGGGTGTGTTTATGGGCTAATTAAGCCTAATGGAGAGATGGGTTACAAAGGAAGTGTGTTCCAAGTGTGCAGTTAGGGAATGAAACTTCACACATACCTAGAATTAGATAGAGCGTGGCTATAAATGTGATTACATCTTGAAAATAGTTCCTATTTTGACCAAACAAAGAGAAATTCACAAGAAAAGGCTACAAGCCTAAGATTGTCCTTATGAGCATTATATGTGGAATTAAAGGTTGAAGTGTGTTTGAGAAATTTCAAGAGGTTAATACAAATGTGATAGGGTCATATAGGACCAACTAAGATAAAATATTGATCCATTGAGACCTATACAAAGATTTGATATTTGAGACCTAAGAGAATAGCTGAATAAGAAGCTAATGAAAGTAAGAGAGAAAGTTTAGGAATGTAATGAATGGTGTGAGTTTGGAAAGGAATGTAAGTGTCATGAGAGAGGTAGATGCTATCAAAAAGTGCTTCTAAGTTACAAAGAATAGATATATAGTGAAGGAGGATATTAATACCATTAACCTAGAGAAGGATAAAATTGGAGATGTAACCTTAAAGGCAAAACATATCATTGAATGAGATCTTTGGACAGACTGTAACTAAAAAGGCTAATTTGGAGACGTTTCCCCTTACCTTTGCATCACATCACCTTGGATATATCTAGATTATAACTTGGTAGAGAGGATGGAATCCTTATTTAAGAGGATATAAAGGATTTAATAAGACACCTTATGGAAAATAAACAATCTAAAATCATGCACTTCATAACCATCACCTACATCATTGTTTGTACATAGTCACCATGAATTTTCTTGAGGAGCTATGGATATACATGGGTTGCATCAAGGTAAAGGAAAACCAATGAAGGGTGGTATAATTTAAATGAGGTTCATGAAATTTTCAAAGAATATTCACCTTTATCTATCTCAAACTAATTCAAAATGGAAGTAATATTAGTTTTGAAACTTGACTAAGCAGGCAACATGTCACTAGTTGTTGGCAAAATGGGCCTACAGGCCAAAATATGCATGATCTAATCATGAAATTTGGTGGAGAGAATAATTATGACCTAATATACCTATAAAAAATATTTTTTAGTTTTTTTATAATATTAAACATTCTATATTTTATCATATTCAACCCCATGTCTAATCACAATCAACTTTGGAGCCTACCTTGGAGGAATTGGCAATTTTGGGGCATCTACAAGTTAATTCAAATCATGAAATTTGGTAAGAATGGTTACATGACACATAAAATCATACCATTCCATATTAAATTACCTAAAAAAATTTAAAATACTCTTTTTTCTTACATATAATTCTTGTAATCAACTGGCAGCCATTGGAAACCAAAGGAAGCTTTTGTTAGTTTTGAGTGATAATGAGGATTTTAAGCCTTGGAAAGGTATTAAAATGGTATAATTATATGTTTTAAACATAATTATCCCAATTTATTTGATAAAATTCAAGGTTTAAAACAATTTTTTTAAGAAAGACAATTTTAGGCATGTAAGAAGCAAGCAAGCAACTCAAGGTAAAGTTTGGTAAAAATAGTCCACATGCCAAAATATGCATCCAAAAGCCTTGAAAATTGGTAGTATTGGTTATCATGACCTAATATACATATCAATAATATATTTAAGGTCATTTTACAAGTGTTTTTCCTGATATTTTTACATATTCCCCTTCATGTCTCATGATAGTCATCATTGGTGTAGGCATGTTTCTTGGAGGTTTAAGTTATAACAATAGGTTACAAGATTATGTGTATAAAAATGGGTTAAAATATTATTTAAGTGTTTAAAAATAATAATATGATGTTTTTAATCCTCTAAAACACCTTTAAAGAGTGTTCACACTTTTAACTCCATGCAAACCCCACAGGCAAGCTTGAAACCCCACAAGAAGTCTCAAAGGCATAAAGAGCAAAGATGGATTTTGGATCATTTAAAGGGGAGAATAAAAATTTAATCAGGTAAATAACATGTAAACATGGTGTTTTAACCTCATATCATCCTACAGGTGTCCAAGAACTCTAATACGTTTTCACCTGCCTATAGATGCTCATTTTTAGAGAATGCTTCAAAGCGTCAAAGGTGAGTTTTCATTAATTTTGAATGTTATAGCTTGGTAAAAGTATTGTATCACATTCATTATGTTTTAAATACCTTTAGATAGTAGTTATTAACTTTTGGAAGAGTTAAATTGTGATTTTGACCTATTGAGAGTCAATTAGGTGTAGAAACCTAAAAATAGAATTTGGAAACCTAATTCTAAATCTCTTTAAAAATAAATAAGGGAATTGATTTATTATGTGGTTAAAATTTATTTATATATATATATATATATATATATATATTATGATTATATAGAATCTTCACATTATATTATAAACCAAGGTTCTATAAAGAACTCATTGAGGAGCAGATCTAAAGGAATGTGTTGAATTGAATCTTCACATGATAGTCTAAACCAATTTAGGATAATATCCTTTTGCTACAGACCTATAAGGTGTTGAATTGTGAAATATATTTACAAGTCCTAAGAAAGGACTATAGAGTTAATATTGGGTTTAAATATCATCAAATAAATTAAATAGAGTAGATGATTGTCATCACTCTATCCATATTAAATTCACATGTTCAAAACAAGATTTGGCCTGTAAGAATCTCAAAATTATGAACCTACAAGAAACTATAGATGACCATGAGTATACAAACATAATTAAAATTCAATCATTGATATTATTTATTTCTTATAAGGGTTTGTTTCCCTTAATCCCACTCCATGCACAGGTCTTATAATTGAGATAAGTGATTAGGTGTCTAACAAATACCAATCTAAGATTGATTCAATCACTAGTATAAGATTCAATTAATGAAAAGATAGGTTCAAAACCCCTTATTGTTTCATTTTCATTGGTATAGAAACAAATCTTATTAAGACCAATAAATGTCAATATTTCTAATTATAGGCTCTGTCATACCAATCTAATTTGCAACATTATCCTAACAAGTTATTCTCAATCTCATAACATTTGTAATCCTTAAGAATACTTCAAAACCAATCATTCATAATAATCTAAACACAAGTGATTCAAACAAGAATTAATTCATTAGTTTTCTTAAATATTCATGTACAAAATAAGAATTCCATGTAAGAATGCCATATATAGGCATACAATGTCCATAATGCATGCATTGCTATATAGGCATACAATGTCCATAATTCATGCATTGCTATATCATGTCTAACAACATAGTAGCTAACGCCAGGTGAATACATCATAAACATATGTACAATGCCAAAAATTCAGACTTTTCCATATAGGCATACAAAAAATTACATCATCTAAAACATCATAATCATCAAATAGTCTCCCTCTCTTTGCCTTGAAGAATACTCTCCCTAGGATTCATTGCTTGTAGATGGAGATATCCCGAATGTCTTGGATTGCTCCAAGGTTTGATTGTGGGTACTACACTCATATCTCACTTGCATCTAAACCTATTCAAATACAAAAAATATTATATAATTAACAAGTATACATGAAACCAAGTTAAGATACTCAAATTAAACTATAATAAAAAAATCATTTAAACATATACTTATCATAACTCATGATCCTTCTCAATTTATCATTGATGCTCGACAAGGTCAATGCCAAGTTTAGATGCATGAACAAGAATGTCAAATGTTAAATAAACATGAGGAGCTACCATATTAGTCATTTTAATTAGACTATCAAATATCATATGACAACCCTACATACACAATACATTCATGCATATAAGTTATGTTTACCCAAGTATATAGTAAAATTATTAAAACAAAAGTATTAAATTACAATTCATAATTACAAGGGAATATACATACCTTGGTAAGTGATTATGTAGATGAAATTAAAGTAGTAATGCCTAAGTATATCTCAACTCATAATGATGGAAGAGTGTCCACCTTAGTCATTAGCTAAATAAACAACCTAATAATTAATAACTTAGGTAATTCATTGAATAAAAAAGTTGCTAACAAACTTGGTCCTACATAAGATATGAAAATATATAATGATGTCACAAGAAGCATGAATGTGATAATTGGATATGTTCAACATGTGATTTTTAACACCACACTGAAGGTAATAAATGTCAATTTCATGAGGGAGAATGACAAGACAATGAGGAAGGATTTATGAGTGGATTTTGTGAAATTAAGTCATTAAATTCAAGTTATATATTAAAACATCCTTAATAAACCTACATACATTGGGTTATATTATTGTATAGCTTTGTTGAGGTGTATTTAATATTTTGACCTGATTAAGGTCATTAGGACTAATTATCTTAAGGCAATGACTTGGTATATTTGAGTATAGTCCTATGAGCTATGATGTCTAAGTTGATTTGTTTTGAAAATTTGATCATGTTAATACCTTGAATACTTTGCTTATAGGAATTAATTACTTTTTATTCTAACTGATTATTGTTGTGATCAAAAAGATCTTATAAATAGTCATTGTGATTAGACAAGTAATATGTATAGGTGTTTGTTGAGAAGTTTGTGTAAACTAAGTTTTAATCAAGTTAAGACACCTAGAGTGATAGGTTTTTTTATATGGGACATCTATAAAAGATTTTTAAGAGTGTTTATAACCTTATAAAATAGGTCTCATCATAATCTAAAGAAACATATAGAAAATAGAACTAAATATTGTAGAGATAAGAGTGAGTGGACAATCTTCTTTACAACTACATGATTTTGGTTGCCCTATAGGTAACATTAGGTCGACTATCTATCCTTAGATTTCCCTCAATTTTTACAAGAGAAGGTCTATATGTATATAATGCAAGTAGGTTGAGGTTAACAAAGGGTGATATAGTCTTTTTGACACTTGATGTTCATTTTAAGGGGACTTTCTTGATGAAAGGTGTTATAGTCTTATAGAGTTGGCATGTCACTCGAGTGATGAAAGTACATGGATATAGATAGGCCCTCTCCCACATCTAGATGTAGTAGGTCTCTAGGCCCCCTAAGTAGGTGGTGGTAACAAACTACTCAACTCCATCTATATATATGGAGTTGAAGTCCCTTATTTGTATATGGTTAGAAGGTTTATGCCATATACATATAAGTTATAGTTTATAGTCGACACTCTCCCAAAAAACCAATGGGATCTAATGGCCTATTATGTATAGATCTACTAATATAGAGGGGCATACTAGCTCTTATCAAATTGTATTGAGCTCCTATCAATCCAAACCACCTATTTTTTATTGAAATCTTATGAAACACAAGAAGCAATAACATTAGCAAAGCGGGATCAAGTGAATTCTAATTAAATATAAAGATTGTGAATATTATGGGGGTGAGATAGATAGGGGGATAGATCAACCCACTATTCCCCATAAGGATTAAGGGTTTATCTTCAAGTGGGATTGACCTACCTCTCTATGTAAAAAAATATTTAGAGTCAGGTTAGAAATTGGAATTAATTAGGTATAATGGGATCAAGAGGCTGTGCCATCTAAATTTATAACTCCATAGATAGAGATGAAATTGTTACACTTGATTTAGAATTGATGGGAATTGAATTTATAGCTATGATAATTTTGGATATCAATCATAGAGATTGAACCACTATATGTACTTAGGATAACAAAGAATCAAGTGGCTGGCTATGAGGCCAGTATTTTAAAAAAAGGAAT
>JARHVA010002856.1:0-72500 GCA_037957365.1 Torreya grandis
GATTGTAAGGGTTGTAATAAATGGGTGTATCAAAGACATAATTAGGATACCATATACAAGGAACTAATAGAAAAGGGTAACCCACTTAAATAAATCTAAAAGTACTAAATGATCAAGAAGATGATTAGTAAAATGGTCAACCAATAGGTGATATATGTAATCTAAGGTGATAAGTGGAAATTTTAAGCAACGTTATAGCTATACCAACTTATTTTTTATAAGGAAGAGCATAAAAAAGGATGAACACATACATTCACAATATTAATAAGTGAACAATATATAATTTACTAATTAAATAAATGAAAGAGAGTAAGAATATAGATACTTACCTTTGGCAAGATCCCTTGATGCTTCAATATCCCCCTTTTGCTCAAGTGGCTCTTTTAAAAATATGGTGTAATTCAAAGGCTTCAAATTGAAATATTAAGACCTAGGTATGCCTATTTTTGGAATTCAAAGACTAAGAGAACCTTCTCAGTTTGACTTCTCCTATAAAGCCTCAAAAACACTACAAGACTAGATCTCCAAGATAAGTTTTTAAACATCTAAATCTTCTAGATACTACATAAGAGAATAAATGTGAGCATAATAAAATCATATGAATGTGTTATATCTATTTGATAATGAAATATGACCCCTATATACACATATTCATTACTCGAAACTAACCCTAAACTTTAAGCCAATAGTATTGTCCAAGTTGGTATAGCTATAAAATTTGGGCTAACACAATATAATATCAACCAAGCCAATACAATAGATGATATAAGATAAACTCAACCTTACTGGGATGGTTTATGTAGCATAGGGAAGGAAAACATGAAATAGATTGCATCAGCTAAGCCAATACAATAGAATATATGGAAGCTATCAAATTAGATGGGACATAGACAAAGGGGAGGTCAAACTAATAGTAATGAAGATATGATAGAATAATATGCAAACATATCTCACAAAGTATATCAATCTAGTCCCACCCCATTTCACATACACCCTTTAAGGTGGGCACTCAAGGATATTTATGTGCCAACAAGTCATTACAAAAGAAAGTGTTAGTAAATTGATTAAAAAAAAAATAGGTGTATATAATTATCTAACACATAAATGGTATAGTAAAATCTTTTTGATTCAATTTTATTATTTGGGGTATTCATTATTTTAATTTCCATATAAGTTTGATTGCTCAATTGTCTTTTAATGATAACCAACTCATTTCCTAAATTATAAAGGGATTTTAAATATTTGTTATTATCATAAGATAATCTACTAGAAGATTTATCTTTAAAACCTATATTTTTCAAATTATTCTCATAAGTAATGCATAAAATAATAATATCATCACATGTAGTTACATGTGTATCTTCTAAGGCCATTTTTTATTTTAGAGGAAGAGCATTGAAATAGTATGGTCTTAATAACTTCTTAGGAGGTTTCACGTTTTCTAGAATTTTATGTATTAGTGTAATGGTGTGAAGTGATAAATCATTTCACTAAGGTCAATAAAGATATTATAAATTTCATTAACAAGTTAAAAATCATCTTTAGATCTATCAAAAAAAAGTTCCAACCAATCTTATATATCTTTCCATTCTTTGATGACCTTGGAAGGTAGATAGATGAAACTTGATAAGCTTTGGCTTGCAGGATTTGGGAAAAAATCCTCAGGGATGCTTTCTCATTTTTAATACAAATTAACATGAAATAATCCAAATTATCTTCCCATGATTCACCTACATCTCCTAAGAATTTAGGAAATTTAACTCATTTCAATGAATGGAGTTTAGTATTTATGACCTCAATATCAATTGGGTTACTTATTATCTAGGGTTTACTAGTACATCTTCAACATCAGACACTGATTTATTATCAATTACTTCATCTTCATCCATGTATACATGTAAGCCAAGAATGATAACCCAAAATCAATTTATACCAAAGTTTTCTTCCATTTTTATGAATATGACTAATTGTGTTTAGTTTTAGTTTCATAAGCAAGAGTAAGAAATATAATGATTGGCCTCGGATTGGTAGCCAAAAGTTGCAGTCTCTATCATCTTAAATACAAATTTTGTTGAATAATTTCAGCCTACATCTCAATTCCTTTTCTAAAGGTTCTCTCAGATTTTAAATTAATATCTTCTTCAAAGTTAATAATAGTTAATGTGTTATGGATATTTTAAGGTTTCTTATACCAACTAAAATGCACTAGGTTTGAAGCAAGATCAACTTATTCATTAGCAATGTCAATGCCTGGTTGAACAATAAGTGGAAGCCCAGTGATGGTCATAGAAAAAGAATAAATATTATTATTTATATAAGAGTGAATAATCACTTGAAAGAGGAATTAATTCAAAATCATCCTTAATAGAGTCTCCAAAAAAAATTATGCTAAAAAATGTAGAATTCGACTAATCAATCAACTAATCAACCCTTTTTCCTATCATGAAGGTTAAAATTAGAGTGATTAAGGACTAGAAGAACTAGTTTAAAAGTGAATAAAGTTTAAATATTAAGCATAAAAATCTAAAGAAAATCAAATAAATTTAATAGACTATGGGAAATCAAATTAATTAACTAATAATATAAACTCAACCACAACAAATTTTAGAAATTTTATTTCTTTAAAGTCAAATACTCTTCCAATATTTTTCAACTCAAATAGTAATCTGACCTCACAACTAAAACCTCTTACCTTCATATTCATATCTCATTCCCATATTCATATCTCACTTTCATATTCATATATCATTTTCATAATCATGTATTGTTATTGAATCAATAACATAGTAAAACCTATAGATAAGGTAATGTCTTAAATATTAAAACCACTCTCAAATATCATAATATATATCATGTTAGTGTATCAATTATCTTCTTACTTCATTCACTTTCAACTTTTGATCATTTATCTCACTTGTATATTATCAAGCTTCGAAGAGTGCTTGCGAATAATCAAATCAATGTCTTATTTTGAAGTTTTGAATACCTAAAGTACAAAAAATGAAAACAAACAAACTAAACCAAAAAAAATGTAACAAACACAATCTATCTAAAGAGAAAGAAGACAAACTAGAATAAATAAAAATCCTAAAATAGGTAAAATATAATGAAATATTTGAAATATAAACTAATAAAAGCTAAAAAAACATAAATTAAGTAAATTAACCAACTAACTAAAATAACATATTAGAAATAAAAATATAATACGTATTATAGTTTGAGTCATTAGGAAAATATAGAAATAGAAATATTTATTGAGAAGTCAACATATCAGCTACATAATTGATCATAAAATATAATGATTGAAATAAGAAATATATTACAAACTTGTGAAAAAAATTTAAATAATATGTCATCCATGCATGTGCATGAATTATTCTTTGGTATTAGTAAAAATATAGTATTAATCTAGAACATGTAACTAAAATAAATTTACAACCACCAAATGTATTAATATTTGAGTATATTTCAATTAATCAGTTAAATAATAATTAATCATTAGATATACTTGGTTGTACCATGTTGTGTACTTCATCATCAGAGAATTTGTTATTCGATCTTCCTAAAAAACACACACCTAATCTTGGATACTTTTCACTAAAAATAAATGCAATGTAAAAATATCTTGTATAGCTCCTTTACCTATATAACTTATCCTTGAATAATGTCTTTTTAAAGTCTTTTTAAGTCTCCAGAAATAAGTTATTTATAAGTTAGAGTTAGAACTAAACTTTAAGTATTTAACTTAAATAAAGTTAATTTGACTTTATTTTAAGTCATTAGACTTTAAATAATAAAGTACACTTTTAAAAAGTGAGTTATAAAAAGAACTTGAGTATTAAAATAATTTTAAATTAATCGATCACATGAGATTACTCATGGGTGGGGCCCTACTAACACATAATTAAATGCAAGTTAGTCACCAAAATAAAAATTATAAATCAAAATATATTCACATCAAGATTAAATAAACTACAATCAAATATGTTTTCATTCAAATTTCCACTAAGTTGAAAATTCATTTATATCCATACTAGTGAAATTTTAATTCTTCATTTTGGCTGCATAATAATTATCCATTCATTATTATCTCAATTTTCTCAACATGTTAAAATTTAAAACATTTTCTATCTCGGGAAATAAAAATCAATTTACCAAGCATAAATTTAACATCAAACTATTGTAAAATGCATGATGAAGTAAATTAAATTATTTACTTTCCTTAAAAATAAAAATATATAAGAATATTAAAACTATATACAAATATCATCAATAAAATATTTAAAAGTCTAAGTATGTCTAAAACCATAATAGAAAACATATGAAAATCCAACAATAAAAACCACTAATTCTTTTCACCTTCACTATTAAATTGACCATTGGAATGCCTCTATTGGTATCGTATTCATAATTCTCCATAGGAATCATTGGCATCTCAATTTTTACTAGTCCATTAGATTCATTATCCGCCTATAATTTTATTTTCTTCTTTAAATGGGTGACCACATGTTGGACTGAAGTGATTCTAGCATGTTTATGGATTGAAGAGGTTTAATTCTAAGGCACAATAGTAGTATTAGTGACATCTAATGGGGTTGCATTCCAATTATAGGAAACTTATTAGTAGGTATGGAAGTCTCGTTAATAGTCTCTAAATCATGAGGTACTTGGTGGAAAGTGTAGACACTATTTTATGATTATATAGCACCTCAATATTTTGTACTTGAAAAAACTTAGACCTTGGTTATTCCTCTTAGTTCTAGACCTTTCCCACTTCTATAAGTCTCACATCTTCTATATAGTGTGCTCCTTAGCCTATCTCTTAGTCTAACCAAACTTATGTTGATGACACAAACCTTCTCTCTTACCTAGAATACTTAAAATATGTTTATCTTCCACCTCTAAAAGTTTTGATCCTATACATGTTTCCTTGCTCCATAGACACTAAAATATGGGATAGACAATAGTGTCAATGTTAGTGTTTTAACCTGATACAAGTGTGCAATTCCCTAAAGTCATCAAGTTTGTCAATGAAACATATCTTAATGGTTAGCCTAAGTGCTTTAATGTGAGTTACATATCCAAAGGGATTGATATAAATACAAGATCAACCCTCATTCATTCCTCACCTAGAAACATAGGAACAATACCAAATATTCTTACCAAAGAGCATCCAATTGAAAAAAGCTTCCTTATTTCCATACAAATCATAGGTATAACATATCTATAGGTCTGAAGTACTAAAGGAGCATCCCAAGAGCCCAATTTTCCAAGTTATAATCTAGGTCACTATTTTACTTTTTTTCCACATATTTCATAAATCAAACACAAGCTAACATGTAGAGGAGAATTACATCAGTATGAGGCCCTCTTACAAGTATTGGTTATGTAGTCAACACCCTATAAAAATGGGTTTTTTAGGGTTAACTCAACATTATGTGCCCACTAACCCATTTTTCCACAAGATCACTATGAAGATAAAGAACTAGTATTTAGTAAATTCATGAGGAGTGATAGTCCATGACCCAGATCTGAATGTACTAGAATGAAGGTGAAGCAAAAGCTAAAAGCATCTAGGTGGTTAAATCTTTTTCTAGCTAGTATTCCATATAGGATATTTATGTTGAACCTAAAAATTATCATCAACATAACCATCCAAGGCTAACATTAGTGTGAAGAGATCCAAAAGCATCGAATCTAGAATCTAATGACTATTTTAGAATCATCTTCCAGTCTTCTTCCTATTTGTTTTAGATCTAACAATATATCAACATCAGAATCAGCTAATTGTATTAATTCCTTATCATTTCTATACATATCTTAGTTGTACTTTCCATATTTAGACTGTCTCAATTTTATGAATTTAACATATGCCTATATCTAAGTTTAGCATCTAATTAGCCTACTATAGATATGATTATCACCCTTGCACCATTTCATTTCTATATACCCCTTTAATCAAATATAAGGCTAAAAATAAGATCACCTAAATAATTTTAGGGTTAAAATTTTGGTGAACCTGATCTTTAAACATCAAACCCTAGGACAAATTAGGGTTTTATAAATTTTTTTCCTAATTGCTATATTTGTAAATTTTAAATTTTTCATTTGTGAAGGAATGGAAAATATTAGTGTAAAAACCCAATTCTAAATGGAATATAAATAAGTATCAATTAATCATATCAATAATAACAAGAGATTAATGGATGCATTTTTATATTTTATAAGAGATAAAATAATCAAACAAGATAAAACTAGGTTACCTCACCTAGTGATGGTGAATCCTTAGAAGGTACTATAATTGATGCCATACCCATCAATCCACTTACATCTAGTGGTAATATGGATTATGTGTTTAAACCTTTATTTCTTGAAACTACTATTGATATGGCTATGATGTAATTACCAATTTTTTTAACATAAATATTGATTTCAATATACATCACTACTCAAACCATGTTTACATCACCTTTGGTGACTGCTCAACTTGTTAATCCAAATCCCACTAGGACTATAGTTCAATAACTCCTTTAAGTTATAAAGATCCTTTAGTAAAAGGTTAAAAAAATTGAACAAGATGCTCTAAAATCCCCTCATGCTATATATTTGCAAGATGTGTTTCATAACCCTTTTTCACATGAGATATCATTGCACCCATTGACAGCTAGTTTTGTTGCACATCAATTTCCATTCTATGATGGCAAGGGTGATCTTGAACAACATATTTTATCATTTCATGTGGTACATCTTGGATATGCCTCTAATGATAAACCTTTGACCAAATTATTTCCAAGAAGCCTCAAGGACTATGATTTGAGATGGTTTTATGATTTACCTCTTCAATCCATAAAAACATTCAATCCTTTTGAAGACCAATTTTTAGCACACTTTTTTATTAATATTTTTTAAAATGTTTCCTATGCCCAAATTACCAAAATAAAACAAGGAACCAATGAACCTATCAATGAATATGTTTTGAGATATAATACAATGCTAGCTAAAATGACCAATCTTATGGCAGACAACATTGCAAGATATATTCAAGCAAAGTTTGCTTGCTCTTTTACATGAGGCCATTATTTTTTATAAGTTCAAATATTTTGATGACATATGTCATGTTGTATAGGACTATGAAATGAAAATTATTTCATTGAATAAGCTCAAATATGTAGCGAACGCACCAAATGCATCTACATCTATTACCAAATTTACAAGCAAACCAAGTTATAAGGTAAAACTTCCTAAGCCTAAAAAGGAAACAATCACCATGGTTAACATAGTTTCACAACAAAGTAATCAAATTGTCTTATCCAATTCACCATGGAGATAGTTCTCATGTTTTCTTGAATCTACTGCCTCATTACACCCATAATTAATCGAGTGTTAACTTATATATCTCCCTCATCCTATAAAGGTTGATATGAATCAACCTCTTCCTAAAGGATATGATGTGAATGCTTATTATAACTATCATCAAGGACCAAGGCATGCTATGAATATATGTTTTTCCTCAAAACATAAGATCTAAGACCTTATTAATGACCAAATTCTTATATTTGAGGATCCTCCAAAGGAATCAAGCTCACAACCTGGGGATCACTATAAACAAAAAATATTTAACAATATTTTATAAGACCATTATAAGAAGGAACCAAAAGTCCAAATGGTATATAATGCACATCCTCTTCCCTTATATTATGTGAATTTACTCAAAGGGATTATTAGTACTTACACATGGCATATATCTCTTATGGTTTAGAAACTTATATTTCTTTTGATGACAATGAAATTAATGATGATGATTTTGATCTTCATTCTCTATTTATATGAGCATATCTTGATAAACACCCTATATTCAATTTCATGATTGATAATGGTGAAAGTGAAAATATTTGCACCATGACATTACATACACACTTGGGTTATACTCATAATGAATTACATCCTTCTACTAGATTAGTTATAGAATTCAATGGGAACTCCCAGAAGGTTCTTAGTAAGATTAACTTAAATTTATAAGTTAACCTCACATATGTGGTTACTACCTTTTTAGTTATCCCTTCTACATGCATATTTTATATGATATTGGGAAGGCCTTGGATACACACTCTTTGAGTAGTATTGTCTATAGTGCATGGGTGTGTTAAATACATTCATGTTAATAAGGTAGTAACATTTTCCAAAATTTTATATGAACATCCTCTTAAAAAAGAGAAAATTAAACTCAAATAACTAGTTATCAAGCCTACTAAGTCTAATTCACTATAAAATGGTGAGTAATCGGTAATCCTCTTTACTAGGAGGCTAGTACTTGAGATACCATTACATCAAATACATACAATGGATTCCATGAAATCTCCATATTATATTACACACTATAAAAGGATAAGAAATAGGAAATCCTCTTTACTAGGAGGCTAGTACTTGAGATACCATTACATCAAAGACATACAGTGGATTCCACAAAATCCCCATCTTCTACTACACATTATGTTCAAATATCTAGAGCACCTTCAAATGTACATATTATTTCTATGCCAAAGAAATAAAAAATAATCAAAAATGGATTCCAAGAACCCCTACTAATGTACTCCTACTATTGTTTCATGACCATAGAGTCCTATTATATGTACATAGAGCACCATTAATACCTTAATGATAGATATTGAACCTGTACATGCTCCTCCATAATGTCATATTATTATTACACAAGATTTATAGTGGGTATATATCTATGACCATCCATTATATGAAATAATAGGATGATATTTCCTCTTTAAATATTCCAAAAATGCCATAAAAATAACAAACATTCAAAATTTTAAAAATGTTTTGGCACCTACATGTTCTATTAAGTTCCTTAGAATCTACGTGTTAATTCCATGTTGATGGATGGAATATTTAGCTACTCCTACATACACATGTGTATCACACTTATACTCGAGTGTGATATAGTCATACATAGATACATGATCTATTCTTATTTCAAATATTGGGCTTTCCCTCTACTCATGTCATGTAGACATTGGGTTTATGTGCCTCTTTGATCTTGATACACACAAGTTATATGCTTTGATGATCACATTTAATTATTATTTTTGAGCTTACATATATACTTACACATGATTTTATCCATGATTATATATTACATAAGGTATTTGATATGTTCTATACTTGACATTTTTTCCTAACACATCTGATCCATGGGCTACTATGACATGTTTATGTTGGTTACTTATGCTTTACTTTTATACACTTCCTTGAGTGTTTTACCTTGTTATTGTATTCATTTTTTAATAATTTGAATATGTTCCTTTTTTATGGCCTTTGTACCTATGTTTTCTTTCATTGACATTTGCATATGTCATTTTTTATTGTATCGACATTTGACTATGTCATTCTTACTTTTGTGGGCACTTGAATATGTCATGTCCCTTTGATTTTACAACATTTTAACATGCCTCTTGTTTGTAGTTTCCTTCCACCATTACCTTTTTACTTCTGATTTTTCTTGTTTGTGTGCTTATTTGCTTGTTGAGATTGTACTATTACTATCTAGACATTTCCATGATCCTTATCATGCATCTTAGGCCTACATGTCATCACATATGTTCTATGTGCTTCAATGTTATATCTACTTAGGCATGTTCATTATATATGCTACATGCTTACATTCACTGATTATATAATTATCTTATAATTTTAAGGTGAGGTAGCTACCAGTTCTTATCTTTCCCTCACCTCAATGGGGCATATTAGTAAGGGCATGTCATAAAAGCATGTTCTCCACACTTAGCACAATTTTAATATTAAGTGGGGGCATGCTTTTGAAGCATGTTCTCCACACTCATTTATTATTTGGTACTCATATCAATTTTTATATTTAGTGGAGGAATGTCTTATGAGCATGTCCTTCATACATTCACAATTCTCATATTCAATGGGGGTATGCTTTGGAAGAATGTTATCCACACCTATTCGGTATTTAGCATCTCCATATTATAGTGGGAGTATGTTTTAAAAACATATTATCCACATTTATACTTATATTAGTTTTAAAATTTATCCATATATAGTGGGGGCATGATTTGGAATCATTTCTTATACACTTACATAGTTTTCTAAATTGTAAAAATCACACATTTATATGATTTAGATTCATAGTTATGGCAGAATTTTATACATTGGTACCATTGTTATACACAATTTTAGCATGAGACATACCTAATGTGCATATACTATGCAATTGTGCCTAATATTTCAAAATCCAAATCAATTATAAATTTTAAAACTATTTTATGGACTATTACCACATCACAAATTTTTTCATACTGATACAACACAAACTTTTATGAACTTTATTAAACCAATCTACTACAATAGTTGGTTCACTTTTTGGTATATTTGAGGTGATAAAAGCATTCAATCTTGCCAATTTTTAGGTTAGACTTGATTGTATCATCCAACCTCACTAGGTAATAAGTATCATTGGGTTGCTTGGTTGAGCTAATCTTAACTACCATGTGACAACTCACTTTTGCTCAAAATTTAGGGGCATGTGACACCAATTTCTCTCTCTTCCTATCTCTCTATCCCTATATCTTTGTATTATGCACTTTCAATATGTATATATATTTATCTTAATCTCAATTTTAGATCCTTACAATGATATATCTTTTTAAACCAACTTGTCAATAGTCAAGGAAGTTACATAGACACACACATGTACTCCTATACCTTGCTCTTTTAATTTAAATTAATTTTAATACTTTTAAATTATAGATTATATGCACTGATTATAAACTACAACATGCTCTTGGTTGTAGGTTAGTCATCAAAAAATCACTCATGTTGGGTACACGTAAATATAAGGTGTGTATACATACCCAGGTATGTATTTATTTCCTTTAAGCTATCAATTTTATTACTAAGTTAAATGGAGGGGGAATGTAGACAATATTTTATGATTATATAGCACCTCAGTCTTATACACTTGGAAAAACATAGACCTTAGTTGTTCCTCTCAGTTCTAGACCTTTCCCACTTCCATAAGTCTCACTTTTGTTATATTGTATGCCCCTTGGCCTATCTCTTAGTCTAATTAGTCTTATGTTGATGACACAAACCTTATCTCTTGCCTAAAATGCTTAAAATGTACTTATTTTTGACCTCTACAAGTTTTGAGCTTGTACGTATTTTCTTACTCCTTAAACACTAACATCTGAGATAGATATTAGCATTAACATTAGTATCCTAATTTGATTCAAATGTCTAGTGCTCTAAAGTCATCCAATTTACAAATAAAACATATCCTAATGATTGGCCTAAGTTGTTTAATGGCAGTTACTTATCCAAAGGGATTGATATAAATCTAAGATCAACCCTCATTCATTCCTCACTTAGCAACATGGAAACAATACCAATTATTCTTACCAAAGAGAATTTAATTAACAAAGCTTCCCTATTTACATACCAGTCATAGGTACAACAAATCTACATGTCTAAAGTACTAAAGGATAAATCCAAGAGACCAATTTTCCAACTTATAGGCTAGGTCATTGTTAAACTTACTTTCCACATATTATATGATTCACACACAAGATAAAATGTATGGGGTAACTACATCAATTTGAGATCCTATTCAATTAATTAGCTATGTAGTTAGTACCCTATGATAGTGGGGTATTTGGGGTCAGATTAACACCTTGTGCCCACTAACCCATTTTTTCTAAGGTCACTATGAAAATGAAGAAATCAAGTTTTAAAAACTCATGAGGAGTGATAGTCCATGACCCAAATTTGAATTCACTAGAGTGAAAACAAAGCAAAACCCATAAGCATCTAGGTGGTTACATCATTTTATAGAGGGGTATTCCATACATGACCTTTCATCAGACCTAGGTAATAGTGTTGACATAACCATCCAAGGCTAATGTTAGTGTCCAAAGCTCCAAAAGTGTTAGATCTAAGATCTG
Organism: Torreya grandis; assembly: GCA_037957365.1. Taxonomy (NCBI): domain Eukaryota; kingdom Viridiplantae; phylum Streptophyta; class Pinopsida; order Cupressales; family Taxaceae; genus Torreya; species Torreya grandis. Next base: position 11,976 of record JARHVA010002856.1, read on the forward strand.
ATGATTATTCCAAAATCACCTTCTAGTCTTCTTCTTGTCTATTCTAAACCCAACACTATGTCAACATCAGAATCAACTAAGTATATTATTTCCTTATCATTTCTGTACATAGCTTAGTTTTACTTTCCATATTTAGACTATCTCAATTTTATAAATTCAACATATGCATATATCTAAGTTTATTATCTAATTAACCTACTATAAATTTGATTATCCACCTTGTACCATTTCATTTATATATACCACTTTAATAAAATCTAGGGATAACAATAAGATCACCTGGATCATTTTAGGGTTAAATAGGAAGAAACACTTGGTGAACCATGCAATAATGGGAGAGGCTACCAATTATTTTTTTAGAGTCTATCCAAGTGGAAGAACTTCAAGATTGAATTTTTTCACGTGCAAAAGTAGCGTAAGGTATGACATTCAAAACATTTTAAAAATGGGTCATTAGTATCAAAATGAAGCAAAATTGTTTCCCTATAGCTTAATTCTCACATAAATGCATAAGGGGCCCTTCAACCCCTAAAAGGCCTGTCATAATATGCATTATATTTTTGTTGGTGGATTTTCATCTTGTTGAAAGTTCTACCCCATACATTATTTCTTCCTTAAGTATGAGAACCCCTACTCCAACATAGCATTATACCTCAAACAAACTAAAAATTAACCCAATATTTGATATTTAAGCATTCACCAATCAAGCCACAATTCAAAAATTCACTTTATCCTAATATAATATTTAGCACTTATTGAAGTTCAATATTTAAAATAAATCACAGTACCATTTTATAATATCTATAAAATCAAGTCATTTATTCATTTCAATTATTTAAACTAAAATAAGTTTGGGATATACTGAGAGGGGGGTGAATCAGTATATCATATATCTTATAAAACTTTCCCTTAAATAAATTCCACTTAATCAAATATTCAAGATATGCAGTAAAACTAAAACAATAAACACCACACAAGAGAGAGACACCAGATATAACGTGGAAACCCAATGTGAGAAAAACCACAGAGAACAATCTCAAGTATATGAATGAGCACCAACCCAAACAAGATTTGTAAGCACCAACTTGTAGGAGCACCAACCCCTTTGCTGAGCACCAACCTAGCAACTATTCATGAGCACCAACCCATAGGAGCACCAACCCCTTTATTGAGCACCAACCCAACAACTATTCATGAGCACCAACCCACAAGATCACCAACCCCTTTGTCGAGCACGAACCCAGTAACAATTCATGAGCACCAACCCCTTTGTTGGCACCAACTTAGCAATAATTCGTGAGTAGCAACCCACAAGAGCACCAACCCCTTTATCGAGCACCAACCCAGCAACTATTCATGAGCACCAACCCATAGGAGCACCAACCCCTTTGTGTATACCACACAACTATCTCTCAATGTTGTTATCTCAACAAATGATAGTTCATTACAACATCTCTTTCCTCTCTCTCACCTTTGCTCTTCTAAATTAGATATTACAATATCAAATCAACCTCTTTTTCTCATTTTACAAATGGCTTATCAAGCCTTTATTTATAGATTTCCAAATGACCTTTAGCCTTCCCCCTTTGTGACCCTTCAATCCTCATGGAAAATGGTGCCAAACTTGTATGACCCTTCATATCCTTGCCTTTGAAAAGTCATGTGGTGACCCTTCATGAGCAAAAACATCCTTCCCTCTTTTGTCCTTATCTTGGTGAATTTTTGTATTCCTCAAAGTGTCCCTTCATGAGAAATTGCACCTTTCCTCTTTTGTCTTCACTTGGTGACTCTTCATGGGAAAATATGTCCCATCCTTCTTTTGTCTTTACCCTGTGGCTCTTTGACTTCTCCATGGGCCTTTCTTTTGTCTCATATGCAACCAAAAATATATATTCATTAATATTAAATAAATGTTAACTCACATTAGCCAAGATATATCAATTACAAATATTATTAAATGCAATGGGGCCTTTATCACCAATAATGCTAGACCTTTGACATCAATGATAATATTTCCAATAATCTCCCCCTTTGTCATTGATAGCAACCTCAATCCTGAAACTGCCATAACCTGTCACCTGCATATCTTGTCATCTAAAAACATACAATAACTCCTCCTTACTATAGCAACCTATATTTGTTCCATGTACCTATTTCTACACCTATACCTGTACCTATTATTTTCCCCCTTTGACATCAATGGAAAAGGACCTACCTAGAGCTAACACTTAGCTCCCCCTCAACTGATGCTAAACATCAATGGTAGGAAGTAATAGAAATTACTCCCAACTCCTCTCACAAATCTTTGAATGTGGCCTTTGATCATGCCTTTGAGAAGATATTTGACAATACATACACATTATTCCCTATCTTTTGAGCATCTGCAATCAAATCATTTGAATCTTTTCTTTTAATCTCATAACCTTCAACATGAAACTTCAATGTGTATCCTTGATCACATATTTGACTAACACTCAATAGATTATGCTTAAGACCTTTTACATACAAAACATTTTTAGTCTTGGTTCTACCATAATCCAAACTCAAAGTACCTTTTCCAGTTATCCTGGTAGTGGTTTTATCTCTGAATCTCATTGTGCCACCATTGATCTTCTTTAGAGTTATGAACTTACTTTTATCTCCTATCATCCTATCATATACCTCAAAAATATACTATCAATTAACCATGGCTGATCATTATTTCTTACATGCAAAGCTGTCTGAACCATCATAGAATCTTTAGGTTGTTTCTTCTTCTATGAACATGTCTGAACCTTCTTCTTGATGAATGTTGCTTTGAAACTTTGATCCTTCTGAACTGACTCGAACATGCTTCTACAATACCAAGCTATGTGTTTAAAGTTATTGCACTTGTAGCATATTATGGTCTCTTCATCAAAGCTTGATAGAGGAGCAAAAGAGTTGTGGCTTCTGATTGACTCTACTTGATTTTCCTTTTCCTTATTTCTGAAATTGTTAGCTCTTTTTCTACATTCTAATTTTGTGTGACCATATCCATTACAATAAAACCAATAGCCATAAAAATAAGACCTGTCTGTATATCTTTGACCTGATTGTCTTTTGTAGCTTTGTTCCTTCCAGCCTTCTCTATTTTAAATGTCCTCTGTATTCTTCATTTCTACCCTTTTTGTTTCTTCTTTTGTAAGAGCTTCAGCATAGCCCTTTTTATTTTCAAATCTGATCCCTGTCTTATCTAAATTTTCTTTTTGACTTTCCAATATCTTATTCAGCATGTTAGTGCTATCCTCAAATTTTGAATCACTAACTATTTTATTATTGACTACTTTCTCAATCTCTTCTTTTAAAGAGGCAATTTCAGTAACATACCTTTCACATTCTTTTCTTGTTATTTCCAACTGTGTTGTTAGACCTTCTTCTTTCTTCTTGGCTTCTTCAAAGTGTTCTTGTAGATCTTCAATCATTTCCTTTGACTCCTATTCATTTTTCTTGATCTGGAGTTTTAATCTTTGATTCTTCTTCTCAACAAATTTTAACTCTTCTAAGGCACAAATAAGTTATCCTTCCATATTCACTTCAACTTCCTCCTCTTCTTCTTCTTGATCACCTTCATGTATGGCCATGAATAGAATCTCTTCTTCTAAATCACTGACTCCACTATCTTTGACTGAGCTAGGATCCTTAGAATACAGGCTCTTCTTCTCAAATCCCTTCTTGGATTTGCCTTTGAAATTCTTCTTGTGTGTAGGATTTTCTTCTTCATCATCATTACCCTTATTTGGGCATCTAGTTGAAAAATGTCCAATCTTTCCACAATTATAACATTTAAAAGGTAATTTTCCTTAATATTTACCTATTCCCCTTTTCAGCTCGTGAATGAAAAGTGATCTATTGTCATCTTCATCATCACTGGAACTATCACTTGATTCTTGAATCTTAGCTTTCTCTTTCTTTGATGTCTTGAAAGCCACTTCTCTCTTTAAGGGTTTATATTGTTTTGTCCACATCTCATATGTCATGAGAATACCATGAAGCTCATCCATCTTTAGCTTGGCTAAATTATTCATCTCCTCAATTACCGAAACCTTTACATCATATCTCATTGGTATAGATCTCAAAACCTTTTTCACCACTGTTGACTCATCCAATGTTTCTCCAAGACCTTGAATCTGATTTATGATTTGATCAACTCGCAAGAGATAACTTGACATATCTTCTTCTTCTTCCATCTTCAAACTTTCAAACTATCTTCTAAAAGTCTGAAGCTTAGCTTGTTGAACCTTTCCATCACCTTTGTAAATATTCTCAAGTTTTACCCAAGTTTCATGAGCAGATTTACATTGCATAACCTTAACAAATTCAGATTCACATAAACCACATAAAATAGAATTTAAAGCTTTAGCATTATATTCACTTGCCTTCTTTTCTGCTGGAGTAATTACAGATGTTTGTGGCTCTTCATATTCCTCCACCACTACTTTCCATATGTTGAATCCAAGGGCCATCAAATAAGTCCTCATTCTTATGCTCCCAAAAGCATAATTCATCCCATTAAACAAAGGTGTCTTATTTGTATAAAATCCTTCTTGTGACCCAGCCATCATGTTTTCCTGATCTACCTTCAAGCTGTAAAACTTTTCAAAAAGGAACCTACTCTGATACCAATTGTTAATCATGGGTTATACTAAGAGGGGGGGTGAATCAGTATATCATATATCTTATAAAACTTTCCCTTAAACAAATTCCACTTAATCAAACATTCAAGATATGCAATAAAACTAAAATAATAAACACCACACAAGAGAGAGACACCAGATATAACATGGAACCCAATGTGGGAAAAACCATGGAGAATAATCTCAAGTATATGAATGAGCACCAACCCATACAATATCCACAAGCACCAACTTGCAGGAGCACCAACCCCTTTGCTGAACACCAACCTAGCAACTATTTGTGAGCACCAACCCACATGAGCACCAACCCCTTTGCTGAGCACCAACCTAGCAATTATTCATGAGCACCAACCCATAGGAGCAAAAACCCCTTTGCTGAGCACCAACTCAACAACAATTCATGAGCATCAACCCACAGGAGCACCAACCCCTTTATGTATACCACACAACTATCTCTCAATGTTGCTATCTCAACAAATGATAGTTCATTACAACATCTCTTTCCTCTCTCTCACCTTTTCTCTTCTAAGCTAGATATTACAATATCAAATTAACCTCTTTTTTTCATTTTACAAATGGCTTCTCAATCATTTATTTATATCTTTCCAACTGACCTTTGGCTTCCCCCCTTTGTGACCCTTCAATCCTCATGGAATATTTTTCCAAACTTGTATGACCCTTCATATCCTTGCCTTTGAAAAGTCATGTGGTGACCCTTCATGAGCAAAAACGTCCTTCCCTCTCATGTCCTTATCTTGGTGACTTTTCCTATTCCTCAAAGTGTCCCTTCATGAGAAATTGTGCCCTTCCTCTTTTGTCTTCACATGGTGACTCTTGGAATTCCCCAAGATGACTCTTCATGGGAAAATTCATCCCATCCTTCTTTTTTCTTTACCCCATGGCTCTTTGACTTCTCCATGGGCCCTTCTTTTGTCTCATATGCAACCAAAAATATATTCATTAATATTAAATAAATATTAACTCACATTAGCCAAGATATATCAATTACAAATATCATTAAATGTAATGGGGCCTTTATCACCAATAATGCTAGACCTTTGACATCAATGACAATATTTCCAACATGTCATAATATGCATTATATTTTTGTTGGTGGATTTTCATCTTGTTGAAAGTTATACCCCATACATTATTTCTTCCTTAAGTATGAGAACCCCTACTCCAACATAGCATTATACCTCAAACAAACTAAAAATTAACCCAACATTTGATATTTAATCATTCACCAATCAAGCCACGATTCAAAAATTCACTTTATCCTAATATAATATTTAGCACTTATTGAAGTTCAATATTTAAAACAAATCACAGTATCATTTTATAATATCTATAAAATCAAGTCATTTATTCATTTCAATTATTTAAACTAAAATAAGTTTGATATATCAAATTTTTCATCAATATGCATTATCTATATACACACATTTTGAGATAAAATATTATACTTGAAACAAAATAAAAATTATATCAAATGACTACCACTCAAAATTCTCATACTCAAAAGTTCTTCAACAATATTTTTAAACATACTAAACTATCATTGAAATATCTTTCCTAAATGTAATTTTTCAAGTATCTATTGTAGCCATACTTTATTTTCATCATTCAAGACATGTGTTATACTAGATCATATATCAACTACCATTGTGATCAAATTCCTTCAAGACTTTTTGAAAACCTCTTATCAATGTATAAACTACTTGTTGGAACATTTCTTCCTAATGCAACTTTTATGTTTATGTTGAGTGAAACAAATTGAAGAAAAACTTATATAAAAATTACCATTTATTTTTATGCACTAAGATAGCCTTTATTTCATATAGAAATAGAATGTGTTCAGTGTCTTCAACAAGATACAATTTCCAAACTTTCTATACAATTTATACTTTATTCTTGGTAAAGGTATGTGAAGAACAAACTACACATAATGTCTTAAAGAAATGATCCAAAATCTCAAAGTTTTGTATCTATTCTTCATCAAAACAAATTGTTATCATTTATTTTTCACATGAGATTAAAATTAAGCAAAGTGAAACGTGATATCAACTATGACATTATGATTTCTTTACATATGCCAGGAGAACAAATGCTTGAGAATGAAAAGGAACTTTTAACATCATAAGGTGGGAAAATATATCGAGTATTTAATGCTTATGTTTTATATGTTCAAGAATATATTATAAATGTAGATATAAAAGAGGGTTTGTAACACATACAAAAACTTCAATATTTGGACATATGTCTATAACAAGTTTTATGAAATAACAGTTATATCAAAAAAAATCTATCATTATTCCTTAATATGTAATCAATTATTGGTAGTTATTTGTATAATAAAATGTTTCTTTTAAAAATATCAAAGAGACAAGACAATAGATTAGGTTATATAGTTAATACTAGTCTTACCAAAACATTTTACAAAATGAACACATCTCAACAAAATGGATGTCATTTCACTACCCAAAGAACTAATTAATTCATTAAAACTGACTAACATTGAAGCCATCTTCAACAATACCTAAGAACTAATATCACTAGGGTTTCAAAAAGAAAGAGATATATGCTTGGCAGACCATTTATTATCACTCAATGGCTAAATAAATGCACTATTTTGAAAAATTATTAAACAAGATCTCTCTTTTCAACCAACTTAGAAATAAGAAAAAAATTTAATTCTACTTTTCAAAAATAAACTTGTACAAAAATTGTATTCAAAGATACCCACTGAAACTTGTCATTTTAAGACTAAACACAAAAAATCTACTACTAAAATCACTATATTCAAACTATTTTACCATAAAACTGAATAATATTTCATCAAAAGCATAGGTAGAACATTAATTCATTCATTGTTCATTGATCTGAGCCAAGAAATGAAACATTTCATATATCATTTATGTAAAACCAAAATGAAAACATATCCACACACTTGAAAAATCCAATACAGCACCAGGTAGAATTCAACTTAAAAGTTATGAAATAGAATAGCCAAGGCTTTGTTACACTATGACCTCATTCATAGAATAAAAAACAAAATGAGTTCATAAAGAAGCCCAAGTAGCTTCCTTGATACACTTCCAAATCTAGAGCAACATTTACATTCAATGCAAGATCACATGTACATTTAGTGGAGGGTTATCCTCATTAATAATATGACATTGTATACATAGTCTTACTAACTTTTACATTTGAAATCATAAAGTGCCAAAACCTTAGAACATATTTTTACCCTAACATTATTCAAAATCATTTCCAATGTAACCACAAAACATGTACTATATCAAACATTACTTAACATTCAATTTGTGAAACCTCAACTAGACATTATTCAAAAAGTGACCTTGTTAATAAATATTAGTGTCACTTGTAGATGTTTAGTTGTTAGTATCTAAATTAAATAGTTTAATATGTCTTCAATATTTAGATTTATATAGTGATCTTAATATTTTGATAATTACAAAATAGCGAGACTATAATTTTTTACATTCGATGAGAAAAATTAAATGAGTATCAAAAGCAAGGAAATTTTTGAAGGGTGATATTGATTTATGGTTCAAAATTAAATGTGATATTTTTGTTAGTTATCTTATCTAAATGAATCTTATTTTATCTTCTCATGTTGTTGGAAAATTAACCAAATTTTGAAAACAAATGAAAAATATGCTCAATGAAATTACCATATTTTCACTATTTTGAGATTAACTATAATATTGTCAATCATATCAATTGTATGAAACTATTTAATTCTAATCATCTCAAAGTGATATTATATCAAATCAAGTGTGAAATAAAGACAACAATAAAATTCCATTCATATCCTACCTTAACATAAACATGAAAGATGAAAGTTGGTCCTCGCCATAGTAAATGATGTTGGTCGATAATCAGAACAAGATTAGAGAATACTTGTCGACAATAAAATTTTTTAAAGGGGTTTGAAATTTTGTAATAAAAATGAGTTTCTAGTTTATATGATTCATTTAAGATTTTGTTATTTCTTGGAAAATATGCCCTCTTTTATTCTAAAATCAGGGAAACTTTTTTTATTTTTGTGGTTGCTCCCGCTTGTACTCATAGTTTATTGATCTCAATGATCCCAAATTACTTTGGTGGTTTGTCTTAGTTTACATGTAAAACTAGGATGCACAACTATCTCCATTAGAAATACCAAATATGTGTTATAAAGTTTCATTTTTTACACTTAGTGTAAAAATGGATTCTTACCCCTTGAATTTGCATTTGATCTTCTCACTTGATCAGATATGAGCACCTACATCCTTACATTATATAATTTATCTCATTTTTCATGCATCTTAGATCCTTAAAATTACTATCATTATAAATTTTAGGCCTTTACAAAGGAATTTTGTGTTTACCATTTTTCCCAAAAACACCATCTTGACCCTCTATTTTTCTAATGAAGTAACTTGCCTTAGGAACCCTGAAACTTGGGTTAAAAAATAAAATTATATAAAAATCATTCATTTTTCCAAAATTAAAATTCCAAAAATTATTTTTTAAGTATAAAAACCCCAAAAAAGGTCCAAAGTAAAAAAAATTCACCACTATCCATAGCACCTCCCCTCCCATGGAAGGTAAAAATATGAAACCACCTGGTAATAAAAGGTTTTGATGGGGATTTTTACAATCACGAAGGCTTAGAGCCATGAAGTTACATTGACAAATGTTGGCCATCCATCTACCTCTAACATGTGTATGTAACATCCTCTATTCACATGGCCATGTAGACACATATTGGTTAACTAGGCCTTTGTGAATGCATGAACATGGCAGCCAAGCCCTCCCTAACACATAAATGCACTAGCTTGCCCCTTACACCCATATGGACCCACCAACAAAGGTCAGTCATCTAGTCCATTGTATACATGTATATTCACCCAATTTTTATCACATGATTGCATGGATTAGGGTCATCTGATCATCCTTACGACATGCAGAAACATGAATGTCCATGTATTTAAAAAATATTTTTTTTTTAAATTAATTTTTAGATAAAATAATGTGATTTCAGATATAATTTCAATTTTTTTCACCTAGTTCCCTAAATGACCCTAGAGAACATTTGTGTCCATATCTTTCAAAACTAGGTGTCTATTTTTTGAACCATTTGTGATGTTAGAAAGTTGGTTGCAATGTGGTCTATATGATGTAATTGATTTCATAAAAAATACACCAATAAAAATTTCTTCATATTTTCATGACCAATTTAATAAAGTACATTTTTTAAAAAGTCATTTTATTCACACAGGCCAAAAAAATTTATTTTATTTGTTTTGTAGGTGTTAAAAGAGCTAAAGTACAAGGAGTTTACTTTTTTGGGGGGGGGAAGGGGTGGGGGGGCATGGGGAGTACAAGTTAAATTCAAACTGAAGTGTTTTTTAGTTTTAGGGGGGAATCCTTTCCCTCTATTGACCAAAATTATTATAAATAACTAGCTCTTGGTCATTTCAAAGGGATGGCTCTTGTTGATTCTAAATGAGGAGACATTAAAACTAGATATTTTTGTTTCCTTGTAGTGTAATCTCTCCCTTATTTTTACTTTTACACTATTTTTATACCACCAAAATTTGTAACCAAGTGGTGAATGTATACCCAAATATTATGTTATTAAAATGAAGATCATTATTAATTGAAGATACAAAAGTTTATTTTCATTTTCATGTGTGTTCAAATGGTGGAAGTGTTATTTCTCTTCTCAGCTTCTTATTCCATATACTCTTGTGTCATTCCTTATTGGTGGTTATGCATTCACTATCTAGGCATGGAATCGATTTTGTGGGTTTCATTTATTCAAATGGATCAAATTTAACCACATTACAACATGCTTTTTCTTTCTTTCTCCTTTCTTTTACTCTTTTTTATGAATATTATTAGGCTAGGGTTTCATTTAAATTTAATTTTCTTCTCTCATTTTATCTCAATTTATAAAGTCATTTATTATCATTAATTCATTATTGAAAGAATATATATGCAATAAATGTTTAAAAACTAGTCGTATGTCTTTTATTTAAATTTAAAACACTGATCTATTTGGGAAAATCTATATGTATCTCATTATTCTCTAAAATAGGATTAAAACCCACATGAATGAGACAACGAAACTTGCATATCCCTCTTATTTGTCAAAGGTTTAAAAGAAAGTTTAAAATTTCCAAGAACCAGCAAAGGCCCCTTGTATGGAATGGTCACAATGAGAAACTATGTGAAGACCAGTGCACCTTGATCAAGTAGATAGAAACCTTGAGGAGATTTCCTATAATATCCTTTCAAGACAAGTTGGATGGTCCTCTTCCCTCCTAGAGTTGGTATGTTGAACCACCCATTAAGAGATTGGCACTAGAAAAAGGGTTGATATTAAAAATCTTTAAGGCTAAAATTCGTAAACTTTGACATTTTAAAAGTGTTTCCCATGCTGAAGAGTTGTAAATGTTAAACTTAGAAATTTAAAAATGATCACCAGATCAAAGTCCATTGGAGATGACTTTAAAAAATTGTAAACTTGCTAAAAATAGAAGACCTAAAGTAAACAAAGGAAAATAAAAATAATGCATATTCTATCAGCTAGTAGTTTACCTACAACTATTATAGTTCTTTTTGTTAATCCATTTTCTTCCCCTCAAAACTCACTAATGTCTCAAGCTTGGCTTGGTGGAGATAATTACCCTATCAACATTGCATGGGTTGCCCATGACTTACTAAAAAACCTAGAAAAGTTTTGCCCTAGGTAGGTGCATGGTAGAATATACACTACAAAAGAACATATTGAAGAATTTAAAGACACTATTATCTAAACATAAATTAATCATGAGGATGTGGCTTGTCATCTATTCCCATACACTTTGGATGAAATGGCCTATGGTTGAGATCTAAGATGGCCAAACAATACTATTACTTCCTAGAATGATTTAAAAAATGTGTTTATCAATCAATTCAAGCTCCCCATCGATTTGACTATCCTATACCATCACTTTATTGATACCTATAGTGAGCTAAATTAACCTATGAGTGTCTTTAATGCATGCTTCCACAAGTTTATCAAAGATTGAAATACCCATACACTCAAATAGAAATGGCTACCATATAGACTTACCTAAGGACTTTAGATTTTATGAATTCTATGTTCCTTAGGAGAACTCTGGTAGCCCTCCTATCCTTATCATGGGATTATAATGAGTCTATAAGCATTGAGCAAAAAATGGTGTCACAAGGTTATGGAGTTGGCCCTTTACCTTCACTTAGCCAACTAGGTGCTTATAATTTGTTTCCATTGATCAACCATGCTCTTCATTAGAACACTCTATTGATGAATTCAATCCTAGGTGCCATGTATGCAAGCCCAAATCTAGTATAAAATCCAACACCTATGAATTATATGTCCAGTGTTCAACCTTATATGTCTCCTAATCACATTGTGCCATAGGCAAATAATCAATAGTTAATCCCCTTTGCATACAATAACATAGCTACCATGCCTAGCACTAGCGATTATGTTATCTCTATTGGCAACCAACATGACACCCCAATACTTATAAATAACTAGATGCCTATGAATAATGCTCATAACAAAGCACATCCTATCACCCCTATATTTATAAATGTTAATGCAGTTATAACTATCCCATAATTGTAGGTGGGGAATCATCATAACGTAACAGTGAACATGGAAGTAACCAATTTATAGCAAATGGTTCAAAATTTGACAAATGATATGGTTAATTTTCATATACAAATGCCTCAAAACACCAACAAAAATGCAAATAACCTACCACAAAATAGAAATTACAACTTTTAGATAACCAATAGATAATGGAACATGAGACCAAATAATAGAAGTGTACCTAGCCCACTAGATAATAACAACAACAGTGCTTCTAATAAAGTAAATTTATCTCATTTGACATTTCCCACCTAGTATAAGATATAAAATATAGCTAACCAAGCTGAAATTGATTATGCATAGCTTATTTGTGCCTCAAACATCTTCCAAAATGAGATGGACAATTTATAACTAGTTCATACACTCGATAATAACTCTAATTAGGGGGGAAACCCTGGTATGGCTCTAGTCTTAGAGACTTATGATTTCCCATTAGAAATTGATAATGAGCTTGAATATAACCTAGATGAATTCCATTATTTTAAACAATTCCAAAGGGGAAACAACTACCAGTTGAGGAGTTAATTCCAAAATATGTTAACCACTTACACTCCTCCAAACAACACTCAAGTTCTACCTAATGATAACTCAAGTAATAACCTATTACCACCTCAAGGACCTATAATGTCTTATCAACCAAAAAATAACTCTATTCTACCACCAACTAATAAACTAGTAGAGTCAAGCAAACATGGATATAGCATTGTAGATGATCTAAAGAAAACTAAGGATAATATAACTATGTTTAATTTGATAAAAATTTCTAATCTAAAGGACATGTTATTAAAATAATTATCTACTCCTAAAGAGAAAGGATTTAATAGGATAATGAATGCTCATGTTGAAATTTATAAATTAAAAATTTAAACTCCTCCTTTTCTCTTAACAATACATATTTTTGGTAAGAACTTACACAATTATTTGGTCGATTCAGGTGTTTCTAAAAACATGATGCCCTATGCCATTTTTAAAATATTAGGTCTAACTCCTTTAAAATCAAATTAAAAAAAATCAATTGAATAAGTCAGAAGTTCAAGTGGTTGGTGAACTTAATAACATTTAGATGCAGATGGATTTTGATATGAGGGTGTAACAATTTATTGATAGTCAAGTAGTGGATATATTTGATGCATACAAGATGCCTCTAAGTAGATATTGGTTAAGAATTTTAAACTAATACATTACAATTGATTTTTATCATATGTGGCTCCCATTATGTGGCATGCCCAACTAGATCCAAATAAAATAGAGCCCAAGATGACTCACATGATAATATAATATAACAAAACAAAGTAAATATTCTTGAAGAGTTAGAGATCAAGGTGTATACACTTGAGAAAGCAGCAAAATCTTATGATAACTTCTCCATTAATATGTTGGACATATAAGATAAATCATAATTCTAAGGGTCAAATCAGTTGGATGAGGAGGATATCCTCTATGCACCTAAGATAAATTCATTCTCTAGTGTTTCCATGGCATATAAGGGTGTGAAATAGGTTGATCCAAGTGAAAATAAATGACTTACAAATTCTTCAGAATAGGTAATGAGTATTATGGATAACCCTATGCCTAATTCTTTAATTGAAGACCTAACTAGATGATCCTTATCAGCTAAAAAATAAAGTATATGCCTAGTTGGCATTGAGGAAACAAGTAAAGAGATCAATATTTTCACCACACCTACCTTTTATACCCCACTATACACAGCTGAAAATCATTTATGGACTTTGAAATTTGATGGCTCTAATTCTAAAAATGGGTCCAACGTTGGTGTAGAACTCATTAACCCATGAGATAAGTCATACCCAACTACTTTTATCCTATAATTTTCTTGTAAGAATAATGTAGCTAAATGTGAGGCATTAGTTCATGGTTTCTATTTTTCTCTTAGGAATAAAGTCAAGAATATCCTAGTGCTTGGTATTTCTGAACTAATGGTCAAATAGGTAAGAAACTAGTATTCTTGTAATGATAATTATTTGTCTAGGTTCCCTAGTTGAGTGTGTGATTTGATAGAGGATTTTGATGCATTCAATATTTATACCCTACCTCATAGAAATAATTACATGATGGATGCATTAACAATAGTTTCTAGTACTCTAGAGCCAATTTTTGATTCCAAGTTAAGAAGGTTCTCAATGGAGTCAGTCTTTACTCTTGTTCCAAATAATATTCAAAACTTCCAGGTATTTAATGATGATCATAATATCTTTGACATCATCATAAGGATTATTGTATTTAAGACTTAGATTATTGATGAAGATGACCAAGAAGAATTTAAATTGGATGAATAAGGGGTGATAAATTTGAAAATAAATTGTATACCAAAAGGCATGGTCTCACTAAAAAGGTTATTTGACATGGATTACCAAGGTGAAAAGGAGAAGATAGTCTCTACCAAAGTTATGTCACACCAACATTATAATCTAGGCAATGCTAGTAAGTCAAAAAATATTATTTTACACACAACATGTACCTAAAGGGAGAAACAAGAATTCATTTAATCCCTAAAAGACTTCAAGGATGTTATAGCATGGAGCTATGAATACTTGAAATTTTTTAACACTTCCATTCTCATGCATACTATCTCTCTCAAGCTGAAAGTTAAACCATTTTGTTAGAGATAGACCAACAAATCTATTTATAGAGCCCTTGATATTTAAGGAATTACAAAACCTCATTTTAGCAAAGATCATCTTTCCAATTAGATACTCCATATGGGTGGCTACTCTAGTACCATTTTGGAAGAAGAATAGGGAGAGACGACTCTGTGTGGATTTCCATAACTTGAACAAATCCTTAGAAAAATATAATTACCCATTACCTTCACTAGATGAAGCCTTAAAGATAATGAATGGTTCTCAAATGATGTTGTTTCTTGATAGATATTCAAATTAAAATCAGGTAATAGTAAACTATGATGACTAGATAAACACAACATTTACAATCAAATGTGATATATTCACATACAAAAGGATGCCCTTAGACCTAATCAATATTAGTGTCACCTTTCAATGCACCATGAATATTAAATTTAAATATATCATTATAAAATGCATATTCATATACATGAATTACTTGACTATCTTTTTCAAGAATTGGGAAGACCATGTGCAAGGTTTGACGGAAGTATTGCAGAGGTGCCAAGATCATGAAATCTCCCTAAACCTAAAGAAGTGTATATTTAGAGTTACATAGGGTAAATTATTGTATCATATCATTTTAGAATGAGTCATTTCAATAGATCCATAAAGGGAAAAGGAAATCCTAAAAAATCTCATTTCCTAGTAGAAAAAAATAATTGAATTCATTCTTCGGCAAGATCACTTCATGAGGAAGGTTATATTGGGTTTTGTAGAGATAATTCAACAAATAAACAACATGTTTAAGAAGGATGAAAAATTTGAAAGGACAACTAAGGCACAAGTAGATTTTTATCTAATCAAGACATCTATTGTAAATACACTAGTGTTAATTTGTCCTAACTATACTCAACCCTTTTACATCTATTCATTCACTTTTGAACATTTGAGTGTTGTGGTTTTAACACAAAATAAATAAGTAGGAGGTGAGAAACATGTCTCATTCATGAATTATCCACTCTACTATGTTGAAATAATGTATTCAATGATATATAAATAAGCCCTTTCCTTAATCAAAGCAATTATAAAGTTCAGGCACTACATTCTTTATAGCAAGTTGTTCATAGTTATGCCTAACCTAGCAGTGAAGGCTATGCTAATGCAAAATGATATAGGTGAGTGAAGGGGTAAGTGGATGACTATTCTCCAAAATTTTGACCTAGAACTAAAAATAATATAAATTATAAGAGGTCAAAGAATCAATAAGGCCATGGTTGAAGAAGACCCCCAAATGGTCTACCAGTAATACACATTGTGAGATAAAACTAATGTTGACTGGTACCAAGATATAGTCTATTATTTATTAAACATTGAGTGCCCATGCCACTTGAAATCCACTTAGGGAAGAGTTATACACCTAAAAAGTGGTAATTTTATGATCAAATCAAACATATTTTATATAAGGAACCATGAAGACATATATCTGAGATGCCTAAATAAAGAGGAAGTAGCTAGAGTACTCAGTTATTTCCATGGGAAATATGGAACCCATCACAGATTAGGGAGTGTTATATCCCACTAGATACTCAAGGAAATATATTATTGGCCACATGTTTTTAAAGATAATCATGCTCACATTCAGATCTATCATACTTGCCAAATTATTGTGCATAAAGAATGTACCCTTGCCATGTCATTATAGCTATTTATTGAGGTCTAGCCATTTGAAAAATAGGGATTGGACTTCATTGGTATTATTAGTGCTAACTCATCTATGAGACACAATTTCATCTTTACAGCAATTGACTATTGTACCCATTGGATCAAAACTCAAGCATTCAATAATTACATGACCAACATGGTAATCAACTTCTTAGAAGAACACATCATCACCATGTTTGCGATGCCTACTACTCTGGTATATGATAATGGCCCTAATTTTTCATTATTTTAATTCATTGAATGGGCTTATGATAACTAGGTAGTTCTAAAATCTTCATCTAATTCTTAACCTTAAGGTAATGGGGTTGTTAAGTCAATGAATAAAAATATATTATATATCATTAAGAAAATATTGGAAAAGAACCCTAGGAATTGGCACAAAATTTTAAAGTTTGCATTATGGTCTAATAGGACTAGAATTAAATCTTATTTGGGTATTTCCCTAATCATTTTGTATATGTCCAAGATCCTATCTTTTTTGTGAACTTAACAGCTCTAACTTTCTAATTCATGAGGGATTACCTAGAAATTGATGACAAAATTGACGCTCGACTCTTAAATCTAATACAATTATAATAATAATGTGATGCATCCCTACTACATTTTAGCAAACACCAAGGAGTCATCAAACATTTGTTTGAAAAATGAGCTAAAGTGAAAGCCTTTTGAATATCATATTTAGTCCTTTGGGATAAGGTTCACAATAAAAAGGGACATCATAACAAATTTTAATGCCCTATGGTTGGGTCCCTACTAAATCTTTAAAATCATTGGTGAGAACACATTCTACCTAAGGTATCTAAATGATGAGTATGATCTATTGCCTATCAATGGATAGTTCCTCAAACACTACTTCCAGGCTTTAATGAGCTTGGAAAATTCCTATATATGCTTTATCTTTCCCTTTCCTACTTTTTTTTTGCTTCCTATTTTTGCTTTTGTTGTTAGTTTAGTTATTTTTCTTACTTTTCATTATTGGTTTGGCTTCATTATTTATTTATTTTTGGACCATACCATCTATTTTTCATGTGGGTTCCCCTATTGGTAAAACAATGGGGAATAGAGGGCTTGTAGATAAGTGACATGAATGGCATTTTGGTGTATAATTAATTTGAGTAATTTACAATGTTAGATTATATTTTTGAATTGGTTTTAAAGGCTTAGGCTACTGTGTGTGTTCTATATTTTTTCACGGTGGGTTTAGTTTGGGTAAATTATTTGGTCAATAAAGACATTCTCTCAAAACTAAGCACAAAAATCACATCTTAACAGTTTCTAGGCTTTCTTGGGTGAACCTACTATAGTGAAGATCTAAGGTGAAAAATGGATAATTATACCTTTTTCTTGCCACCATGGTCCCCACCCTAGAGTTGAGATGTTAGTAAAAGAAATAGAAAAGAGAAAATAAGAAAATAAAATTAAATTAAATTTTGAAAAACTTAATTCTTAGGTGATTCAAGCAACCTATACTAGGGCTATATACACTCAGTTGATAGTTGAACAAGGCCTTTAGTGTGATTAGAGATAACTCTATCAGTTCTATGAATACCTGGCTGGTGATAAAGCAATATCAAAGTAAATATTCTTAAGGTAGGATTCACTAGCCTTACAATTGGATCTATGGTATAAAATCTTTGTAGGTTCTAAGAAGTAATAATTAACTAATTTACACACACCAAGTTAATGAGAATGTTGGATTTGGTTTCTTAGTTGTTCTCATCTTTATCTCTCTTGAAACCATTCATGTTCCATGCATAGTCGTGGTCTGATATTCTAGGTTCATATATACTATTTCTATCATTTCAAAATACTCAAGAATATTTTCTAGTAGAGTCACATTTTATTATTGCTTGCACAACATGGCCTTATTTCTTCCAAAATTATGGAACCTCTATTTGATTTTGTGGTTAGTATTGCATGTGTTCATGATTCATTGGTCTCAACACTCCCAAATTAGTTTGGTGGTTTATCTTAATTTACGTGCTAAACTAGGACCCATAATCATATCCATTGGAAAGATCACATTAGTGTGATAAAGTTTCATGTTTACACTTAGTGTAAAATAAAGTCTTGCCCCTTAAATCTATGTTTGATCATCTCACTTACTCAAATATATGCACCAACATCCTTACATTTCCTAATGTATCTCAATTTTCATGTACTATAGATCATTAAAATTAATATCATTGGAAATATTAGGACTTTATGAATAAATTTCATGTTTACCACTTCCCCTAAAAACATCATCTCAACCCTCTATTTTTCTAATGAAATAACATGCCCTAGAAATCTCAAAACTTGGCTCAAAAAATAAAATTATATAAAAATCATTCATTTTACCAAAATTAAAATCCTAAAAATGATTTATCAAATATAAAACCTTAAAAACTTTCCATGTTCGTATGTGGACAAAGTAAAAAAGTTTAGTAGTTTGGCAAAACCATGGTTTTACCCAAACCACTTTCCATGGCACCTCCCCTCATAAGGGAAAAATTTTGAAACCACCCAATAATAAAAGGGACTTTTTTGTGGAAAAGAGGTTTTTTTTAGGTCTTTAATGAAGTATTTCATGATGAATACATGGAAATGCACCACTGGAGGCCATCCAGTCATCTGCCTCTAACACTCATATGTAACAGCCTCTAGTCATATGAATAAGGATCGGTTAGTCGAGCCCTCCCCAATGCATGGATACATTATCTTGAACCCACACATACATGATAATGTAGGCTAGACATTTGGTTCCTCATAAATTCACCCAGTTTCTATCATGCAGTTTTGTGGACTAGAGCCATCCAACTATCCTTACGATATGCAAAAACATGAATGTGCACATATTTCTAAAAATATCATTTTTTATTAATTATTTGAGAAAATTAATGTGATTTAAAATCTAATTTCTAATGTGTTATTGCATAATACCATAAATGACCCTAGAGGATGTTTTTACCCATATCTTTCAAACTAGGTGTCCATTTTTCAAACCACCTATGATATTAGAAAGCTAGTTTGATGTGGTTTGCATCACACAATCAATTCCATGAAAAAAATACCCCAATAAAAATATGTTTATATTTTCATGACTAATTTTATAAAGTGAATTTTTTAAAAAGTCATTTTATTAAAATATGCCAAAAAATAACTAGTTTTATTTGTTTTGTAGGTGTGAATGGAGCTAAAGTGCAAGGAGATTGCTTTTAGAGGGAAAAGTGCAGCTTAAGTTCAAATTAACTATTTTTTGGTTTTTGGGGAAATCATTTCCCCCTATCGACCAAAAATATTATAAATGGCCAATTCTTGGTTATTTCAAAGGGTTAGCTCTTGTTGATTCTAAGTGAGTAAACATTGGACCAAATATTTATATTACCTTATAGTGTAATCTCTCTCTTATTTATGTTTTAGCACTGCTATTATGCTATCAAAAATTATAAATGAGTGGTGAATGTATACCCAAATATTGTAAAATTGAAATGAAGATCTTTATTAATCAAAGCTATAGAAGTTTTTTTTCATTTTCCTATGTGTGCAAAAGGTGGATGTGTTATTTATCTTCTCAACTTCTTGTTCTTTAGACTATTGCATCATTCTTTTTTGGTGGTTATGCATTCGTTGGATAGGTAGGGAATCAATTTTGTGGGATACATTTGTTCAAATGGCTTAGATTTATCTATATTTCAATAGTTTTTTTCTTTCTTTTCCCTTTATTTTACTCTTTTCTATTAATCTAATTAGGCTAGGGTTTCATTTAAACACAATTTATGTCTCTCATTTTATCTTTATTACTAAATTCATTTATTACTATTAATGCATTGTTGAATGAATATGTATGCAATAAATGTTTAAAAATTAGTTATATGTCTTTTATTTAAATTCAAAATGCTAATCTATTTGGAAAAAAATATTTTCAGTTCATTGTTCTCCAAAACAAGATTTAAACCCATAGGAGTGAGACAATGAAACTTGCATATCCCTCTTATTTGTCAAAGGCTTAAAATGAAATTTAGAATTTTCAAGAACCAACAAAGGCCCCTTATATGGAATTGTCACAATGAGGCACTTATTGAAGACCAGTGCACCTTGAGTAAGTAGATAGAAAGCTTAAGGACGTTTCCTAGAATCTCCTTTCAAGAGAGGTTAGATGGTTCCCGTCCCTCCTAGAGTTGTTGTGCTAAATCACCAATAAATAGATTTGTCACATACATGGTAGATTATATATAGAGTGTCTATATTCACATGTTTCACAATATACATGAGTGGAATGCAAAACATACAAGTTATATATGATATAGGCATTTAGATAGAGGACATTCCTACACCTAAGGATTATCTTCCTACATTGGGGGCATGTCTACACTAGATCATCTTGGTGCATCCTCACAAGTTACATATTTGCATGGCCATTTACTGATCATATTAAGATAATTACATTAATTAAACATGACCTACTTTTATGTATACTACTTAGAGTGATATATTATATGAATAATATATTTTATTATGTGTAATGATGACATACATTGAATATGTAGAGTAGCCTACTTGTTTTATACATTATTGATGTTGTTGTGTGTTACATGGTCTGATTCTTAATTATGTATTACATTTCATGACTCATAATATATGTGAAATTGAGTATTGTATTCATATAAAATGCAAAACTTGGTAACTTGAATGTGACTTGTGACATCCATCCCATTGGTACCATTCTTGACTGCTTTTAGTGCTCCTGTCCAAATGCATTTTTGGCCCCAATGATCAGTTTCTTCTGATTCCCCATCTTTATCCTTGTTATCCTAATGTGAGCACATCCAACCCATGACCAATATCTCTATAAAATCCCATTCAAAGATCATTTGGAAAGGGTTGGAAAATGTCACTAAGCAATCAAGAATACAAGTAAGACTACTCAATCAATCTCCCCTATTCTCTGCATACAGCTAGCCAATACACTTACAAGATTATTCAAATCCTTACACCAATCCATATCCACCTCAAACACATACAATTTAGTATTTTTCATATTCATACACTCTATTACACAAATCACATCATGTGGGAGAACTACATATGGCTTGATGCTTCTTCAGAGTATTTATATGTAGGCAATGTGCCCACACAAGGGGTGTGGATACATGTTCAGTAAATATTACACACACTAACCCCACCCCTCTTTCTCAAAATTAGTCAAATAAAAATGGAGTATAGGGTTTGAAGATAAAATATGCTCTATAGGGAGCTCTATAGACTTTCAGTTGTTGAAACTTCATAGACAAGGTCACACAAGCATAGCAAACAAAACCTAGAAAGCTTAGATCTCTTGGAAAATAGAAAAAAAAGTGGAATACAATGTTAGTGACACTCCTATCCACTTTTATCACTCCTATCCAATCATAAAAAAAATATTAGATCTTGGTTTGTGATAGTGTCCCAATCTTGCATAATGAATCTCAGACCTTGTCTCAATTGTATCAATTAGTTTTTAGCTAAGTCTTATTTTATCCCTCTTATTACTATTTTCAAAAAGGTCAAAATTTAAATTTAATTTATAAAAATTAGTAGCTTAATTATTGCATGTTTATTTATTGATTTTACTACTCAAACCCTTTAACTAAATTAGGAATAATACACCAATATTCTTAAAATTGTTAAATCATTTGGTAAACCTAACTTTGTTTGTGCATAAAAACCCTAGAAACCCTAGGGTAAATTTCCTACTAAATTTTTATTATATTTTTATGATTTTTTACCTGCATAATAAAATCAGAAATTAGCATTAGATTTTTAAAATTTAATAGTTATTTTAAAATAATTTTGTCAAACCCATACTAGGTCCCAGTAATTTTCCAGTAATTTACTATTTTTTAAATAGCATATTAAAATCAAAAATTCACTTCAATTTTAAAAATTCAATAGTAATTTTCAAAAATAATTATTTTTCAAAACCCTAGTTACATCTAGATCTCTTTAAATCACAAATTTTTCAAAAAAAATCTGATTTTTTACTTGCATATTTCACTCAAAAATTCACTTTAAATTTCAAAATTCAATAGTAATTTTCAAAAATAATCATCTTTCAAACCTTGATTACATATACTAGGTCCCATTGCTTCTTGAGGTATCACCTTACATGTTTGTAAGCTTCGTATCCTTTTTACACAATTTCTAGTTCATTGTATTTACGACTTTACATTTCCTATATTTAGTACTTTCCTTCTCTATCAATTTTCCTATTAAAAATTATTGTACAAAATTCAATCAAAATTCAAATTTTTTCCTACCTTAACAATGGCCCAATACACTGATTTTGATGTAATTGATAAAAGGGAGCTTCAAGAACTCTTAACTAACCACCTTGACATGCAAGATGACATGCTTAAAACACTACAAGAAGAACAAAAAAGAGTGAACAATGGTCAATCTTCCCAAACCATAGAGAAATCAATTACAAATGACACTATGGGGGTAACTATGTCTCAACAACCCCTATAGTAGCCTAACCTACCTCTATGCCACTAGTTACAACTAGTACATCTTTGTTTACTGATGTGGCAGCCCTTACATAAGTGATAATATCTCTTCAATTCAAGGTGCTACATCTTAATTAAGCTTCCTCTAGACCTAAACAAGCTTTGGATTTTTTTTCTCTACTACATACACCATTGGCAAGTCACATTGCTTCTACACCCTTGCCATAAGGTTTTGTTCAACCCAAGCTTACACTATATGATGGCAAGGGTGATCTAGAGACATATTTGAGAGATTTTCATGTAGCATGCTTAGAATATATGCCAAACAATTAGTTATTAACCAAGTTATTTCCATGGATAGTACAGGATTATGATTTACAATGGTTCTATAATCTACCAAATCAGTCTATCAATGCATGCAATCCTTTAGTTGACATGTTCCTAGCTCATTTTAACATTAACATTAGTGATAATATTTTATATGCCCAAGTTGCATAATAAAAACAAAGGTCAAATGAACATCTCATAGATTATGTTCTTCAATATAAGACTATTTTGGCTAAGATGACTAGCCCCATGGTCGATCAAGAGTTATAAGATCTCTTCAAATAGAGTCTTTTACTAGCTTTACATGAATCAATTATGTTCAAAATATTTTTTTCCTTCACTGAATTGTGTCACACACTAAAATAAAGAGAATTCAAACTAATTTCAATGGGCAAACTCAACTACACAAGTATCTTAGAAATAACAAATAACAGTAACAATAAAGTCCCATACAAAGTCAAGGTTAATGATAGTAAGAGTCAGAATCAACTGATAGTTAATGTAGCTTCTGAGCCCCCTCAACATGTGGTTTTATTAGCACCTCCTTGATGAACCTTTACCAATCTACCAGTTTCTCTAGCCAGAGTTTTATAGTAGTTATTGAAATGTCACATCATATCTCTCCCTCCTATTTGAGAAGTTGACCCAACAAAGTCTCTTCCATGGGGATATGATTAGCATGCATTTTGTGAGCCATACAATAAATAGATGCATCAATTTGAGACACAAGATATAGGATTTGATAAATGGCAATCATATTGATCTTGACACTTTAGTTAAGCCTCCTTAAGAAAAGCCAACACAAGATAAAGCTTTGAAAATATTTTTAGATCCTTTTTTGTAGCATTCTAAATAGGAGACAATGAACACATCAAGGGTTCACCATACATATCATGCACACCTACCACCAAATACATATAGGGCACCTTCAGTTGAGTTACATCCTTCAAGAAACATGATTGGTGTATACAATTATAGAGTTTTAAATAGACCTTCTATCTCCTTCTTAGAGAAGGAGATCATTGAGGATGATTCAAATTATCATGCACTCTTTATTAGATCTTACATTCATAATCATCCTATTCATAGTGTTCTCATAGACAATAGATCCAGTGTGAATATGTGCACTATGACATCATTATAGCATTTGGGATATTTAGAGTAGGGTATTACCCTAATGAACATAATTATTACTAGATTCAATGGGCACACATAGAGTTCATTGGGTGAGATTTTACTTACTTTACTAGTTGGTTCAACACACATGGCCACACCATTCACTATTTTTCTCAGCATAAGAGTTTTTGATATGTTACTTAGTCGACCATGGATTCAAAAACTTCATGTAGTACCTTCTATAGTTCATAGATGTGTGAAATTCATTCATGTTAATAAAGTTGTTACAGTTGATGGACTTCCATATGATTCACCACTCTCCACTTCAGATCCATCTTCTACTTTGCACTCACCAATTTTTGTTCAGCTACTAGTTTCAGTTTCTCCACCACTTTTATCTCTTCCTCTAGTTCAAATTTAGACATAGTTGAGGCCTCCATCACTAGCATAGAGATTTCATACACTTCCATAGAAGTCTCTTTCAGAGCAACCATGGTTTCAAGATTCTAGATAGCTTCTAGCTACAGTATCCACATATAGGATAATATCATTAAAATATCATGCATCTACACATAGATCACATATTCAGAGAGATTATCCTACTTCTAGATGGTTTCCTAACATCCCTATAGCTACATCCACTTCATAGAGTTATAAGGGGACCCCACAATCAATTTCCACTTTAGATATTTCAGAGCCACAATATTAGCATTTCCATCATGCTTCATGATCATGCTTTATCCCTCTCATTGATATAGGACACCATGATAGGGAGTCTCCCATGAGACTCATCAAGTAGTATCATTTCTTCTTAGCCTTACCTATACATAGTCTCTGTTAGGAACCCCTCCAAGGAAGCACAATTTATTACCTTTCTTATAAGCAATTAAACACGAAATTATACCAGAATGATGAAGTAACTAGAACCTGAAACAGCAAAGAATTTAAGAGATAATACACAATCTTGTATTAAATAATCTTTAGAAGAAAATACAATAAAGAAGATGCCACTTCTTCCACCTCTAAGGCTTGCCACACCTCAAGGACTTCTTCCCTCTCTCTCTTGATCAACCACAACCAACTCAACAACCTGAGTTATTATCCCCTCCTTGAATGCTTTAGCTAATCTCCTTGACCTTACACCTTGCAGATCTCCTTGACCTTGCTTTCTTGCTTCAATAGTTTACTTGCCTTAATTACAATACATGCCTCATGGGTCTTTAAATAGGATCCCATGCATACAATAATTAGACCTCTAATTACAATAATTAGAAACACATACTCAAGACTTAAATTAGTCTTCAACATGCAAACACTCTCGAACCTCTTAAATTAGACGAGTCTAATTCTAGAAATGTGTTCTGGAAACACATGTAGAAGCATGCACACGCACAGGTGACCGAAGTAGGTTGCTGTCGGTCTGCTCCTGACTGACATCGGCCAATCCCTGGTCCCTGCCTAACCGACATCAACAATATTGTCGATGCTAGTTACTGGTTGCACTTAGTAACTCCCTAATTAGCCTCCTGGTGAAGCTTTTAGCTCCACAACTTAACAATCTCCCACTTGGAGATAAATAGCTGCACCTGTATAGCAACCTCCACTAACCATCTCAGGCATCTCCATCTTCAAACTCAATCTTGAAGACCAACCACCACACATCCTGTGATGCTACACCTATCATCCAAGTAACCTACCACATCCAAACCTAAAACTCCATGTAGTGAAGACCTTGACCCTACATAGCATGTGCACCTGTTGTTGGTCCCTCTCAAATACCTGAGAATCCACTAAACTGCACTCCAGTACTCCTTCTTTTCTAAATTGGCTCCAAACTCTCTGACAACTCCCACTGCTTGGGAAAACTCAGGTCTGAACCAAACCTCATGTGATTTTGAACACTATTCTAAGCTCAGCTTGAACTATCCAGCCCTTAGTGTACTTATCGATTTTTCACCTACACCTTCTTCACATCAGCTCCCACTTGAGACAAAATCAACCTGTGATCTTCCATGTCTCTTATGCCAAAAGAATTTTGTTGCTCCCAAATTCTTCATGACACACCTCTGAACTATCTTTACCTTTAGCTCAGAAACTCCCTGTATGTGTAACCCTGCAACAAGCACACAAAATAGTAACAGGATAATGTAGCTAATATTATCCAACCTGGTAAAAGAAAACACAATGGTTAAACCTCTATTGTCCTGCAGCCTGCTCAAGACCATATACTCTGGCCTTCTGTCTCACGTGTCCATCCACTCTCTTCTCTAACTTGGGAATCCATCCCTCTATCAGTGATTTCTTCCAGCTGACAACTCCACCAACAAACTCAAGTTTGGTTCTTCTCTAAGGACTCACACTCCTCATCCATGCCAAGTTCCCACTATTTCTAGATTCTACCTGCATTGCCTCTTCACATCTTCTTAGTTCTCGACCATCAGTAAGCAACAAGTAATATAAAGAAGGTGAATAATGAATATGAGGTTCACTTACCCTTTTTGACCTCCATATGGGCGTTTGAGACTCCTTGACAGCTTGTTGTCTGCCCAACATCCGTTTCAGTGATCAATCTCAGCCATCTCCCAGTCTGCACCTGACCGATGTCGGTTCCCTACACTGACCTTAACTAACAATGTCATTTCCCTGGCTGACACTAGTGTCCCTTCTACTGACATCAATTCTTGTTTGATCGATGTCGGTCTTCTCCTGCCTGACACTACCGACCCTGCTGGTCTACACATGACCGATGTCGGTACCTGCTTGACCGACGTCAGTTCCAAGTGACCAACGTCGGTGACTGTGTATTCCTGTAAGTGATGACTTCTTTATTTGTGAGCTCATTTTGGATCAAAACCCTATCCATACTACCCTGCTCAGAATTATTCAACCCCTGTGACTGATCTCTATCCATCATCTCCTCCATAAACACCAAGGCTTCCATGTTCTTGTCAAAAGCATCAAATTTCCTTTTCCTGCAATGAACTCGATCTATGCCTTCCGAATCTAAACTCATACCTTTTGACTCAAGAACATCCATTTCCTTCTTATTCATGTGACCAAGCCTATTAAGCCACATCTTTGAATCTACAGCTGAAGTAGATAAACCAGAAGTAGAATCAGTAATACAAGTAGATAGATAAAGAGTACCTACTTTCTTACCTCTTGCTAAAAATAGTGCACCCTTGGTAACCTTCCAAGAATCCACTGTGAGGGTTATTGTGCATCCCTCATCACCCAACTTTCCTATAGAAACCAAACTCTGCTTCAGAACTGGGACATGCATAACCTCCTTCAACACCCATGTGTTATCCATCTGCAATTTCAGCTACACTTTCCCTTTGCCAACCATTTGATAAGGCATACCATCCCCTAAATAAAGCACTCCAAAGTCTCCCTGGACATACTCATGGAACAAATCTCTATTTGGGGATGCATGAAAAGAAGAACTAGAATCTAAAATCCATGATTCTATCTGACTATCCAAAGAAAGTATGAGAGCATCTTGTGCCACAATACCTGCATCCTTTGCTTCTCCATTACCTTCATGTTGATTTTCTTTATCCCTCAACCAACACGCTTTCTTTGTGTGTCCTTTCTTTTCACAAAACCAACAAGTGATACTTCCATTTCTAGATTTGGATCTTCCTCCCATCTTCGACCTTGATTTCCCTTGCTCGACCTTCTCTCTTTGCCTTCACCTACTTTTTACACTTAGAGCATTCCCTGATGATTCACCTGTACTTTTCCTATGAATTTATTCATTCAAAATTACACTAACCACATCATCAACTTTTAAGATTTTAGAAGCAGACGCAGTATTACTTACTGCCATTACCAAACTATCCCAACTTTTAGGTAAAGAGCATAAAATTAAGAGAGCCTTTACTTCATCATCAAAAACAGTATTAACTAAAGCTAACTGGTTTACCAAACCATGGAAATCACTAAGATGAGTATGTATCGATCCACCTTCCTGCATTTGCAAAGTAAATAACTGCTTCATAAGAAATACCTTATTTGATGCTGAGGGCTTTTCATATAAATTTCCCAAAGATTCTATCAACTCTTCCATTGTCTTACACTGTGATAAGTTAGAAATCACAGATGATGCAAGGCTCAATCTTATGGATCCCAGAGCCTTTCAATCAAGAACCTCCCATTCTTCATCCTTCATATCTGTGGGCTTGCATGCAGCCCCACCCAATGATAAGTACAAATCTTTCTGATATAGATAATCTTCTATCTACATCCTCCACAGTTGATAATTATTGCCGTTAAACTTCTCCATTCGTATCTTACTTTCTTCTGCCATTGTTGAACTCCCACTCAATCAGAAACCCTTGAGAATGACCTATAATCAAATAATAACCTACTCCCTACAACCTTAGCTCTGATACCAACTGTTAGGAACCCCTCCAAGGAAGCACAATTGATTACCTTTCTTATAAGCAATTAAACACGGAATTATACCAGAATGATTAAGTAACTAGAAACTTGAAACAGCAAAGAATTTGAGAGATAATACATAATCTTGTATTAAATAATCTTTAGAAGAAAATACAATAAAGAAGATGCCACTTCTTCTTCCACCTCTAAGGCTTGCCACACCTCAAGGACTTCTTCCCTCTCTCTCTTGCTCAACCACAACCAACTCAACAACCTGAGTTGTTATCCCCTCCTTGAATGCTTCAGTTGATCTCCTTGACCTTACACCTTACAGATCTCCTTGACCTTGTTTTCTTGCTTCAATACTTTACTTGCCTTAATTACAATACATGCCTCATGGGTCTTTAAATAGGACCCCATGCATACAATAATTAGACCTCTAATTACAATAATTAGAAACACAGACTCAAGACTTAAATTATTCTTCAACATGCAAACACTCTCGAACCTCTTAAATTAGACGAGTCTAATTCTGGAAATGCATTTTGGAAACACATGCAGAAGCATGCACATGCACAGGTGACTAATGTTGGTTGATGTCAGTCTACTCCTGACCGACATCAACCAATCCTTGGTCCCTAACTAACATTAGCAATACTGCCAATGCTGGTTACTGGTTGTACTCAGTAACTCCCTGATTAGCCTCCTGGTGAAGCTTTTAGCTCCACAACTTAACAGTCTCCTCATGCTTGATTGTGCATAGTTCCTTTTTAAATTCTTGTACATAGTCCTTTTTCAATTTCTTGTACATAATATTCTTATGATTGATTGTACATATCTCTAAAAATCTCAAAATCCAAGAACAATACAAAATCTCAAAAAATACAAAAATATTCAAATACGTCAAAACACCAAAAACATTTTGATTGTATGCATTATCCATGCTTTACATTTCTACTACTATTCTAGACTTACATTTTTTGTTCTATGTTATTCTTTGTTGATTTATCTACATTACCATGCTTCACTTGATCTTCTTTGAGTGTGTGTAGTGACATCCAGCTCTTTGATTACTTCAATCTACCCTTTTTAAAGGGCATCCTACTTCTACATTTGAGACATACATCAATATATGTACCCATTGGGGGCATCTTCTAGATGACTAAACCATCTAGGTTATGTCATTTCTACACCACACACTTTAGTTATCATGATGATGTACATTATTTACTAGCTTACATAAATTACTCTATCGACACTCACTAGTATATATCACTTGTGTATTTCCTAGCATATACCTAGTCTTGTATTATCATGTCTTGCATACTTTCACATTCTTACTTTGATTAGTTAGAGGTGATTGTATTTCAAGTTTTTACATGTTTTCCTTTCTTACTTTGTGTAGCTAGATGTGAATGCATTTTTTAATTCTGAAGTATCTCCTATATGTACCTTAAGACATTTTCCAATGTCCTTTTCTTCTATTCATGTGTGTGCCTTAGGACATTTCCCAATGTCCTTTTCTTGTTCTCTTCTATGTGATTATGGCTTCCACACCAACCTTGTTTTTTTCAATTATATGTGTATGTGGAATTTTAACATGCCTTATATACGTGCTTTCCAGTATGAGTGGCATGTGCCCATGTCCCTTATTTATTTGACCCCTTAGCCACTCTTGTACACTTCTTTTTTCTTTCCTTGTATTCTTGATTACTTGTTGCTTCTCCATTGTTTGCAATGCCATGATCCACATCATGCATTATTCTTGTTTTCTTGGAGGCCATGATGGACATCATGATCCATCTCTCCATGACAACTAAAAAATAACAAATAACTATAATTCTAGTTCTAGGTCAATGCATTGCACATGTTATTACATTGTTATATATATCTAGGCATACCGCTATTGATATAATAATATCTCATTAAAAACCATGTTATATCTTGAGATATCTTGTCAATTATCATTACTATATCATTTTTTTTACAACATAACACACTTGTAGGGATCTTTATTCTAACAGAAATCATTTTAGGTTATTCATTCTTACCCTTAAAAGAGGTGGCAATAAATAGGAATTTTGTCATAGATATTAGAGATCCTAATAGTCAAAAATGTAGCATTCAGAACACCCAGAATAGCAACTAGACATCAAACCAAGCAGATAGTGAAAATGTTAGAATAGTCAATAAATTTAGCCCAAGACAATAGCATCAAGATTGGAATATAGTTTTGGTGCCACTACTATCCATTTTAGTGCTCCTGTCCAAATAGAATAAAAGCTAGAATTTCTAGAAGTAGGGAAAAAATTAGGTTCAACTACAGTTTTACAAAGTCAAACTAGTTCAAAATTGGTAGTTTTAAGTATACTTTTGATCAGAGAATATAGATATAGGGGGAATTATGCATAGTATGATGGCTCCCACTTTTAGTTTTAGATATGGTAGTTGGTATAACATTCATATCAAAATCCAAGTTTTAGACACCAGTGACTAGGGGCAATGTGTGTGGTACATTTCTTTTCTTTTCTTTTCTTTTTAAGTTCAACATTACCCAAGCATTCTCAGCAATTACATGCCTTATTCCATCTATAGGTGTTTGGCATAATTTTGGAGTTTCTTTCATACACACTTAGCCTCCACATTTCAGAATGGCTTTCATACAAGCCTAGTGCCCAGTTTTGAAGTGGTTTTCATATAAGCCTAATCTCTATCTATTAGAGTGGCCAAGAGTGGCCTAGTTTCTAGAATATATTCAGCTATTCATACCAATATTTTAATATTATATAACATTAATGGGATTCATGTACCATCTCATATAACATATATTTCATATTATTATCAGTTTCTAGCTTCACTTCATAGGGTAACAATGGATACAAAGGTCTAGCAAGCATTTTTATTATTGAGCCACCTATTCAAAGGGATTGGACATACAGTCCAAAGATTGATTAACACATGCATGATCACATAGCTTCACTTAGTGGGAGATGATGGAACCAAAGGGCTAACCTTTTCATTCTTGAGCCACTTTTAGGGAATTTACCACTCAACTCTATTCATGATATTACTCTTGGTACAACATCATCCAACATTACTCAACATCACAATAGATTTTGTATTGGTTCACATTCACATACCTAGTGAGGTGTATTCATTCCTTTCTCTTCATCTTCCTCTTTCTCTTACCCAACTTTGTATGTTCTTATTTTAGATATAGTGTATCTATTAAGAACTAATCTACTCTTTGTTTTCTCTTATAGATTCACTCTTCACATCGTGATCTCTCTATGCATACCCAACATCACAACAGATTCATGAGCTTTACCCTTGTAGGTAAGTTTAGGTACATTTTTTATTTTTTGTTTATCCTAGTATTTCACTTTGATGCATCACTAGAATAAAGGGGAGGTAAATGTAGTCATATAAAATGCAAAAATTGGTAATTTGAGTGTGACTTGTGACATCCATCTCATAAGTCCCTCCTACTTGCTTTTATGACCCTCATAAGCATCTTTTCACTAATTCCAAGTC
Organism: Torreya grandis; assembly: GCA_037957365.1. Lineage (NCBI taxonomy): Eukaryota > Viridiplantae > Streptophyta > Pinopsida > Cupressales > Taxaceae > Torreya > Torreya grandis. The sequence continues at coordinate 44,467 of JARHVA010002856.1, forward strand.
ATCCATATCCTTCCAAACTTGATCACAACTTAGTCATAATCCTATTTCCATGATATATCCATCCCCCTAGGTCTCGTCAACTTAGGACAATAGCACCACACTTGGACTACAGCATTGGTGCCACTCTTGTCCACTTTTAGTGTTCCTATTCAAATGCATTTTTAGCCCTAATGGTCAGTTTCTTATGATTCCCAATCCTTATCCTTATCATCCTAATGTGATCACATCCAATCCATGACCAATATATCCCTATAAAATCCCATTCAAATGGAAAGAGTTGGAAAATATCATTAAGCAAGAAAGACAACTCAAGCAATCTTCCCTATTCTCTACATACAGCCAGTCAATACACCTACAAGATTATTTAAATCCTTAAACTAGTCCCTAGCCACCTCAATCACATCTAGTTTAGTATTTTACATATTCATACACTCTATTTCACAAAGTGCATCAAGTGGGATAACTATATATGGCTTGATCCATCTTCAGAGTATTGGTATGTAGGTAGCATGCCCACACAAGGGGTGTGGATACACGTTCAGTGAATCTTACACACATGAACACCCCCCTCTTTCTCTAAATTGGTCAAATAATAATGGAGTATAGGGTTTTAAGATAAAATCTACTCTATAGGGAGCTCTATAGACTTTCAGCTACTAAAAGTTCACAGACAAGGTCATACCGGCATAGCGAACAAAACCCAAAAAGCTCATATCTCCTAGATAATAGTGGTAGAGGTAGACTACAGTGATAGTGCCACTCTTTTCCACCTTTAGTGCTCCTATATAATTATAAAATGAAGATCATATCTTAGTTTATGATAGTGTCCTAGTCCTACACAGTGAATCCCAGTCCCTGTCTCAGTTGTATCAGTCAGTTTTTAGCTAAGTCTTATTTTCTCCCTCTTATTACTATTTTTAGAAAGGTTAAAATTGCAATCTAATTTATAATAATTAGTATCTTAATAATTTCATATTTATTTATTAATTTTACTACTCAAACCTTTTAATTAAATTAGGAATAATACACCAATTTCCCAAAATTGTTAAATCAAGTATTACAATGTGTGACTCTTACTCTGCTTACCATTAGGTATTCATTGTGTGACTATTATTATGTTTGAATATTTCTTTGTGACTCTATGTCAATTTGAGTCTTCATTATGTGGATATTTCTTGGTGTGAAACTTATTCTATGTGACATTGTGTTTTAGCATGCATGTTTATATGATTTTTTGTGTGTTTCATGGTCATGACATTGTGTATGACTTTTTATGGATACATCTAAGATTATATGTTGAGCTTGTGATGTCATGATTCATTTTACACATTCTTCTACTTGTGTGTGATGCCATGATACATATCATGCTTCTTATGTGTGGTTATTACTCAATGCTTCTTTGATCATTATTACATTACTATTATTGCATGCCTCATTATTATATCTACTTGACATGACACTTGTGTGCTTTTAGATACATGTCTCATATATACTATGATGATCTAATCTTTTTAGATAACATAATATAATAATGTTAGCTCATGATTTACATGCTTATATACTTTTTATATGAAATGATGCGTATAAATCTTGTTTTTTCTTGTATAACATGTCCCATTTTTAAACTAAAAATAGGACCCTCTTTTTTCTCTAGAGTTTGGTTTTATAATTAAAGGAGTTTTGGTGGTTGCCTATTTAAAATTAGCCTTCTTGGAAATGTATGTTTTACTAGATGTGAAGATTTAAATCTAAATCATCTTCATCATTTTAGACAAGCCAAGATAATTAAATTTTCATCTTAAATACTTGCTTATAAATCACATCTAGGGCTGTATTAGTTTGAATTTTTTTAATTTGCATGAATCTATTAAGTCTTAGTCTATTTTATGCTCATGTTTTAAAACACATGTAAAGATTCCTTTTAGACTATTTTGATTTAGTTTTATGTAAGTTAACTAACTATTTTAGAGTTTTCTAATTCTTTTCTTGAATATTTTATTTATTTCTACTTGAAATTCATGATAAATTGATTATATATTTGCTTTGGTTCATATTTTACCTTATTCAATTTCATTATAATGGAAAAAACTTGCTATTAAAATAGCTTTATTTTGCTAAGTTTTCATGCCCCTTTGTTATATTTCAAAAGACTTAGCCATTTTATTTTAAATTAAATTAGATATTTGATTTTAAATTTTATATTTACTAACTAAGATTCCTTGATAATTCTTACAAGTGCTTAAATTTTACTTGGTACCACATGACAACTTCTCATAGCTCTTGATGTCCCAAGCCTATTCAAATTGACTTTCAGCACTTAATCAATTTTTTAAAATTTTCTCACTGCCACATGGCATCTTTTCATCACTCCATGAGACTTGGTTAATTTTAAAAGTTTCCCAGGTAAGCCTCTATATTAGTAAATATATGGGCAAAGAGATTAGTAGGATATTTCCAAGTGTCAAGATCCTGATGTCTTGCTAATCCTAACCAAAATCATACATTAAAAAATATTTGCATGAGAACATTAGTGGGATTATGTTATGTGGTGTGGTCCTAGTGACCTGATACCTTTGAAAGACTTATACAAGTAAAGAGCCTCTAGGTGAGTGGAAAAACAAGGTGTTATCATGTGGAACCATCCTAATAACCCACTATCTTAGAGATATCTATACAAAGCAATAAGCTTTAGGTAAGTGAGTGAGTAGGAAAACACCATGTGGTGAAATATCACTATTCTATAGCCTCAAGGTGGTTTTTGAATCCTAATAGTGTGTTAGAGCTCTAAGTAAATGAGATAATGCCACATGGTGAAATCTCAATTCACCATAGAATAAGTATATTAGAATATATAAGGTCCTCATTCTAAGTAGTGAAAGAGCATGGTGAAGACATGTGGATAAACTTGATAAAAAAAAAAGGATAAGTTGGTTACATAGTTAGCAAGGCACTATTTTAATGTTGGCAGCCTGTCTAACCATCAAAGCCATCAAAAAATTAAAAATGGATTGCACATCAAATTTAATTTATAAAATCAAGCTATGATTGGTTCCCCACCATAAATGATCAAATAAAAATTTAATTCAATACAAATATGAGCATATTTATTAATCAAAGTATGGCATGCACATTGGGATTAAACACAAAAGCATAAAAGACAAAAGATTACCTTAAAGAGGTATGATTTTAGCTACACACAACATAAGTGACTAGCTATCCCAATACAATCTCAACTACATTCTCTTGTAGGCATTCATTCCCAGTTCATTCAAGCATGGTCCCTAATATTTTCATGATTTAACTAACAATGAATTCATTCCCAATTGATCTCAAGTGGGCCCTCCACATTGAATTTTTATAATTATTCCATTAACAAAAAAAATTGAACTCTTAAGCCTATGTGCCTATATAAGATCATATCTCGTATTGTAATAAGGTTTGGATCCCTTAGAATATAATAGATTAGTGGACTAGACTGGCTAGTTCTTCCAAGTTAAGCAGATTAGTCATTCTTTCTTGTATTTTCCCTATTTTCTAGATTAATTTTTTGAGTAGAAGTTGTTTGAAAACCTGTGTGTAACTCACCTAAGAATTTTAAGAATCCAAATTGATATATTTAATACAAAAATATTTAGTATAAATCTTAATTATATTATATACTTAGTCTACACATTTATATGGTGACCTTATTTTCCTAATTGGCTTTGGTACTTCATTCCACAGACTCTTGCACCATCCTTAGTTGGAGTTGTGCTAGTTTTGGCTCAACTAAGGATTGGTTACTCCAAGATTCATTTTCTCAATATAATAAGGCTAGCCTAAATTATAAAGTGGGTTATTTATTTCTATTTTTTCCTACCCTTCTCTCTTTTTCATTTTTTATCATTTTGTTAGATTAGATTAGTTTAGCTTCTGAGTTGCAATATGAATCTAGTGTTTATCTTGATTGCATCCTCTTATATGTTTTTACTTATGCACTATTAAATATATGTAATATATGTATATATTTTAATCAAATATCTATTCATATTTAAATAATTTAATTTATCCTATAGGCATTAACTCTTAAACTTAAACATATAATGAACTATCTGAAATACTTCAGTTACCAGTAAAGGCCCCTTAAAATGGAATGGTCATAATGAGCCATTGAGTGAAGATCAATACACCTAGACAAAGTAGAAAAAACCTTGGGGAGTTCTTGGGAGCTCCTTATAATATGGGTTTTTGGTGTATTAAGAACCACCAAAAACTTAGTTGTTATTGGCCATGTCAAAACGACCATCAACATAACTAGTACTATAAGGAGGGACTGAACTAGATTATTTTAGACTTCTATTTATTTTTAAGAAGTGGCCTAATTATTTTCAAGGTTTTTAGTTCATAAAAATGATTATGTGTCCTCTAATAGCCCTTACATGTCTAGGAGGACATAGTTGTCATGTTAATATTCTACGAACTTTCCATGACTTGCTCAAAAACCCCTAAAATTTTTGTGTGAAGTATATTGATGGTGGGGTCAATACTATTGAATAATGCATCTAAGATTTTAAATAAGCCATTATTATAATGTAGATTCAACATGAGAATGTGGCTTGTCACCTATACCCCTTATTATTGGATTAAATGACTTATTCTTGGTACCTTGGTCTACCATAGGGGTGCATCACCACTTGGGCCATCTTTGAGAATTTGTTCCTTAACCATTTTAGTATACATGTTGACCCTTATATATTATTTTATAAATTTAACACAACCCATAAATATCCTATTGATCTAACTAGTGTGTTCAACCATATATTCCATCACTTATACACTAGGTTAAAGGATCATTTCCTAAAAATAGAGGATGCAATTATGGGAGTATATCCCAATGCATTAGATCCTTTAACTACCATGTTCATGAAAATGAACCCATATTCTCTCAAATCCCTATCATTGGTCTATGAATAGGTTATCAATGTATAGTAGTAATCAATGTCTCAAGTATTTATTGTTGACCCTTCTTATTCTTTGGGATAGCAGGGAATTTATGCCCATAATCCTTTGAGTTATATGGTTAAAAGTCAGCCCAGTGATCAATATGTACCTTACAATGAAGTATTTCCCCAATCCTTCATCCAACAAAACCTCTTTATGATAAATGAGAACCCTAGTTACTCTTTTAATGAACGTAACCCAATTAACTTTGTGTATAATCAATAATCTGATTCATATTATTTTAGTGATTTGGTATCTTTGGTTGTTATTAATAATCAAATACTATTTATTTTAGGAGAAAATAAACATATAATGCATAATATAGAATATGAATTTACACATCATAGTGTACAATGTGGAGTCTATGAACCTGGCTACATTGTTAATGTTGAGCTGATCATGCACGTTGAGAACATCCCATTTCACAAACTTGATCCATTATTTGAAGGATATAGTAGTTGTTATAAGCAATGAATCCAAGAGGGGGTTAGACAAGTTTTAGTATGATAAAACTAATAAAAACACATATAGACCCAACACCTCTTACCTATCTACTTAGGGGATCAAGAGATCAATGCAAGTAACAAATAAAAGAAGATAAAATAAATATTCTTCACCTTCCTTATGATCAAGAGTTATAATTTGTCTTTGGAGTGATGTGATCAATTATGTGCTCAAAGAGTGTTTAATAATGGTGCTTCATGCATAATTTCTCCTTGTCACCTTGTCTTGGCTTGCCTTTGGCTTGGTTTGGTTTGTCTTGGCATGTGAAGCTTCTCTAATCAATTGGTAAATATAAATTTGGATTAAAATCTTATTAAAAGAGAGTGAAGGCTCTCTTATTTATAAGTTCCAAAACTAACCCAACTCATGTGTGTTTAGGTTAAGTTCAACCATGGTTAGGTTTAGGAGGGGACAAGTAATAAATATTTAGGATAGAGATCCTAATTATTAATCATGGCTCTCTATTTTTGAATTTAATGCTTTCATGGAGATAGTTTCAATTCCTTGATTTTGAGGATGACGATATCATCATAACCTCATTTTTATTGAAATTTCCTTTTTACAAAAATGATATTCACTAATTTCATATGAAAATTTTACCTAAGTATTTAATTGGATTTATTTAGTTAATTAATTATACTTAATATTTTTACATTTTAAAAATTGTTTAAGTGCCCCACTTAATGGGTCCAAAGGTCAATTTATCAATTTGCTAGGTTGCAATTTGACTGGAGATGAATTTGTGGGAGTTTATCATTATATACAAGATAATACCCCAAATAGGGATGCCTCAATCTGATTTTGAGCACTAATGTCTGATGTGTGGATGAAATTGGGATTTTTAATGATTCTTAGGCTTAATTTGCATTATTTTCTAGAAACTAATCTAAAGTTTTGTTAGGCAGAGAATGCAGCAAAAATGGGGTGTTTATGGTTTGTCCATGTTTGGGAAGACATTGTGAGACATAGGCATAGCAACATCTTCTCAAATACTTAAAAAGTCATTAATGCCTTGGCAAAAGCCCCAAAGGGTGACAATTGAGTGATAGACACCCCCATAAAGGATTGGATAGCAAATATAGTCATCAAACATTCCCTCAAAAAGAATAAAATGACCTGATCTAAGGTAATGGGGGTGGAAATATTATTTTTCCCAAAGATGGTTATAATCAATGGAAAGGTGATTTACCCCAGTAGGGTTGATGGGTAGAAATAATGATTTTCCCAAAGGTGGTTATAATCATTATCATAGTGAAAATACCTTAGTATGGTGGATGCAAGTGTGATATAATTCTAATTTAGCCCAGTAGGTGGATATGATCGATGAAGATCTAAATAATTTTCCTCATTATTAAAAATTGGTAAAGCGATCTTATGTAACAAATATATACTCACAGATTAACAATAAGCTAGGACAGAGGATAGACATGAATTTGGGCTACCTACTAGTATAGATATGCATGTCTTAACTAGAAGTGATTACTATTCATTTATGATTTTATTACTATGTGTTTGGGTGATGTTTGGGATATGCTAGTTGTGAACAAAGAGAAGCATTATCTATTGCATAGCTTAATAGATCATGTGGCCTAATTTTTGTTGTAGCTTGTGATATTAGGCATTATAGTTATAGACAAATTTAATAATAATGTATATCTAAAGCATGGAAAACTTAGTGTAAATGTAAATATAAATCACTTAGGCATAAGATATGAATAATAAAATCCTAAGTGAATATAATGTAGTAAACTAAGTGTAAGAATGAACATAAATTCACAACTCAAGTAAAATATATGGGTAATCAATACTTAAGTGAAAATAAAATGTAAGAATCCTATGGAAACTAAGGGGAAAGGAAACACAATCTAACTTCAAAAAGTAAACAACTCAAGCCTAATTAGTGAGTAAGACTCAAGTGTAAACTAATTATCCTTAGACACACAACATGCAAAAGGAAAAAACATAAAGAAATAAATAGATTACTCTAATGTGCATGAAATAAAAAACTAAGCTAAAGTAATGCACTAAAAAAATGAGTTCAATCAAGAGCAATAGACAACCTAAGTTAATACAAAATAATGAACAACTAATCTAAAAGTTTGTGCATGTGTAATGGAAGTGTTATTCTCGACATATAATGTTGCTCCTAGGATATAGGTAACAACACTATTAGAATTTTTAGAAGGAATAGAAGAATAAGGAGGGGGTGGCTAAGCTGACTCCAGATGCACTAAATAACTGGGTGTTGCCTAGATAGTCCCATGGACACAAGGTCCAACATGAAATTTAGGCCAAATGTAGTTCTCTTAGGATATGGGATACAAGAAAATGGTGATAAGAAAAATAAATTTCTTATAGAATAAAATGGGAATGGGCTCATAAAACAATGAGAGCATAGATTAAAGAGAATTTGGTGCCAACAATCATGAAAGTGTCAAACATAAGAAAACTCATGAAATTATGGGAGTGTGGTTTAAGCGAAAACCACACAAAAAAATAATAGACAAGCACTCAAACATGAACTTAATTCATAATGCTTACTACATATAAGGATGAGAATGAGAATAAGCTCAAAAAATAATGAGATCGTACAAGGTTTCTGACTCGTAAAATAGTGAGAGAATAAATAACTCAAAAAATGATGAGAGAATTTTAGAGACAAACCTAGAAGAAGGAATAATCCAAAAGAATTGTGAATGAAATCAATCACTAAAACTATCTAAGCTAACTCTAAATGTACTAAGCAATTGGATTTTTCCTACATAGTCCCATGGACATAAGGTCCAACATGGACTTCAGTCGAATGTAGTTCTCTGATGAATGGGAAGAAATATTGTCAAAAAATGAAATAGGCAAGTGGAAATGGTCATGATAAAAGCCATGAGAATGCTTTAGTGATACCTTCCAACTAGTATATTCACATCCTAAGTGTTGAGGATACAATGTGAATAGCCTAATGTTAAAGGTGAATATGTTTTTGGGTTTTTTTAGGCATCTCAACTCAATAGAGAATTATGAGACACAAAATGGTGAGAGTGTGGCTTAGGTTGCTAACAAAATGGTGAGAATGCTACTTAAAATTCTTTAAAAATGGAGAGAGTGTGGGAAAAATTGAGGGTACAATAGTGCATCAATTTCAAATGTACAATGCACATAAAGGTGAATCACAAAATGGCAAAAGTGTTGATTGAAATTGCTCATAAAATGGTGAGAGCATTTACTTAAATTGGTCACAAAATGATGAGAGTGTGGAAGAAGAGATGATCAAGCTTACTTTAATTATAAATTGACCATTGCCTACATAGTCCAAATGGACCTTAAGTCACTATATTTCTACCTTATAGTGGAAAATCTAACTAGGTAATATCAAGTTCGTGAATAGGAAAATGGAAATATAAGGAACAATGATGCAAAAATATGGGTAAAATGAGTTTTTCCTAGGCTATAGGAAATAACAGCAAGGGTTAGTGATACTAATTTTCTTAAAGGCAGTTATAATTAGTATTATAAGTAATGAAATATAATGTGACAACAATGAAGGATTCAATTTCCAAACCACTCTCATACTACCCCAAGATATTCTCTCTTTCTAAAATAATATGTTCAACAAATTATAAAACTAAATCAACTACTAAAACTTCATTTGAATCCAATCACTAAAGGTTCCCAAAGTACCAATGGATTGGAACCAAGATAAAATATGGGTGGGTAGGGAGGATAAACAACTTCAAATAATAGGGAAGGTATGAGAGGAATGGTATACAGTATAATATAAAGAAGGTGATATTATAGTATAAGTTTAACTGGTCCTCATAAACAATACCTCAAGTCTCTCAAGTGAAATAACACTTAAGATGTATTTTTTTCATCAGTTCATCAAGTTATTCTCCTTTTAGTGTATCTAACCTATAAGCTCTTGATCCATAATCAGCAACAATTACATAAATTCCTATCCAATTAGGCTTCAACTTGCGTTTCTTATTTTTCTCAATAGTGGTTTCCTTCTGGGTTTTTTTTAGGACCATATCACCAAACTATAACTCATTATGCTTTACATGCATGCTATATTGGCCATGTAATTAGTTCTAGTATTCTTGAAATTTTTTTATATTAGCCATGAATTTTTCATCTAGTAACTCTAGCTCTTATAGGCAATCTACTCTCTAATCCTCATCATCAAAGATATGCTTCAATGAAATGTACAGAGAAGGCAACTCAACCTCAATGGGAAGAATAGAATCAATGACATAAACAAGGTAATATGCGGTAGATCTTGTTAGAGTGTGGTAATTAGTATGGTAGGAGAGGGTGCATAAGATTTACAAGTGTCAATCATGGCCATCATCATTGATTATCTTCTTGAAAAATTTGACAATGGTATTATTATATTCCTCTACTTGTCCATTACCTTATGGGTAATATGCAATGGAAAGGTGTTGGGTAATATTAAACTTTACATAGAGTGCTTTGACATAATTGCTCTTAAATGAACTACCATTATCAGATATAATTTCAAAGGGGATATTTTAGAAGCAAATGAGATGGTTAAATATGAACTTATATATTTGTTTTGTTGTCATGTAAGTGAGGGATATAGCTTCAACCAACTTATGAAGTACTTGGTAGCAATAAGGATATGCTTATGGCCATCTAAGGAGGTAGGGTTAATCTTCCCTACAATATCAAGTCCCCACATTAAAAATGGCCATGCATGCTCATCATCTTGAGTGTTTTTTCTAGAGTATGGATCAAATTTACATGCTTCTAACATTTTTTACATATTTTAACATAAATAGCTACATCTTCTTCCATGGTCAGCCAATAATAACTATTACATAGGAACTTTTTGGTAAGGTTGGCCACACTGGTATGGGCCCCAAAACAATCCTTTGTGAATTTCCCTAAATGTTAATCCAAATTCTACCAAATTTAAATAATGAAGTAGATTTACATCAAAAATTCTTCGTTAAAGTGTAGGTCCAAGTAAGGTATAGTGAAAGGTTTGGTGTGTGAAGGTTTTTTGTTGCTTATGTGAAAGGTTAGGTGGTATGACTTAATCATGGAGGTAATTGTATAGGTCAAAATACCAAATAGAACTAGGACCAATAATAACACAGATCATTTTAATGGCTAAAGGTTTATGAGTAGGTGTTATAAAATGTTAAATGAGTAGCTAATAGTCTCTTGACTTATATGTGTTATAGATCAAAGAACCAATTGTATCCATGACATTTGTGGTCATGTTATTGACCCTAGGTATATGTTCAAATAGAATGTGAGCAATTTTCTACTTGAGAGTGTCCACCATGGTTTTGTAAGGTACCATCTTATCATATTTGGTCTAGAATTAGTTTGTAACCTGATTAATAATAAGTTGTGAATCACCATAAACCAATATATGTTGAATGTTCCATTGTACCACTTGATGAATCCTTGAAATGAGTGATTTATATTTATCCATGTTATTGGTACAAGAAAAATTGATATGAAATGATTTGGGAATGAGATCCCCCTATGGTATTATAAATAACAAACCTTCCCCTGATCCATGAGATGTGAAGGAACTATCAAAATACATTTTCCATGGCTAATTTTTAGGAGATGTTTTTTTATATTCATAATGGACTCATATATAAATGTAAAGGTAAGTGGCTAAGTATCTAATATGGGAGTTTTATCAAGCTTATCTACAAGTACCCATCCCTTACTAGCCTTTTGATTGACATACTCAATCTCAAACTCACTCATAAGCATGATCCGCTTAGCCATGTGGCCTTATAAATATATTTTTGATAATATACTTGAGTAGATCTACTTTGGAAATGACTATGGTTTTATTGTTAAGTATGTAATGAAATAGCTTCTAGTCTAGAAAGACCATAGCTGAACAAGCTTTTTCAATTGGTGTATAATTATGTTCATACTCTACCAATGTATGGATTAGATAGCACATTTCATGTTCCTTCTTGTGCTCATCTTGTTTGGCCAAAATTTCCCCCAAGGCATTTTAGTGGAAGATAGGTAAAACAAAAATGGCCTTCCTAGCATAGTTTATAGTAGAACGTGCAGATTAAACAAATATTCTTTTAGGTGCTTAAATGCCTTTTGGAAATATTCATTCCATAAAATGTTAGTGACCTTCTTTAAAAAATGAGTAAGTAGGTGATATTTATTGGCCAACTATGAAATGAAGCATCTAATAGATTATATTTTTCCCTACAAACTATGAATCTACTTCAAAGTAGAAGGTGTAAGTATCTCAATAATGGATTGAACCTTGGCAAGATCAAATTTAATGCCTCAATAATAGATATTAAAGCCTAAAATGTTTACCTAAAGTAACATTTAAAATACACTTCTTAGGATTAAGCCACACCTTGTACTCATGAAGCCTCTCAAAATTTATTCATAGTATGGATGGATAGTCTGCATGGGTCTTAGATTTACCTAGTATGTCATCAACATAGTCTTCGATAATATCATGCAACATATCTTGGAAGATTATGGTCATGTCCATTTGGTATGTTTCCCCTACATTCTTAAGGCCAAGAAACATGACCTAATAGCAAAATATTCTCCACATAGTGGTGAACATTGTCTTATCTTGGTCCTTTGGTGAAATATTGATTTATTTATATCCTAAAAATCCATTTATGAGGGAAAGAATTTCATAGACAACTATAGATTCAACAATCATGTTGATGTTTAACAGAAGAAATTCATCCTTTGGGGAGGCCTTGTTGATTTCTATTAAATCATTACACAACCTGATGCATTATGGCATGTTTCTAACTAACATAATATTAGATATCCACTCTGAATAATCAATAGGATTAATACATCCTACATCTAAAATTTTATCTAGTTATTTCTTAACCAAGATGTCAATGTGAGGATGGATTTTCCTTAGTTTTTGATTAATCAGTTTATCCTCTAGATGAACTACAAGATGATGTAGAACTAATGATGGATCTAAAACTAGTATTTCAAAGTGGTCCCATGCAAAAATGTCCACAAACTCTCTGAGAAGAGTTGTAATAACTTCACATTATTTCTCAATGAGGGAAGTACCTAGTTTTATCCACTTAGGATCATATAAGGTCCCAATATTGACCTTTGAAATATCCTCTACAAGAAGAGTAGAGTTATCTTCTAGGATAGTCAGCAAATATGTGAACTAGCTAGCAATGGCAAAGTCCTCTAGTCAAATTGGTTCTTTAAGTTCTCCCAAACAAGATGAATTTGAATATCCTAATGGTAGCAAGGGGCATGTAACAAAAATGTTAAGGCACTCTTGGATAATATTCTCAAAAGCATGTTACTCCTCTATACTAAGTTCAGACCCAAAATCAAGTTTTTTATTAGTGGTCTCATGAGCTTCATTCGAGGAAGGGTGACCATATAATGGCACCTAAAATAGGTTTTCACCAAGAGACTGGCCTTTTTATTTACTTTTACTTTCATCTAAAATTACCTCAAAGACGTTTTCACTTTGTGATCTCAATGTTTTATTTTTTTATTTTTGGCTAAGGGTGTTCACTTATTCTCTAAAATAGGTAGTAAGATCTAATTTGATAGAGAACCCTTATTTGTGATCTCCAAAAGTAACATTATATCTTAGGCTCAAAAATTCACAAAAGGCCTCATCATTCTCAAACTCATATAGATGTACTATGGATTCTTATTGGTCCCATTCTATAATTTGATGATGATAAGGGTAGGTGGGGAATGACAGATCACAAGCATGATGGTGCAAATGATATAAGGGTCAAATAAATTGGTATTGGATAGGTATTCATATATGCTATGATCATACTCTACATTGTTGTTGACATCATCATTGCTAGTCATCAATATAGGAACATGAATTAGATAGGTGGGGTCACCCTTGAGTGGTTTAAATCCAAGACCATAGGTTCCTTTGTATTTAGTTATAGAGATAGGATTGATAGTACCCTGATAATTTACCCCCATGCTTCTACCTTCATAATATTGGTTATCCATAATCCTTTTAGGGATGGGATACTTTTTTATTTGGTAACAATCAACCAAATTATTATTGTATAACCAAGAATTTTCTTCCACAAGTGGGTCTTATTATTGATTGATGGCTAGAGTGAAAATAATAGGTAGTAGGATATGAAGCTTTCATTTTCCTTTTTATCACCATTCTATTAAAATTGGTTTAGCTTTGGGCCTTCCAAAAGTCTTTGGGTTTTACAAAAGCTTGGATATATGGAAGGTATCATGGGTAAAGTACTCTCTGGAACCATTATCTAACATGGTAAAATGATTAGAAATTTCAAAAGGAGATGTACATGAATTTGAGGCAAGGATGTCATAGTATATGCAATTGGTATCTAGAAATTTAACAAGTATCTCCTTGTCTTTGTCCATCTTTGGTACTAGATCTAGACCAAAATGGTAATTATAGATTTCATATTCAACCTCCAAATGTTAGCAGTAATTATATGGTTGTAAATCCCCATGAATAGTTACCTCTTTACCATAGTGAGGAAACTTGATACTCTGGTGCAAGATTGAATGTATTGCATAGATTTCATGTATCCATGGTCTACCCAAAATTAAATTGTATGATAAATCTAGGTTTAACACATGGAAAAGTGTGTCAAGGGTCAAAGGCCCAATGATAACTAGCAAAGTGATGGTTCCTTGTGATTTCCACTCATCATTATCATAGGCCTTGATATTAATAGTCTCTAGTTGAAGGTCAGCTATTGTATATCATAGATGCTTGATTAACTTAAGAGACACAATATTCAGGCATGATCCATTATCTATTAGGATGCATTTAAATTTATGCCATGTTATAACAGCTTCAATGTATAATAGGCTATTATGGAGAGGGATAAGGGATGACATATCAAATTGCTTGAATGCCAATTACTATCCTGGGGCTATATGTCCAACCAAAGCTTGGAATTTATCTAGTGTAATGTCATTAGGCACCTAGGATTGGCTCAGGAATTCAAAAAGGATATTTTTATAGATGGTAGATGTGTGAACAAATCCAAAATGTAAATTTTTGTGGGTGTATTTTACAACTATTCCATAATATCATAAGAATTTTCCATAATAATGGTAATTCTCTTAATCTTAGCTAACATAGTGGGTTGAATTAGCTCATTGGTAAAAGGTTGTGGGCCTGAAATGGTTACTTTGGTCTATTGAGTTATGATTATGTAATCTAGATTGGGTAAAGGACCTTTGTAACTAGAAAATGATGGAGAGGGGCCTAGGATGGTAATTCTTGATTATCAATGCACTTGGCTATGGTCACAAACCAAAGAAGGATTATTGAAATAGGGGCCTGAGATGGTAATCCTTGGTTACAATTACACTTGGTTGTGGTCACCATTTAGGGAAGGATTACCAACAAAATGTGGAAGATAGGCATTGGGAGGTTGATAGGAATTATTAGGTAAAGGTCTCAATCTATTGGCATTTGGTCGAGGGTTAATGGTAATGGTAGCTACATGACCATCTGTAATATAACCTACAACTTTATTATAGTCATGTGAAACTCCATGGTAGATTTGTTGGTTATTGGGTCATTTTGGCCTTGGTTCCATCCATTTTGGTGTTGGCATTGTTGTTGTTGTTTCTATTTTTGCCTATGGTGGTGGCCTTTATTGTTAATACTATTATTGGTTCTGATTCTGATTGATATCACTATGTTGGGAAAGCATGTCTCAATAGATACCTAGAATTTAATTAGATGTAGAAATCATGTTATCTAACTCAATTTCTCTATTTTATAACATATTCTCAATAAGGTGCTTTAGCTACACACAATAGCATATATAATGTCCATGAACATGATGATATTTATATAACTCAAGATCTTTATACAAAATTGGATAAGGTATACCCTCAATAAAGTGATTTAGAATCAACCAACTAGTCATATTGGTCACAACTAACTTATGAAACACTGCTTCAATAGGCTCACTAAGGTTGCTAAAAAATCTAGGAGTAGGTCTTATTATTGGAGGAGGGGTTTGCAATGATGGTGGTTGAGGTGAGTGCATATGAGAAGGTAGTTACAATTGAGGATTTGGTCACGATTGGGGTATGGCTACATTTATTAAATAGTCTGCATTTAGGGAATACATTGTAGTTATAGCATAGGTTGAGAATATGGCCTTTATATCATTTGGACATGAGATGACTCAGTAAATCCATTATCGACAACATTATTTTTGTAATTATATAGCTTAGGATTTTCATATCTATTATCTTGAGTGGGTATAGGCATTTGTGTTTTTACTAGGCTTGGTTTTTGACTTTGGCTTTAATTTTGGTTTTGGCTCTAGTTTTGGTTTTAGTTTGAAGAAGATAACTTGATAATCCCTTTATTGATAGGGTCCTTTTCAATATTTATGTCTTTCTCAATGATCTCCTTGAATGTGTGAACACATTGCAACTCCAAACGATAAGATATTTCATTGTGAAAATTTTTAGTGAACACAGTCGCCAATTATTTATCTAGTAAATTATGGGTGAATTAGTTAGCAAGTGATCTCTACCATTACAAGTAACTCACAAATATCTCACCAACATTCAGTTTGGTCTGACTCAAATCAACTACCAAAATTTCATGCTTGATATTTTAGGATAAATTTTGTATAAACATATTAAAAAGATCATAAAAATTAGACATTGAATTCTTTGGCAACTTAAGAAGCCATATTAAAGCCTATCTAACTAAGCTTCAAGGAAAGAGAAGAAATAAGTATATATCACTATAGGCCATTAGATGGAAAGGAACAAAAAAATCTTTTAAGTGCTCTCTAGGGTCTCCTTTGCCCTTGTACTTGTCAAATTTTGGTGGTTCATAACCTAGGGTAAATGGTGTTTAAAGGTACTCCATGTTAAATATATATGAGTGCATGTATTTTAATTAGAACATCTTGGTTTGCTTTCCCATTGGAATGGAAATAATTGCATCCTCCATTTGTTGCAGTTCTTGGGATAAAAAATTATGTCACAATTACTTATGGTTATTGGTGACCAAAGGTGGATTACCTTATGGTTATTGGTATAATGGAGGAATGGGGTATTGTAAAATGTTGGTTTGTTGAACCAATTAACTAGGAATACACATATGTGTATTAGGATTAGGTTTTTGATATAGAATGTATTGTTGATAAACATTTTGGTTAGGGTTTAGAATGTGGCTTTGTGTTGGATGGATCTGTCATTGTCATGGAAGTGTATGGCTCTATGGAAGGTATTGTGCTTATTGGGTTTAAGTAGGAACTTGTTGTTGACTAGTCAAACACTATTGTATATATAGTACTTATTGTTGACTAAATCCCTATTGTTAGATATGTGGCATGTTGGGTCCATGGTGTTTATGAGGTACAAACTGGGTAAAAATCAATTATTTCCTAATAGGTACCTACTATATGTTGGGACCTCTTTGTTATATAAACACATGTAGATTAGGCATTTATTATGTGTTTAGCATTTGTTGTTGACCAATAAGAATACATTATTGATTATATAGTGTATGTGATGAAGCCACCATTTATTGTGGTGGTAAATTAGTCTGTGTTTATGGTTTCAAAATATTAGTCACCACTTATTGAGGTGGGGTAACATTCACTAGTTGTTGAGGTAGGGTGTTAGTTTTCACTTGACTACTTGCCCCCTGATGTGTGTTCAAATAAGCTATTGGTTAAGGGGTGGTAATGACCTACTATAGTTTGGAACTAGGCATGCTTTTCACATGTTTTTGAAAACCACTCATGGTATTAGTAAGAGGAACCTATTGTTATAAACTATTTTAAGGTGCACTCGACCCACCTTGGTTCAAATTAGGATAAACATATGTGTTATCCACTATGTTTTGTAAATGGTCTTGAGTAAGTGCCAAAATCACTTGCTCAATGACTTGGACACTGAACATATCACCAAATAATTCACTTTATACAAAGGGGTCCACATTCAAGTTTATATGGACTGGTGAATCAACTTGCATCCCTAATGAAGGAACTAACTCTATAAGTGGGGTATTTGAAATGGCCATAATATTAAAATTTCATGCTACATTAAGATAGTTTTTGATATGTTTGTTGCATATGCATGAATGAGTCCACCATTGGACCCTTTATTTTTTCAAGAATATTAGGATCTTGGTTAGGCATTATCATGAGTGCCTAATGGTAAGTAGTTAAGGCCTACTTAATCAGTTTGAATTAAGGTGTGTTGTTAGGTGCTCTAACTAAACTAGGTAGACTTTCATGGGGAAATTTTGCCATGAATTTTGTTCCTAACTCCATGACTCTTCCTAAAATCTCATCCTTATTTTAAAGCAAGTGATGATAAAATAATTATGGGTCATAACTTGTTGGCATGGCTAGTTAGTAGGGATGTTATTGGAATTGTTCAAGGACAGGGGGTACATTACCAAGGTATTGAGTCATTTATTTTTGTTATTGGTTTGAATAAAGAGGTGAATTAACTAAGTACTGTATTAGTGGGTCATACCCTTATTCAATATATTGAGTAGTATAGGAGGGATATGGATCCATCTCACAAACTAAATCATCACTATATATGTCCTAAATGAAGGGGTCGTTCATGATTACATTCTCACAATCCAAATTATACATTCTTCCATTACATGTATAATGAGGCATATCTTAATCTACAATTAATGTTTCTCAAATAAAAGCTCTAATGCTCAAAAATGGTCTAGCATGGTCTAAAAAGATTGGTATTTTGGAAAATGTCTTGAAACTTGGCATATAAAACTTGGTTTATCATTGCAAACAGTTTAAACTTGGCCTAGAAAGGATCTCTCCTTTAAAACTAACAATCAAAACTCAATCTAAAACATCACTATCACTCTAAAGACCTTAGAAAAAATAGTCAACAAATGGAAAATTCAGATCTTGGTCTTGGAAAAACATTTTAAATTAACTTGAAACTTGTAATAGAAAACATGAGAATTTAACTAAGCAATCAAACTAAGGTCTAAAACTAGACACATAAAATTGATCCTCATAAATTTACTTCAAACAAACTTAATATAAGTCCAATAAAAAAACAAAAGGTGCTAGGTCTTTGGCCAATGTCACAAAGCTAGACTTGGAAACAAACTAGGTCTAAAAATTGAAAATAAATGTTAGGTCTTTGGCCAATGTCACAAATCTAGCCTTGGAAACAAATAGTCAAGGTAAAAACCTGCAATCGCTATAAATCTAAGGTAAATAGGTCGACACACTTGAGCTAGGAAAAGTGAGATAGGTCATGAAAATAAACTCTTAACTAGGTCCTTGGAAAAAAACTTGATCTAGGCATATGAATTTTGGAAACACTCTTAAGTCTAAAGATCTTGATTTGAAACAAATGGCACACTTGGTCTAATATAAACTTAGAATCAAAGAAAAATATGGTAAAATAAAACCTGGTATTTAGGCAAAGGTATTTAAAAATAAAACTAAAAACCCATCCAAGTTTCACAATCTAAAGATAGAAAGTTGAACCACTCAAGCCCAATTTTTAAAAAAAAACTCAAGCATAAACCAATTATTTTAGATCTGAACTTCAAAATATATATTTTGAATGAGATTTTTAAAGACTTGGATTTTTAAATGGATAATAGCCTAGACTCAAAATAGGTAGTATAAAAACACTGTTGGAAAATAAAAGCACATAAAATGATTTAGAATTAGTTTCAAATAAAGCAAGTGTTTTGGAATAAATTCAGTAGCGTAACAACACTTTTATGAATAAGGATACAAAAGGTGGTTTTTGAACATCTTTAAAGCAAATGTTTGGAATGATTTTGATAGCGTAACACTTCTTGACTCAAAATGGTGTAAATAACATGTGTTTTATCTAGAAGGATTTTGATGTGGTTTTGACTTTGGTACACAAAAAATTTAGACCCAAAAATACATGCTAGTAAAATAAATAGAAAAAGTACCTAAGTTCACATCCTACCCTTAAATTAATTAGGTGTGCATAGCTTCTTTCAAAGTTTCAATCGATATACCAATGCTTGAAAGGAATTAAGTGTTAATATAAAAATAAAATATCATATGTATTTAGATTTTTTAATCCCCCTATATCTCTCAGGATTGGTATGTATCATAAACTTAGAGTTCCAATGCAACTCAGCAATTTGATGGATATTCTATGAAAAAGTGGGGTTTACTAAAATCTACAATTTTTGAAACAATCTAAATGGTCCAAAGTGTGGCTAACACAAGGGTGAATCATGTCAATTAGATTTAAAATAAATATATATCTATTTAAAGGTTTATTATTTTTCAAAACTACTTCAACCATGTAATACTTATTGACGTCCAATGTCTAGCATGAACTGATCTAGGTTTTTGTTAAAATTGTTGATGCAAGAGCAACATTCCAAGCTTGAAATTTTGGTTTGTTTTTTTCATTTTTGGATTGATTAGGTTGTTTAATGGGTCATTTATAATGTTTATATTGTTTCAAATTTATTATATGTCTTAAATCACACATTTGAATCATTTCTAAGTTTTTAGGTTAGGTTAGTAGGCTAGAATTTGAATTTGGCACTTTCCCACCAAAATTCAAATTCAATTTTTTGAATAGGAAAGTTTCATTTATGATACTTTTCACAAATTTATAATGGTTGTTAGGAGTTTATATAGTTTTTTTAAGTTTTTTAAGTGTTTTCAAGTGTTTATTAATATCTTTTTTATCAAATATGACTCCTTTTGTCTTTTGGTCATTGTTCTAATTATGCAAATTCACTTCAAGTCTCCTCAAGACCTAAGTTGGGAGGTTATTAAATAGTTATAGGTTTATAAGGATATATAATGTGTTGTAAAATATTGAATTTCATTCATATTTAAATAAATAATCATTTTTTGAAGACTCCAAGAATGGGGAAAGAATGAACACAGGTCTAGAAACAAGACTGTCACAAATTCTATGTAAGCACATGGATAGCTAGACTATCAATAAAATTAATTTTTATTTTGGAATATTTTGGTTTGTAATTTATATATATATATATATATATATATATATATATATATATATATATATATATATATATATTAAAGTTATTTATGGATTCATAATATTGAATCATTGATAAATTTTGATTCCAATTAAGAAGAAATAGACTTGCATTAGACTGTGCATAGTCAAGTCTAGAAGTTCATCTTTTTCATAAGGTGTGCTAAATTTTCTTGTGTCATTTATCTATTTATTTTATTTTAATAAGTGGTGAATAGGTAAATTGTATTTATTAATACCTAATTTAATCTTGATACCTCAAAAATTAATCAAACACAATCAAATATTCCAAGTTTGCTAGTATAGTTCTATATCTCACTTTTGTAGGTGTTATCTACAAGTAAGATTTTGGTTTGTTGAATATTTTACCAAAAAAAGTAATGTATTTATCATTCTTAATTATATTTTAACCTTTAATATACCTATTTAAACTTTAAACAACAATCAAAACCTCATTTTCTTCCTTTTAATTCAAAATTGCTCTTACTTGGCCTATGAGGAAGACTTAATGAAGAGTTGAGACCATTTCATTGTTTAAGTATAAGAGAAGTAAAAAATAGCCTAAAATTTGGTAAATATTATGTTTTTTCCATGATAAATTTTAATCAAACAATATATATTTATTTTTTTCATGTGTGGATTTGTTTATATCCAAATTATTGTCTTAGACCTAGGAGACCTAATTGTTAAAAAGAAGGATTGAGATTTTACACTTACATAGTGATTTGGAGTCTAAAAATCAATATGATATTTTAAACCATTAATAGGTATCCAAAATTAACTTTTATTTGGATGTAATCTTTTTGTGGTCAAAAATAATTCCATAAACTGTGTCTAGAGGGTTATAAGGAGAGTCCTAAAAATACCAAAATCTTGAGAATAGAGAACCTTCCCTTTTGAGTTAGAATATAATTTTTTGAGACTTGTTAAGGAATGGTACTAGGTATTTTAATATAAATTTTTGTGATATTAAACCTTTTATATTTGTCTAAAAAATTAAATTAGTGATTCAATAGGGCTAGTAGAGGTTGGCTAAAGAAGCAAAGATTGTGTATTGGTTGTATTTGACTAACTCCTCTACATCAGTTTGGTGTCAGAGTAGGTTTGACACTTGAGGTAGATATAAAGTAGTTGTACACTCTTAGATAAAAAGAGTGAATTGATAGTGTGTTGCTTAGTTAACTTATAGAGTGAGTTTTGGTTAGATATCTTGAAACGTGCAAAGATAGGATGCCACCCAGAAGGAATAGTGTCAATATTCAAACTATATTGGATGAACTACATAACCTAAGGATTGGTTGTGATTCTATACTTATAGCAACAAAGGATTATCAAAGAAGGGGAGTCATAATAGGAGATGACAGTGATAGAGAGGAATAACTCCAAGAGTTAGAAGAGGAGGTTGAAGAAGTTGAAGATCATGATGAACAAGGTTTGGAAATAATACTAAAGATAGTAATGAAATAAGGGTCTAAATAAAAGTGTAAATTCCCACTTATTTAGGAATCTTATATGGAAAATAATTTATTGGCTAGATTGTAGAACTAAAAAAATATTTTGACTATGGAAGTGTTCCAACGAAGAAGTAGGTGAAGTTTGCTTTTATAAATATAAAATGGCATACATCCATTTGGTGGGATTTCATCCAAGAATAAATAAGAAATAAGGGTAAGACAAAGAGTATGTCTTAGGATAAGATGATCTCCAAGTTTAAGGGCAAATTCTTTCCAAGTTACTATGAAACAAATCTCTTCAAAATGTTGTAAACATTAAAACAAAAATAAATAAGTGTCAATGAATATATACAGGACTTTTATAAGTTGGTTATCAAATCAGGCCATATGGAGAACGATAAATAAAAGTTTGATAGATATATTATAGGATTGAGATATAATGTAACATATTGATTTCTCACTAAGCTGATTTACCTAATTATCTATAGATTAATATGATTGTTAAATTGATTTGTTACTTTTCAACTAAATTATACATCATGAGATCTTATGGGATAGTTATATGTTACTTAGATTCAATGGTTTCATTGCTATGTGTTGACTATATTGTGACTTTTATAACATAGTTTTTATGTTAAATTTGTTGTTATAGCATTTTTTTATGATATATATCATGATATATTGGACTAACTACCTTATTATCATGAGTTGGATGTAGGAGAGTTCATCCCTTAGAGCATGATAGAGGGAGAGCATCATTCGAGAGGGTGGTGTAGATGGAGATGATGAAGAATGACAGAGGAACTTCTAAACCCATGCACACACCACATTAGATTTTATATGTTATATGCATTGTGTGGTTGGATTATTAGAGTTAGTACATTTTTAAATTTAATTGTAGTTAAATATTAGAGTTTATATGTTAACAAATATTAGTACATAAATATGGAATAAATAATGTATGTGATTGCATTGTGTATATTTTACATAGACTTAGTGTATAATGTGCAATATGATTACATTAGTTTATTTTACTTATGTTTGTTTATGATTATGAGAACATAAATCTATGAAGATGATATCTAATTACTATTATATATAGACTAACAAAATGTCTTTATAATGTTTTAGAACATTAAGCTTGTTATTATTGATATTTGAGAATATCAATATATGCCTTAAGATATTAAGATAATGAAAGACAAAGATAGCCTATATAAACTAGTAATAACACAAACGATTATCTTATGATTAAAATAAATATTTGTATATTCTATAATTTTTATATAAGAAGATAATTGACATTGTGTTAGTCATATTGCCATAAAAAGAAAGGAGATAATTACCTCTACTAATTATTAAAGGAGGTTGAATTATCCTAAATATTGTCCTAAGATCTAAGTCTAAGTTTTGTAAACATCCATGGACTACGTTAAGATTAAAAGTATAGTTATCATTTTGTAAAATGAATAAAAGTGGACTTTTGAGTAGAGTACTCGGTCATATAATGTATATTAACATACATAGATTTGAAATAAATATAATAATGACTAATGATAAGAGGAAAGTTTGAGTAAAGTGAAATTAGGGATCTCTTAAGTATTTTTAATAGAAGTTAACTAGTTTTAGTCATTTTTAGAATGGAAAAACATGGATTATGCATGGTGACTATGAGTTGGGAGAGTTTACATGCAAAACTTGATGGGCAAGTAGAATAAGATAAGAGGTGAGCTGAGAGGAGAATGGGGCAAGGTAAAGAAGAGAAGGTAAATATAGAGCAAAAAGGAGAAAGAATTGTCAGGATCTAGAACACATAGCTCTAATACCACTTGTCAGGATCCTACTCCTTAAGAGTACAATTGATTACCTTTGTATAAGCAACTAAACATAGAATTTAACCAGAAGTAATATGTAACTAGAATTTAGAAATAGCAAAGAATATGAGAGACAATACAATCTTGTACTAACACTCTTCCAAAAGGAAATACAATGAAGAAATCACACTCTTTCCACACCTCTTGGGTGTATAGTAATTCTCCCTCAAGATTTCTCTCTCTCAATCAATTACAACCAACAATCAACTCAATACTGAGTTGTTGTTCCCTCTAGTCCTTGTGACAACCAACTCAACTGGTTCTTTTGCCTAAAATACTAGTACTCGATGACAATCAACTCAATGGTTGTTTTGTCTAGCTTACATACATAAGCAAATCTCCTTGATCTTGCTCCTTGTTGTGTTGTAGATATCCTCTATCTTGCTACCCTGTAGATCTAACTAACCTTGCGCACACACACACACACACACACACACACACACACACACACACACACACACACACACACACACACACACACACACACACACACACACACACACACACACACACACACACACACACACACACACACAGATCTCCTTGATCTTGCTACACCATAGATCAACTGACCTTGCTTACCATGTAGATCTCCCTGATCTTGCTATGTGCAGATCAACTAATCTTACACACCTTGAGACAACCAACCCAATTATTGTTTTTGCCTTCAAGTGAAGGATCTAATCCTTTAGTCCTTAGTCCTTCCTTGTGTTGCAGATCTTCTTGATCTTGCTACCTCGCAGATCAACTGATCTTGCACACAACCTTGACACACTTGCAGATCTCCTTGATCTTGCTACCCTGCAGATCAACTGACCTTGCTTTTTTGCACACCTTACAATACAGCCCCATGGGTCTCTTAAATAAATCCCAAAATAAAAAATAATTAGAAAAGCAGACTCAAGACTAAAATTAGTCTTTACATGCAAACTAACTATTTGTCAAACTAACTGTTCATCTAACTAACAATTTTGGAACCACACAGGCGACCGACGTCAGTTTCTATCTGTTTGTAGATGATCAATGTCAGCCGATGCCTAACCAATGTCAGCAGCTTCTGGTCGACCCTAACTGATGTTGGTTGGTCCTGACTAATGTCAGTGACTATCTAACTCCATCAACCTCCACATTTGCATAATAGTGAATCTTTTAGCTCCACAACTTAACAATCTCCCTCTTGGAGATAAATAGCTGCACCTGTACCTGTACAACAACATCTTCTAATCTATTTCTAGCTTGTATCCCTCTTCAAGTTCAATCTTGAAGACCAACAAAATTTGAATGAAGATTCAACTTCTCCTTTGTTCCTAGCTTTGTTAACATTTCTGTAGGGTTCTTATCCTTGCTAGCCTCCGTGACTGCAACAACCTTCTGCAACTCTAAAATCCAGCTAACCGCCATTCCACCAATAGTGAACACATATCCTATTGTGCTTCTCATGTCATCCAAGTCACCTACCATATCCGAATCTACATACCCATGTAGAGAAGTGCTTGACCCTACATAACATAAATACCTGCTGCTAGTCCCTCTCAGATACCTGAGAATCCACTGAACTGCTTTCCAGTGCTCCTTCCTTGGATTGGCCATAAACTTGCTGACAACTCCCACTGCTTGGGCAATATCAGGTCTAGTACTCATGTACTCAACCTCATCATGTGATTTAGGACACTGTTCATAGCTCAACTTGAACTGTCCAACCATAGGTGTGCTTATTGGTTTTACATCCTGCCAATTGAACCTCTCCACTACCTTACTCACATAATCCTCTTGAGACAAAATCAACCTGTGACTTTCCCTATCTCTATAAATACTCATGCCAAGGATTTTCTTTGCTCCTCCTAAATCCTTTTTGTCACATGTCTGAGCTACTTTTACCTTTAGCTCAGCAAATCCCTGCATGTGTGACCCTGCAACAAGCATATACACTACATATAGTAACAAGATAATGTAGCTAATATTATCCAACCTGGTAAAATAAACATAATGGTCACATTGCATTGACTAAAGCCATGTTTTGTCATAAACTTGTCAAACCTATACCACTGTCCTAAAGCTTGCTCAAGACCATATAACCTAGCCTTCTATCTCACCTGTCCATTCTCTCCTTTCTTTAACCTGTAAATCCATTCATCTTTCAGTGATTTTTTTTTGAGTGGAAACTCTACCAAATCCCACATTTGGTTCTCTTCCAAGGAATCAATTTCCTCATTCATGCCATGCTCCCACTGTTTCTTAGATTCTACCTGCATTGCCTCTTCAAAACTTCTTGGTTTTCCACCATCAGTGAGCAACAAATAGTATAAAGAAGGGGAATAATGAATTTGAGGCTTCATTACCCTTTTAGTCCTCCTCATGGAAATTTTAGACTCATTGACAGCTTGTTGTCCACCCAAAATTCATTGTAAAAGTGATCGATCTCGGTCACCTCTGGCCAACATCAATCTACACCCAATCGATGTCATTTTCACCTGATCACCGACATCAGTTTCCTAACCGACGTCAATGTCCACCTACCTGACATCACCGACTTTGGTCTGCACATGACCGATGTCGGTTCCTACATGATCAACGTCGGTTCTCACTTGACCGATGTCGGTAACTGTGTTTTCTTGTGAGTGATGATTTTTACTTGTGAGCTCATTTTGGATCATAACATTGTCCAAATCAACACTACCCTGATCAGAACTATTTAGCCTTTTGATCTGATCTCAGTCCATCATCTTCTCCTTGAAAACCAAGGCTTTCCAGTTCTTAACTTTGTCAAAACATTAGATTTCCTCTTTATGCAATACTGTGATCCTCCAATAGAAGCTCCCTTCTTTGTTGACCCAATTTCAAGAAACCTCATTTTCTTCTGTTGCTACAGAAATCTTGATCTATGCTTTTCAAATATGAAAGCTTACCATTTGACTTAAGAACATCCATTCCCTTCTCACTCATGTGACCAAGCCTACAGAGCCACATCTTTGCATCTACATTTGAAGTAGATAAAATAGAAGGAGAATCATTAATACAAGTAGATAGATAAAGTGTACCTAATTTCTTACCTCTTGCTAATATAAGTGCACCCTTGGAAACTTTCCAAGATTCCACTGTGAGAGTTACTGTGCAACCCTCATCACCCAACTTTCCTACAGAGATTAAATTTTTCTTCAGGACTGGGACATGCATGACATCCTTCAACACCCATGTGTTGTCATTCTGCAATTTCAGTGCACTTTTCCTTTGCCAACCATTTGACAAGGCTCACCGACTCCTAAATAAATCTTTCCAAAGTCTCCATGGACATACTCATGGAAAAATACTCTACTTGTGGTTGCATGGAAAGAGGCACCATAATCTAAAACCCAAGATTCTACTTTATCCAAGGAACATATAAGAGCATCCTATGCAGCAATTCCTGCATCATTTGCTTCTTTATTTCCTTCATGTTGATCTTCTACCAACCAACAATATTTCTTTACATGCCCTTTCTTTCCAAAATTCCATAATTGATAATTCTTGCCATTGAATTTCTCCATTCTTAGTGTACTTTCTTATTTTATTGCTTTACTCCCACTCAAATAAAAACTCTTGAGAGTGACCTATAATCAACAAACACTTAACACCCTCTGAAACCAAGGTGTTAGTGAACCAAGCTCTGAACCTAGATCTAATACCACTTGTCAGGATCTAGAACACATAGCTCTGATACCACTTGTCAAGATTCTACTCCTTAAGATTACAATTGATTACCTTTGTATAAGCAACTAAACACATAATTTAACCAGAAGTAATATGTAACTAGAATTCAAAAATAACATAGAATATGAGAGACAATACAATCTTGTATTAACACTCTTTTAGAAGGAAATACAATGAAGAAATCACACTCTTCCCACACCTCTTGGGTGTATAGTAATTCTCCCTCAAGAGTTCTCTCTCTCAATCAATTAAAACCAATAATCAACTCAATACCAAGTTGTTGTTCCCTCCAGTCCTTGTGACAACCAACTCAATTGGTTCTTTTGCCTACAATACCAATACCTGGTGACAATCAACTCAATGCTTATTTTGTCTAGCTTACATACACAAGCAGATCTCCTTGATCTTGTTCCTTATTGTGTTTTAGATCTCCTTGATCTTGCTACCCTGTAGATCAAACTAACCTTGCACACACACACATCCGTAGATCTCC
>JARHVA010002856.1:77500-410000 GCA_037957365.1 Torreya grandis
ATCACGTGTAGCCATAGATTTGGAAAGAGATATGAAAAAGGTGAATCCACCTAAGTTTGATAAAATTAATATAGGAAGTGGAGTTGAATCATGGTTGATTGAAATGGAGAATTATTTTGAGATTTTAAACTACTCTGAGGTCACCAAAGCTATTTGGGGAGCATATCAATTAGCTAGAGAAGAAGTTACATGGTGGGCCAACAAGAAGTTGGAAATGAATCTGAACTCGAACACCACTACTTGGGATTAGTTTATGACACTATTCATATCATAGTGACTTCCATAGCTTTATTTTGACCAAAAGCTTACAAATTTTTAGATTCTAAAACAAGGAGACTTGTCAATAAATGAGTATTGGGAAAAGTGCAATAAACTTCTCAAATATGTACCTTAGTATTAGGTAGATGAGAGTTTCAGGATTAAGAAGTTCATCATAGGATTAAAACCCCAGATTGGTGGAGATGTGGATGTTTATGGACCAAGTCTTTGAGAAATAAATCAAATATGTTAAAATTTTGAAATATCTTGCTCAGGTTAAGGAAAAGTCTAAGAAAAAGTTTAGAAGTTCTAAGCCAAATTTTAAGAATAAGAACTAAAAGTAGAGTGGAGACTCCAAGAGTCAATTCAAGAACCAGAATACCAAATTCAATAGTGGTTTAGGTAGTAAGAAATTGGGTAATGGTTCTAAAGATGGTTTCAAGGGAAACCAATAGTCTAATAGGAAAGAACCATTAGGAGGTTGCTTCATCTGTGAAGGTGGCCATTTTATGTATGAATGTACCCAAGATAAGTTGAGGAATAAAGGTTATACCCCTTAGCAAAGAACTTTTTAGCAATGTATTCATGCATTAGTTGATAATCAGCAAGCCGAATTCTAATCTTCACCCATAAAACTATTAAGTATTTTTTTGACCATCCAATTTCTATTTTGATAGATACATGCACTACAAAATGTTTATAGCTCCTAGAATTATAAATAAATTATGTATAAAGGATAGAGTAATGGTAAATTCATGGTTATTACATTATGGGAATGATTATAAAGTCCAAGTTGACAAGTGTTTAATTGAAGAAAAAATTAGATTGCCTGAATTCATAACAATAGTGGATATTTATGTAGCACCACTAGGGTCATTTGATGTGATCCTAGGAGTCAACCAACTTGTGAAGCATAACGCCAAGGTTGATTATTATCTAAAAAAGGTTGAGTGTCTATATGATTCTAGAAATCAAAAACTAATTTAGGGTGAGAAAATGGATTTAAGGTTTAGGCAAATTTCTTCAATGCAACTCAATAAGGCCCAAGGAAAAAGATGTTAAGCATTTATCATCAAGATAAATGAAATGGAGGAAACTATGGAGCCATAAATTGAAGATTATCCTTTCTTTAGGAATTTCCATGATGTTTTTCTAGAGAAATTTCTAGGATTGCCTCCTAAATAGGAGTTTGATTTCTCTATTGATATCAAACTAGGATCAAAACCTCAATCTAAAGTACCATATAGAATGACAACCATTGAATCAGTTGAATTAAAGGCATAAATTTAGGAATTTTTATCCAAATTATTGATCAAGCCAAGTGTATCACCATGGGGTGTACCAATTATCTTTGTTAAGAATAAGGATGGAACTATTTGACTTTGCATTGATTATATAATGTTGAATAAAGCAACCATTAAAAATAGGTATCCACTAAATCAAATAGATTATCTTTTTAATCATATGTGAAGGAAAATGGTATTTTTTAAGATTGATCTTAGATATGGATATCATCATTTAATAATAAAAAATGAGGATATTTCAAACATGGCATTTAGAACTCACTATGGGCATTAAGAGTTTACAGTGTTACTATTTGGGTTGATGAATTCACCAACAGTATTATTGAATCTCAAGAATAGTGTGTTCAAATATTATCTAATCATTTTGTTTTGGTCTTTTTAGATGACATTATTATATATTCTAAAGATGAAGAAGAATATCTTCAACATTTGGAGTTGGTTTTGAAACATTTGTGAAAGCATAGGTTATATGGAAAAAATTTCAAATGTCTATTTTTATAAAATAAAGTGCAATACCTGGCAAATATTATCTCAACAGATAGCATTTTTGTTGATCAACTAAAATAAGATCCGTTATGGAGTGGCTAGTACCATAGAATATCCATGAGGTAAGAAGTTTCATGGGATTAGTAGGCTATTACATAAAATTCATTTTGAATTTTTCTAAGATAGCTAATCTAATTACCTCTCTACAATGTAAGAATCAAATATTTATCTAGTCAGATAAGTGTGAAGTATCTTTTTAAGAATTAAAAAGATGGCTTACTTCAACACCTGTATGAAGAGTTCCTGATTCCAATGGTCAATTTTTAGTGATCACAAATGCATGTAGGGATGGACTAGGAGGATTCCTTATGTAGGATGGTGTAGTGGTATCATATGATTCAAGGAAGTTGAAGATTTATGAGTTAAATTATGCCCTTCATGATCTTGAACATGTATCAATTGTTCATGCTTTGAAATTTTGGAGACATTATTTATTGGAAAAACCATTTGAGCTCAAGACTAATAACTCTGACTCAAATACATATTCACCCAACCAAATGTGAATGCTCACAAGAAATTTTGGTTAAAGTTTTTGTCTAATTATGAATTTGATATAAATTACATCAAATTTAAGTAAAATAGAGTAGCTAACACCTTAAGTCATAGAAGGTACATAATAGTTGTGATTACTATTAGAAGTACTTTCAGGGATCATGTAATTGAATTTTCATTAGGGGATGAATTTTATGATCGGGTCAAGAAAGCTTTGTCTAAGAATGTTCAAAATCCTAGTTATAAAGGATACAGTTTAGAAAATGATGGTCTTTTGTGATACAATGGAAGGATGTATGTGTTAGATCAAGATAATCTGAGGAGCATGATGCTAAAGGAACTACATAATGCCCATATTTAGGACATCTAGCAGTAATCAAGCTCATGATAGAGCTTAGACCACTATATTTATGGAAGGAAATCAAGAAAGATGCAACGGATTTTGTGTCACGTTATCTAAAATGTCAGTGAGTAAAGTTGAACTTGTGCATTTGACTGGATTACTGTATCCACATGATACTCGAGTGGAAATGAAAAGTGATCAATGTGGACTTTATCCAAGGATTACCATTATCATGGAATTTACATGACATGATCTTAGTTATTTTTCATAAATTGAGTTAGCACATTTTATACCAGGCAATTTGACAGATGATGCACCAATTTTTGTGAAGAGATTTATAAAGGAAGGTTATCGATTATATGGATTTCCAAATAATATTATATCATATCATGATTTGAGAATGACTTCTAGGTTTTGATTAACTCTAAATTCAACTTTGGATACACAAATAAACTTCATCATTGCATATCACCCATAGACTAACAGTCAAACTAAGTGAGTTAAGTAGGTGTTATAAGATCTTATTCATATGTATTTTATGGATCAACAATATAAATAGTAAGAATAACTTCCATTGGTTAAGTTTGCATACAATAAATCATAATAATCTACTTTGAAGATGGCACCATTTGAATTACTTTATGGAATAATATGTAAGACACCAATTAGTTGGGACATGTTAGAAGATAGGGTATTCTTTAGACTTGAGATGCTTTTAGAAATAAAAGATCAAGTTAGAATAATCAAGTAGAGGTTAGTTGAGGATAATGATAGGTAGAAGATCTATTAAGATCTGAAAAGAATAACTAGGCAATTTTTAATAGGTGATAATGTATTCTTGTGGGTTAAGCTACAAAAGAGCTCGATTAAATTCAAAAAGTCAACAAAAATTTCACTGAGATATGTTGGACCCTTTGAGGTTTTATAAGTGGTCAGTCTTTAGCGTATAGGTTTGCATAACTACCAACCCTAACTCTATTACATATTGTCTTCCATGTATTTTATCTTTAAAAATATATAGGTAATCATTCACATGTTGGATTGGAATGATTTGCAGGTCCTAGATCCTGGCGTGGTCATGGTAAAACCAATTAAAGTAATTGACACTTGTAAACTTTATTTTCATAATAAAAAAGTGTCACAATGCAAGGTCTTGTGAGACCAACACTTTGTGGATAGTTCTACTTAAGAAGATTATGATGAGTTCTACAGGCTATTTCCACATTTGTTTACTTAATTTGATGCTTTATACTATGTTATTTTTCTAGTAAATTGTATTTATTATTTAGAACTATTATTTGAATAAGTGTCATTGGAACAATGACCAGCTTTAAAGGTAAGGATGTTACATCCCAATTTTTTACGAAGTTGATTTACCTAATTATTTATGAATTAATATGGTTGTTAAATTGATTTGTTACTTTTTAACTAGATCATAAGTCATGAGTTGTTATGGGATAGTTGTATGTTACTTAGATTTCATGATTTCATTGCTATGAGTTAACTATATTGTGAATTATGTACATAATGTTTATGTTAAATTTATTGTTACAACTTTGTTTTATGATATATATCATGATATATTAGACTAACTACCTTCTTGTCATGAGTTAGATGCAAGAAAGTTCATCCCTTAGAGCATGATGGAGGGAGATCATCATCATAGAGGCTGACGTAGATGAAGAAGGTGAAGAACAATAGAGGAACTGCTAAACCCATGCACACACCACATCAGATGTTACATGTTATATACATTATGTGTTTGTATTATTAGAATTATTATGCTTCCAAAATTAATTACAATTAAATATTAGATTTTACATGTTAGTAAATGTTAGTATATAAATATGGAATAAATATTGTATGTGATTACATTGTGTATATTTTACATAGACTTAGTGTGTAATGTGAAATATGATTATATTAGGTTACTTTACTTATATTTGTTTATGATTATGAGAACATAAATCTATGAAGATTATATCTAATTACTATTATATATAGACTAACAAAATGTCTTTACAATGTTTTATAACATTAATCTTGCTATTATTTATTTGAGAATATTAATGTATGCCTTAAGCTATTAAGATAATAAAATACATAGATAGCTTATATAAACTAGTAATAACACAAATAATTATCTTGTTATGATTAAAATAAATAATTGTGTTTTACCATTTTGATATAAGAAGATAATTGACATTGTGTTAGTCATATTTCCATAAAAAGAAATGAGATAATTACCTCTACTACTTCGTTAATGAGGTTGAATTATCCTAAATACTATCTTAAGATCTAAGTATAAGCTTTGTAAACATGCATGGACTACGTTAAGATTAAAAGTATAGTTATCATTTTATAAAATGATTAAAAATGGACTTTTG
Source organism: Torreya grandis (assembly GCA_037957365.1). Lineage (NCBI taxonomy): Eukaryota > Viridiplantae > Streptophyta > Pinopsida > Cupressales > Taxaceae > Torreya > Torreya grandis. The sequence continues at coordinate 82,831 of JARHVA010002856.1, forward strand.
AGTAGAGTACTCAACCATATAATGTAGATTAACATGCATAGATTTGAAATGAATATAATACTGACTAAGGATAGGAGGAAATTTTGAATAAAGTTAAAATAGGGATTTCTTAAGTATTACTAATGGAAGTTAATTGGTTTTAGTCACTGCTGGAATGGAAAATCATGGATTATGCATGGTGACTTTGAGTTGGGAGTGTTTACATGCAAGACTCGATGGGTGAGTAGAATAGGATAATAGGTGAGCTAAGAGGAGAATGGGGTATGGTGAAGAAGAGAAGGGAAATATAGAGCAATAAAGAAAAATAATTAAAGTTCATTTTATCTTAGATTGGAAGTGACTTATAAGGTTGGTAAAGTAATTACTTTCATTTGCTTAACTATTTATGGCTTGGATTATTAGGGTTTTGACCTATATTAAATCTTGTATTGTGAATAAAAGCTTAGTCATGTGGATGGCTCGGCCATCCATAGAACTAAACCATATAATTTCTAAAAACCCTAAGACTGCAAACAAATTTGACTTAGTGTTAATCCATTAGAGTAAATTGAGTTGATTATTTTGAAATTTCAATACCCTAGTTTAAATCAGAACCCTAGGTGGATGAGATTGTTATAATATATGTTTAAACCAAGTTCTAAATTATTAGAGGTATATACATGTGTGCAATATTCTTGATATATATTTATATACTCAAAAATATAAAAATAACCTATTTTAGTATATACATATATATGTATGTATAAGGATATATACAGGTTTAGATTGTTATATTTTAACTCGGTCTAGGTTAAAAAAGGTTTTTAAATGGTTTAATTTTAAATTATTTATACTCCCATTATATTTCTATACATACATAATGGGTATCAATGTATAGAGTGTCAACTTGAAATTGAACTATGTAATTTTGATAGATAAAACTATGAACATAATTAATATGAAATAAGTCTTTACTAATTTGAATTAATATATTTATGGATTGGGTATTCAATAAAATATAGATATAGTGTGCGCACGCATGCACACACGCATGCACACACGCACGCACACACACACACACACACACACACACACACACACACACACACACACACACACACACACACACACACACACACACACACACACACACACACACAGATGTGTGTGTGTGTGTGTGTGTGTGTGTGTGTGTGTGTGTGTGTTTTTTTTTTGTGTGTGTGTGTGTGTGTGTGTGTGTGTGTGTGTGTGTGTGTGTGTGTGTGTGTGTGTATTTGACTTATGTATACTTAAAAATGGGAATGAGGCATATATTTATATGTGTATATAGAATAATATATACCTATTACATGAAATATAGAGTATAGGTAACAATGTTGAAGCCACTATTGTAGTTTGAAACATTATGAATTGACATTTAAGAAAACCATGTAATGCATCATTGAATGAGTATACTAATAAGGATTCAAAGAGCCAAACACAACTATGCAGTGCATAAAATTTTAATCACATAAAATAATAGTATATTCTCTTTATTTCATTCGGGACATAATATAATTATATAGAAATAATGTTTCTTATAATATCTCTAATATTCTCTCACCTGAATCCTACAACTAAGCAAACCTAAATATGATGTATTGTTATACCAAATAATAATATATCTCAACCATAATACAATATTACCGTATGAACCATATGGTTATAACCACTAACTATTTACTACTTACCATCCAGTAAATATCAACTATTACTATTTACCTTATGGTAAATACCAAAATTCACTAAATGTAAAAGTTATTCCTAACATTCCCTTCCATAGTTTTTACATGGTGCAAAAATATTTACACTCTTAGTTGTAGTATGCTCACCTCTTTTAGCATGCCAAACTATGTGGCTCATGACCTTGATATAAAGAGAACCTCACTCCTCTTAGGGTTTTATAGGTTTACCACAAACCTTGACATGAATAAGAACTCCTATGTCTACTGTTCACCTCTTAGTGGTTTTTTGGATCTTTATCACAAACCTTTTAAAGATCTATGAATTGACTTACATTGGTGTTTTGTCATTTTACAATGTCTTCACCTTAGGGAATCATGTTTGTAATTTCACATAATTATATATCATGAATAGGCATTATTCTTCTATTCTTATTTTGCAAATCACACAGCAAAAAAAAACACACACACACAAGTCACCACATCATTTGTGGCCCCATCATTAGCGACTAACAAGAGGTCATTGAAAGAACTCTTTCCTCCATGTAGCCTCCATCCTCCAGTGCCTCACTGCTTACTCAGGTGATATCATGATGAAACTCATGAAATTTCTAAGGGAAATCCCCCCCATAAAGTGGATGTTGTATATAAGCAAAAATATGTCTGTAAGGCAAAAAAAAATATTTTTACAATTTTTGACTCTATAGGAATTTTGACAAAATGAATTAATGTAAAAAATGACTCTTGGCTCATTTTTAACACTTTGATGCAAAAAAAACCATGACAAAGAATTAACACTGATATAATGACTCTTTGACAATAATGACTCTAATAATCTTAACCTCATTTTTTATTTTGAATTTAAACTTTTGAAAACACAAATTTTTCAAATGGAAGAAATCAAACAAAATAATTTAGATGCGATACTTATCAAAGACCACTATAAAAACATATAGCTAAAAAAATAAAAAAATAATTTTTTACTAGAGAAATAAAGGACTTAAAATGAAATGGAAACCTAGTAAGAGTGCAATCGGTGACGTTTGGAGAATGATGTTGAAAATTTTGCACGTGAAGACTGCAAACAACATGAATATGTGGATGATCCATAAGGTAGTCATATACTAAATATGGAGGATTTTTAGACCAAGTTGAGGTTGAAGAATCTTCTTTCAATTATCTTTTTGTATTATAAATATTTATTTGAATAGTTAATGCATGGAATGCCTATCAGAACTAACAAAGATGGAAATCTAAAACTGACAAAACTATAAATCAAATGTTGAGATCTATACGACTATAAATATCATCAGCTGAGAAAAGAAGCTAGAAGCATCAAAGGATGCACAAGTGTTCTGTATAGAATTGGAAGGTAGATGACCAAATAGAATATACGGTCAAAATAAAATTAACTTTTCCTAGATTTAGATATACACTACATGTTTCAATCAAGTACAAGGATCTATTATAAATAAGGGTCACCTTGTACATTATAAATAAACCAATGCGGTAAAATCAAATACCACATAAAAGACTTGATATGGATTTATCAAAATTCTTGCAGTCTACTTCACTCAACTAAAAAATGCATAGGCTCATAGTTATAGTCTAGTATATTCAATACTTCTAAGACGTATGGAAAGAATACTAGAAAAGTAGATGGGCAACATTTAAATCGCTATCATGTATCAATCTCTCTTTGTCAGAACTGCAATAGTCCACTAGAGTATATAAATATTTTCCTCAAACCACCAATTTGAGAATTTTAGGAGATGAAAGGTGAAAGTATCAAATAGTTAATGCATAAAGATCAACAAAATTGATGATAGTGATGTATAAAATAAATATGAGGAGTAGTATGGAATATGTATGGGCTGGATGGAGCTTTGAACCATAGCAAAATCACAAAGGTGAGTGCACACAACTACTACCATCCTCAAGGGTGAAGAATTGAATGACTATCCCTTACAAGATGATCAAGTTTCCATTGAATAACATAGATGCCTTGATACCACTGATAAGGATTCAAAGAGCCAAACACAAATATATAGTGCACAAAATTTTAATCACATAAAATAATATTATATTCTCTCTATTTCTTTCGAGACATAATACAATTGTATAGGAATAATGTTTCCTATAATATCTCTAATATTCTCTCACCCAAATCCTACAACTAAACAAACCTAAATACGATATATTTTTAACCAAATAATAATATATCTGAACCATAATATAATATTATCGTATTAACCATATGGTTATAACCACTAACTATTTACTATTTACCATCTGGTAAATATCAACTATTACTATTTACCTCACAGTAAATACCAAAATTCACTCAATGTAAAAGTTATTCCTAACATATACATATACATATAATAATCACTATGAATATATTAAGAAATGAACTGTGTATTTTGGATACCAAACTGGGAACATATGGAATAGAGTATGTTTCAATAATAAAACAAAGGGAATATCATTTATATGTTACTAGATAGTCAAAATGAGGAGAAATTTATGGTGTAAATGCCCTCAAAATATAGTGAATAATAAATTTGACTATATAAAGGCATAGATGGATGATTGTGAATAATTTATCTCTTTGAGTATGTTTACAAACTAGTAAGGTCTATTGTGGATGTTTTAGAAATTTATTCGAATATTGAGTTTCATTTAAAACCTTAGTAAGGATATAAATCTCTAATGGATAAAACAAAGCATAGTGCGGGTCTTATACTTATTATATTATGTTTTCCAATAATATTTACATAGTCAAGGAACTTATTTATAATGTAAAAATAGGGTGTTAGATTTGGAACGGTTTTGGAGTCAAAATTATACCACATCTAATATGAAGTTTATTTTGAATCTATTTACGGGCTAAAGGAAATGAGACCCTTTTTAAATTTATATGCTTGTTCATAAAAAAAGGTTATTGAATTATATAGTCTTTAAGTAAATATAAAATACCATAGCATGACATAACAAGATATATATATTATGGGATATATATATTATGAAAAGTGTATAAACATATGTTATATATTTATATGTGAACTTAGGTCCAAATATATATATATATATATCGTATGAATATATATTAGATGTGTACCTATAGTTATATTTTTTTATTAAGTAATGAAGTCATAAAAACCTAAAGGATAGGGTGATTTAATTGTATGCATAAAGCCTCCAAATAGGTATAATATAATGAAATATTATAATTTGGATTTATAAGTTAATTTCTTATGACTACTACTATAATTGAGTAGTATGTGTAATATATTATGAGAATGTTGATTTTATTACATTTGCATTTACTTATAAAAAGTATACTTTGTAGTATGATTTTCTATTTTATCCATTTGGTAAATAAACTTACTTTTTATGATTATTGTTTATGTGATGCATAATAAGAATATAGATTAATTCATACGTTTGATGGACTAAATGTATGTAAAGTGATTGTTCTTATAATTATCTTAAGTTATAATTGATAATAGGAATTAATCAATATGAATCTATTAGTTATATAAATTTTAATCAAATCTTGCATTTATGGTACTAACTAAGAAGTGAGATGGACTTCACTAGCTTACTTAGCACCATTAATGCTAGATGAAGGTAATCCAATCAAGTGGTGTGTATGAATTTAACTGATCTTAGAGATCACTAATTATTTGAAAATTTTGGCCAAATTAATATTTAGATATACATTTTCATTTCATATATATTATTTACATGTTTGTAAGAAATCATGTTAGAACATATTCTATTTATGGTACACATCATGTAGTAGGAATCTTAAAACATACAGGTAAAATGTGTCTCTCTAGATTCTTGTACCGTCACTATCTACCCATCCATTAAGGGAAGGCCATTTCCTATTTAGGGGATTTTTTAGGGGATCGATAGTCTATGGTTAGTGTGTAAAAGTGCTTAGATGATGTTATCCTTCCCCACTATAGTACTTATTTGAGACTAAACTTGAGATTATCAAAGATACTAGAGTTAGAGTGACTTGTGCTATATGTGTGTGTGTGTGTGTGTGTGTGTGTGTGTGTGTGTGTGTGTGTGTGTGTGTGTGTGTGTGTGTGTGTGTGTGTGTGTTGAGGCATAATTCCTATTATAAATTTAATTTATTATTTACTATACATTGGTACCAGTGGTTGTATTATTGTACCAACCATGGTTGAATTTTAATGTAATTACTTTCCTTATATAGTTATGTTATGTTAAATATGATGCTAGTGATGAGTAGCTATTAATGTTACATGTTTACTTATTTTTAACATACTTAGTATGCTAATATCACTAATTATATTCTTGTGGTGTACTATAATGAAAGATTAAGTGTTATGTAAAATTAAAATTAAAAAATTATTGCATTATTCTAGTAAATCCCTATAGGGATGTTACATATAATTTATAAGATGAACTAAGTCTAGTTAGCCCCAGATCTCTTGAAGAATGTTGTAATTTTTCATTTAAAATTGAATCCAATATTAATAGAAGACAAACACAATAAAGTAGAGGTAAAGGTAGAAGTTATAGAGTAACGGATCAGCAAGGAGATAAACATACCTCACAAATAAACTAAGGAGAAGGTAGTATTTCACAAGAACAATCCATTATTTCTAGAGGTGTTTTTGGAGGTATAAGGCCATACTTCAGAGGTGTTATGAACCAAGAGGAATAGGATCCATTGGCTTCATAGGTAAGTGTTTCAAATGTAATAAATTTTCAAGACATAGTTTTTGGGAGTGTCTAGAATGTCAACAAGCAAATAGCTATAGAACTGAAAATAAAAATTAGATTTGTCAAGCAATAGAAGAGGAGAGGTTTATTTCTCCATCTCATGTGGAACAACTAGAGGTATGTGAATCATTGCTTATGATAAAGTAGATGATCAAGACACGTAAAGAGAAAGAACTTGCACAAAGAAAAACTCTTTTCAAGACCTCCTATGAATACCAAGATAAATGTTGCAAAGTAGTTATTAATTTAGGTAGCATGGATAAATTAGTTTTAGTTGATATGGTAGATAAAATAAAGTTTAAAAGGCTACCTCATCCTACTCCCTAAAAAGTTTCATGGCTGGAAAAAGGGTATCAAGTATTGGTTAATGAATAATGTTGAGTGGAGTTTCAAATTGGGAGTTATAAAGATAAAGTTTTTTATGACATCATGCCAATAGATGTGTGTCATATACTCCTTGGAAATCCTTGGAAATATGATAGGAAGACATCATATGATGGAAGGATAAATTTCTACACTTTGGAGAAGGATGGTATAAGCCATACCTTGCTACCTATGAAAGAAGAAGATGGTGACCAAAAATTAGTTCAAGTTTAATAGTGGTAAGTGAAAATGAGTTTTTGAATGAAATGAAAGAAGAATATTTAGTATTTGAAGTGGTTTTCAAGCCTATAATAGTTATAACATCCACCAAGGTGAATGAATTATGATAAGAGGTATAAGATGTACTCAAGGACTATGTTGATATCATAGTTGATGAACTACCTAGTGAGATGCCACTAATAAATAAATCAGTCATCACATTGACTTCATTATAAAAGCAAGCTTAGCTAATACTATTTATAATATGACACTTCAAGAAAATGTTGAGATCAAAAATCAAGTTCAATAACTATTGGACAAATGTTGATCAAGGAGAGTCTTATCCTATGTGAAGTGCCAACAGTGTTAGTGCCTAAGAAAGAAGGAGATTGGAGGATGTGCACATATTCAAGGTAAATCAACAAGATAACTATAAGGTACAATTTCCTCTCCCAAGAATTGAATAATTTATGGATTGTTTAAGTGGTTAAAACTATTTATGAAAGATTGACCTCAAAAGTGGATACTACCAAATCAAAATAAGGCATGTATATGAATGAAAATAACCTTCAAGATTAATGAAGGGTTGTATGAGTGGTTGGTCATGCTAATTGGCCTCACTAATGCACATATTAAATTCATGAGGCTCATGAATGAGTTTATTAATCCATTCATATGTAATTTTGTTGTAGTTTATTTAGATGACATATTGATATATAGTCATAGCAAAGAAGAATGTCTCCATCATTTGCATTTGGTTATGATAAGGTTAAAAGAGGAGAAGTTACTAATAAATTTCAAGAAGTGTGTATTCATGAAGATAGAATTTTTGTACCTTAGTTTTGTGATATATCAAGGAGTATTTAATATAGACAAGGATAAATTAAAATCCATAATGGAGTGGCCAACTTCCAAGACAGTTAGAGAGGTAAGAAGTTTTCATGGCCTTACAAGTTTTTACAATAAATTCATTATAAATTTCAATAGAATTTGTGTTCCAATAATAAACACAATTAGAGGAGACAAGAAAAATTTTATGTGGACTGACTTGTCTAAAATAAACTTTTAGTTCTTGAAGAGAAAAATCACTAAGCAACCCATCCTATCACTTCTAGACTTTAATAAAGTCTTCCAGGTGGAGTGTGATGCAAGTGGAGTAGCCATAGGGATTGTTTTAAGTCAAGAAGGTAGGCCTATAACATACTTTAATGAAAAATTAAATGATTCTAAAAATAAATATTCACCTTATGATTTGGATTTCTATGAAATGCTACAACCTTTGAGGAAGTGGAGGCATTATCTAATTCCTAAATATTTTATAATCTTCAAAAATAGCCATGCTTTACAATTCATCACAGTCATTCCAAACTCAATCAGAGGCATATAAAATAGATAAAATATTTTAAGAATTTTACATTTACTATCAAACATAAGAAAGTTCAAAGTAATAAGATGGTTGATGTTTTGAGTAGGAGGGCATTGATATTCAATGAAGTTCATATTGAAAGTGTAGGCATTGATTCTCTCAAGGAGTTGTTTGAGAGTGATGAATATTTTCAAGAAGCCTATAAGGATTGTTAACATATAACCACCTTGAACAAAGAACAATGGTTATATTACATCATACAAGATGGATTATAATTTAAAATAATATATTTTTATGTGCCAAAAAGTTTAATGAGGGAAAATTTGATCAAATAAAAGCATTATGATAGCATGGTAGGACATTTTGGACTCAACAAAACATTGGATCAGCTTACTAGGCATTAATTTTATCTTATAATGCAAGTAGATGTAAGAAGGTATGTATAAAGATGCAAATTTTGTCAAATGGCTAAAGGTAAAAGTATAAATTTAGGTTTGTATCAGCCTTTACTAGTCCCAAATAGGCCATAAGACTCCATTAGTATGGATTTTTTCATGGGTCTGCCTAGAACTCAAAGAGGTCATGATCATATCTTTGTAGTGGTGGACATGTTTTCTAAAATGGCACACTTAATACATGTAAAAACTACTAATGATACCACACACATAGAAAATTTGTTCTTCAAGGAGGTTGTTAGACTACATGGGTTACCACTCAGTATCATATCTGATAGAGAAACTAAATTTGTTGATCACTTTTGGAGGACTTTGTGGAATAAACTTGGAGAAAATTTGAATTTTAATTCAACCTAACACCCTTAAAATGATGGAAAATTTTATGTGGTTAATAGGATCTTAAACAACTTGCTAAGGTGATTATCAAGAAACAATCCCAAGTAATGGGATGTGGTACTATCATAGGCAAAGTTTACATACATTAACTCTTTTAATATGAGCATTGCTATGAGTCCATTTTAAGTATTTTATGGTATGTATCCAAGAATAGTATTTGAATTGATATATTTGAGCAAAATGGAGAAGATAAGTGCTAAAATAGAGGATTTTAATGTATCTATGCAATAGGTACATGAACAAGTGAAAAGACAACTAGAAACAAGTGTGGAGAAGTACAAGAAACAAGTAGATTTGAAAAGAAGAGAAGTTAGTTTGGATATTGGTGGCTTGGTTTTAGATCACTTGAGAAAGAAAAGGTTTCCCAAATGTGGTTATAACAAACTAAATATGAATAAAAATTTTCCTTGCAAAGTTCTCAAGAAGTTTTCTAATAATGCCTATGAAATAGAGTTAATAATGCCTATGAAATAGAGTTGCCTAGTTGAGTAGACTATCTCCAATTTTTAATGTTATATACCTATATCCATTAAATTAATGTGATGATAATTATAAAACTCTAGGAGAATCAGGGACATCAGTTCAAGAGTGGGCAAATTAATGTTATTAGCTAAGAAGGGACAAGAAGATTGTCAAGAAGACAAGAAACATGGAGTATTTCTAATATCTAGTCAAATGGAAACATCATCCTCATAAATATGTGACTTGTATGATATAAGAAGAGATGTAACACCATGTAAATAAATTTTTAGACCTCATGAATAGCAGTTCATAAGTTCATTTTTTGCCCCTTGGGAGTATGATGCAAGAGCATCACTCTAAGCTTAAAATTTTGGTTTATTTTATTCATTTTTATTATTGATTAGGTTATTTTATGGGTAATTTATATTTTTTATATTGATTAAAATTTATTATAGGTCATATCACACACTTTTGAATCATTTCCAAGTTTTTAGGTTAGCTTAGGTAGCCTAGAATTTGAATTTGGCACTTTCCTGCCAAAATTCAATTTCAATTTTTTTAATAGGAAACTTTGGTTTATAAGACTTTTCACAAACTTATAATGGTTTTTAGGAGTTTTTATAGTTATTATAAGTGTCTTAAGTATTTATTAATGTCTTTTTTTATCAAATATGAATCTTTTTGTCTTTTGGTCATTGTACTAGTTAGGCAAATTCACTTCAAGTTTCCTTAAGACATACATTGGGAGGTTATTCAGTAGTTAGAGGTTTTATATGGATACATAATGTGTTGTAAAATATTGGATTTAATTAATATTTGAATAATTAATAATTTTTTTAAGGATATAATAATGGGGAAAGAAGGAACACAGGCCAAGAAACAAGGTTGTCATAAATTTTGTATAAACACATAAACAACTAAACAATCAATGAAAAGAATTTTTTTTTTGGAATATTTTGGTTTTTAATTGTAATATATATAGATGAAATGTATTTAGTTATTGATAATAGTGAATTATTTATAAATTTTTATTCCAAATAATATGAAGTAGGGTTGTATCAGAATGTGCACAGTCAAGTATAAAAGTTCATCATTTACATAAGGTGTGTTGAATATTCTTGTGATATTTATGCATTTTTTTCGCTTAAGAAGTGGTGAATAGGTAAATTGTATTATTACTACCTATTTTAATATTTATACCTAAAAAAAACTTAAACACAATGAAATCTTTCAACTCTTCTATTGCAGGCTTGTACCCTACTTTTGTAGGTGTTATCTACATGTAAGATTTTGGTTTCTTGAATATTTTACAAAAAAAAGTAAGGTAGTTATCATTATTGAGTATATTTCAACCCTAAATAGTCATTTTAAAACTTTAAACAATTAGTAAAAACCTCATTTTTTTCCTTAAAATATGAAATTGCTCTTACTCAGTGTATGAGGAAGACCTAATGAAGAGTAGAGACCATTTCATGGTTTAGGTATAAGGGAAGTGAACCAGAAGATCAAATTTGGTAGACATTATGGGTTTTAAATAATAAAGGTTAATAAAACACTATATTTTCATTTTAGCACATTTAGAGTTTTTTATAGCTAAAAGATTGTATTAGACCTAAGAGACCTAATTGTAAAAAAGAAGGATTGAGATTTTGCACTTGAATAATGATTTGGAGTCTAAAACTTGTGTAAACCCTTAATTGGTATCTAAAAATCACTTTTTTTTTGTTGGAATCTTTGTGTGGTAAAAAACAAGCCCATAAAATTGTCTAGATGGCTACAAAGAGAGGCCTAAAAATACCAAAATCTTAAAAATGGAGAACCTTCCCTTTTGAGTTAGAATCTAAAATTTTTAGAGTTGTTAAGGTATGATATTGGGTATTTAAATATCAATTTTTGTGATCTTAAACCTTATAAATTTATCTAAACTTTAAAATTCGTGCCTCAAGAGGGCTAGTAGAGGTTGGCTAAAGAAGTAAAGATATGTATTAGTTGTATTTGACTAACTCCTCTACATAAATTATTAGGATAACCATTTGACCACTGTTTAATTAGAGTATCATGTTCCAAATTTATAAACCCCACTATGGATTGGGGTTTGAAAAATCATGGGAGATGAAACCCCAAGTCAACATTCCCCTAAAGAACTTGTGAGGAGGCTATGGACTCTCACCCACAAGCCAATGTAGAAAAATAAATAAATAAATAATTGGAAGAACTTTAGGGTCATTTTTGGGTCACCCAAGTCACTTGGATCTTGGGTAGAGCATACACAACTTTTCTTCCATTTTATACTCAACCCAAAAAAGTAAGAAATAAGGCTTTTTTTATTACCCACGTTCCCTAAAGGGGATGGGAGGAGAGCATACACATGAAGTTAATTTTTCCAAAAAATAAATTAATCTAATAAATGGAAACTAATTACCTTTGTAATAATGAATAAACAAAAATTAAATTATCTTAAGAGCACTAACATAAGGTTGTTGTTCTTTTTAGAGCACTAAACAAGATGTGAATTGAAATTTGGCCCCTTGGCTTTCTTTTTTGCACTTGTAATTTTGAAATGTAAAAAATAAAATTGTTCATTAAATTTTAAGTGCTAAAATGAAGTGTGAATGAAATTTTTAAGTTTTTAAAGTATCCTTTTATATAATTAGTTTCCTGTAAGTGATTTTTGGGTGACAACAGTCGATCGATAATAGGAGTGAGAAAAAGATGGCAAGAAAGCAGATAATGGTAAGATGGTGTTGGTTAATGGCAGAAAAGTTGGTGATGGTATAAAGGTGTGATATGATAATAAGATGTTTTTAGTTGACATTATAAGATTCAATGATAGTATAAGAGTCAACGATGGTAGAATGGTGTTAGACAATAATAGGATGTTATCAGTTGATGGTAGAAGAGTCAATAATGGTAGAAGAGTTAGTGATAAATAATTAGTGTTAGTAAATAATAGGATGTTGTTAGTCAATGGCATAAGAATTGAAGATGGTGTAACAGTGTCAAATGATAATAACATATTATCAATCAATGATATAAGACTTGACAATGGTAGAAGTGTCAGGTGATAATAGGATGTTATCGATCAATGGAAGAACTAGCAATGGTGAAACGATGTTTGGAAACAATAGAATACTCTTGATGATGGTGGTAGAGTCTATCTATGGGGATGTTGTCTATTTATGGTAATGGATCTAGGCAATAGTTGAAGTTGTTGGTTGACAAAAAAGCATTCAATCGATGAAAAATTTGTTGGGTTTTTCTACAAATTGACAAATAGTCAAGTGGCACAGTTGAGATGTCAAGTGGTGGAGCGGTATAGTCACCATTTCATGTAGAACATGTTAAACATAGACAAAAAAAATGGAAAATTTTAAATAAAAAATGTGAAAACAAGGTCCTACATGAGCTCTTTATGGCTTTTAAGAGTCTCACATCACTCTCTTAGTGCTTGTGAGATGTGTCATCCTAACGAGTATGCCATTATGTAAGTAATGAATCCAAGAGGGGGTTAAAAAAGTATTAGTATGATAAAACCAATAAAAACACATATAGACCTAACACCTTCAGCCTATCTACTTAGTAGAGTAAGAGAACAATGTAAGTAACAAACAAAAGAAGACAATAAGTATTCTTCACCTTCATTGTGAGCAAGAGTTGTAAGTTAGCCTTGGAGTGATGTGCTTGATCATGTACTCAAATAGGCTTTGATAATGGTGTTCCATACATCATTTTTTCTTGTCACCTTGGTTTGGCTTGGTTTTGGCTTGGCTTGGCTTAGCATGTGAAGTTTCTCCAATCAATTGGGCATTATAACTTTGGCTTGAGGGCTTGTTGAAAGAGAGTGAGGGATCTCTTATTTATAGGTTCCAAAATTAACCCCAACTCATTTGTGGTTAAGTTCAACCATGGTTAGGTTTAGGAGGAGACAAGTAATTAATATTTGGGATAGAGATCCCATTTATTAAGCATGGCTCTCTATTTTTGAATTTAATGCTTTAATGGAGATATTTTTAATTACTTGAATTTGAGGATGATGACATCATCATGACCTTATTTTTATTTAAATTTTATTTTTTTTAAAATTATATTGACTAATTTCATATGGAAATTTCACATAAGCATTTAATTAGATTTACTTAATTAATTATGCTTAGGGTTTTTACATTTTAAGAATTATTTAAGTGCCCCACTTAATGGGTCCAAATACCAATTTATTAATTTATTAGGTCACTATTTGAATAAAAATGAATATGTGGGAGGTTATCATTGTGCACAGGATAATACCCCAAATAGGGATTCCTCAACTTGATTCTAGGCACTAATGTCCGATGTATAGATGAAATTGGAATTTTAGTGATTCTTAGGCTTAATTTGCATTATTTTCTAGAAACCAATATGAAGTCTGGTTAGGCTTGGAATGCAGCCAAAATGGATTGTCTACAATGGTGATTATGAATTTAAATATGAGGATGAAATAGTTGTATAGGGTGACCTAGTGGCCAAAAAACAAATTGATAAATAGTTGTCCACAGAAAATGAAGAGAAATAACCTGAAAGACCTTGCACTCAAATAGAATAACCATTTAAAGAGTTGTATTTAGAGTAAGAAGATGCATATTATGTTATTAAAACATCCTTCTCATATGCACCTACTTATGCATTTGAAAATATAGTCCAATATGGTGAACATATTTGTGTCAGTGATGACACCTTCCCTACATCATGAGAAGGGAATGAAATAGAAGAAGAATACCAAGAAGAAGGGGGTTGTCCTTTTGAGTAAAATGAGTTCAAAGAGTTTAAAATTAAGGATCCCTCTCCTTGATTCAACCTTACCTTTAAATAAATTTATGGCACTCAATTGTTTCTCTCAAAAATAAAGGTAGTCGAGCTTGAAATGGGAAGTCAAGAATAGTCAGACCTAAATGAGGATGAGTTCCTATCTGAGCCTAATTTAAAGGAATATATTTATATCAAGATTTCCTATGATGATAAAATAACCATCCATGATTACCTAATGTTAACATGTTCCATGTTCAAGTCAATAGAGATGGCCAAGATACAAATAGAATATTATAAACACAGTGGTCTAAGTGAAGAAATCATGCCAATGGAGATACAGGCTATGAATAACCTAATTCAGTCTAGATCTCCACTTACTTCCACCATTGATGACAATTTCATAAGGTCTCTGATATGGGAAGAACTTGAACCACTCCCATGCCTTCTGAATGACAAAGGCAACAAAGAGGATGTCATGTAGGCATCTATTTACCATAAAAACATACCACTTTTAGGTTGGATATTCTAATCAGTCTGGTATGTATGAATTCCCAACCCTATTCCTCACTAAAATACAATGAATGGGTTGAGGTATGTTCTTCACTCTATCCCAAATGTTTTTTGCAAATTATCTATAAACACATTGTTGAATTACACAATCTTAAATTTCTTAATTTTCTTGGAAAGAAAATTGATAAACCTTTGTGGGATAGTGTATTCTATTTTAAGGGACAACATAAATGCAAGTAGATGTTTCCTTTTTCCTTTTCAAAATCCTAAAAAGAATCAGGTGTCTAACTAATTCAAGCATGCATTTGCTTGAAAACCCTTGTGAATATTTTATTTTCCCTTTATTAGTATTTTTTTTTTTTCCTTCTTGTCTCTTATTAAATAAAAGTAGATGTTTCCTTTACCCTTTTCAAAATCTTAAAAATAATCAGGTGTCTAACTAATTCAAGCATGTATTTCCTTGAAAACCCTTGTGAATATTTTATTTTCACTTTCCTATTATATTTTCTTTCCTTCTTATCCCTTGTTCTTAGCTTAGGTTAGCTTTTGTTCATTTTTGATTTTGTTGTTGGGTCTATCCCAACTATTTTTCCCTCCCCTATTAATCAAATAAGTGAAAAGGAAGATTGTTTCAAAGGTAGCATAAATGGCACTCAAAGATCTTAATTATAATTTTACTTAAAAATATAGTGTAAATTATTATGATTACTCTATTCATTTCCTAAATTTTAAAGGTCAATGATTCTGAACAGAACTTGTGAATTTAGAAAATTTATTATCTTGTTCAAAACCATCCAATGCACTTAATGAAATATCTAAATAAAGTTGTATCACAGATTCAATTTTGATTTGTCTTGAGTTGTCCTAAATTTGTTTATTTTCTTTTACCTATGGTTTGGTCCCTAACCCTTAATTGATGTAATTGCAAAATCTCCTTTCAAAAATAATTGAGTTAAAATGTAAAATTTGAACCTTCTCCTCAAAAGGGTAATCTTGGTAACCTCAACCACAAGCTTTTTGGCCTGAATGGTAATGAATCAAGGCATTTGGAAGGGACTAGAGTTATCTCTGTTGGAGCTATAAATTCATGGATGGTATTAAATTAATACCCACACCACTTCCCCCAAGCTAAAACTAAAAAAATATTTTTTCCTCATTAATTATAACCTTATGCAAATCTGAATTACTATGTGTGAATTGAAATAAAATGAATTAATCAATTGATCACACAATTTTATGGTCCTTGATAGGATTTTAGCTTAATATGTCACTTGTTCCTATAAACTTTAGTGCCTTTGAATTCTGGTTTGTTCTAAGTAATTTCTTGTAGCTAATATTTTTTTTCTTGTGAAATCAAATTTTAGATTCTCAATATACTCAGGATTATTTTCCAATAGGATTCATGATTTATTTTTGTTTACACAAAACACCCCATTTTTAAACTAAAAATATGGACCCTCTTTTTGCTCTAGTGTTTGGTCTTATACCTTAAGGAGTTTTGGTGGTTGCCTATTTAAAATCAGCCTTCTTGGAAATGCACGTTTTGCTAGATGTGAGGATTTAAATCTAAATGAGCTTCATCATTTTAGCCAAGCCTAAATAATTAAATTTGCGTCTTAAATACTTAGCTTAGAAATCACATCTAGGGCTGCATTAGTTTGAAATTTTTGAATTTGTATGAATCTATAGTCTATTTTATGTTTGTGTTTTGAAATGCATGTAAAGGTTCCTTTTATAATATTTTGCCTTGATTTGTTTCAAGTTATCTAACTATTTCAAAGTTTTATACTTCTTTTCCTAAATATTTTGTCCATTTTTACTTTAAATTCATGATAAATTGACTATATATTTGCTTTGGTTCATATTTACATTAGTCAATTTCATTAGAATGGATGAAAGTTACTTTTAAAATGGTTTTATTTTGCTAAGTTTTTATGCCCCTTTGTTATATTTCAAAATACTAAGACATTTTGTTTTAAATTAACTTAGTCATTTGCTTTCAAAATTTAAATTTGTTGACTAAGCTTTCTTGATCATACCCGTAGTTGCTTAAACTTTACCCAATGCCACATGGTAACTTCCCTCAAATTTTGGTAGCTTGGCTTCTTTAAAATGACTTTAGACACTTAACCAATTTTTCAAAAAAATTCAATGCCTCATGTCATCTTTTCACCACTTTGTAGGGCTTAGTCAATTTTTAAAGTTTGCCCATGGGCCTCTAGGTTAGTAAATATCTAGGCAATCAGATTAGTGGGATGTTACCAAGTGTCAAGATCCTGATGACCTACTAATCTCAATCAAAAAATTACATTTCAAAAGCTCTAGGTGAGTGGGTTAGTAGGATTGCACCACATGGCATGATCCTAGTGACTCACTACCTCAAAAAGATTTCTATAAGTAAAGATCATTTAGGTGACTAGACAAGCAAAAAATTCCCATGTGGCACCATCTTGGTGACTTGTTATCCCAGAGATGTCCATTCAAAGTAGCAAGCCCTAGATAAGTGGCTGAGTATGATGACACCATGTGAAAAAATCCAACTACTCTATATTCTTAGGGCAGTCTGTGCAGCCTAGTAGTGTGTTAGAGCTATGGGTAAGTGAGATGATATCACATGGTGAAATATCACTTCACTACAACATAAGCACATCAGCATACATAAGGTCCTCATTCTAAGTAGTGAAATAATTTGGTGCAAACATGTGGAGTGACTTGATAAAGAAAGGACAAGCTAGTTACACATTAGCAAGGCACTATTTTAAAGTTTACAACCCATCTAGTTGTCAAAGCCATCAAAAATATGAGAATAGACTATGTATCCAATTTGATATGTAGAATCAATTTACGATTGGTTACCCATAAATAAATGATCAAAGAACAACAAAATATAATAAAAATTTGTGCAGAGGTATTAATTAAAGCATGGTGTGTGCATTGGGATTAAACACAAAAGCATAAAAGATAAAATATTTCCTTAAAGAGGCATGATTTTAGTTATGCAGGACATAGGCAATTGGCTATCCCAATACAATCTCAAATACATTCTCTTTCAATCATTCATTCCTATTTCACTCAATCATGGTCCTTGATATTTTCATGATTGAATTAACTAGAAATACATTCCCAATTGATCTCAAGTGGACCCTTCACATTGAATTTTTGTAACTACCTCATTAGTAGGAAAATTTGAACTCCTCAAGCCTATGTGCCTATATAATATTATCTCTTGTATTGTAATAAGGGTTAGCTCCCTAGAATATAATAGATTAGTGGACCAAACTAGTTGGTTCTCCTTAGTTAAGCAGATCAGTCATTTCTTTTGAATATTTCCTTACTTTATAGATTAGCTTTTTGAGTCAAGGATATTTGAAAGCCATGTCTATAACTCACTTGAGCTTTTGATGAATCTCAATTTATCTTTTCAATAGAAACATCTTTAGTTGAAAGTTATCATCTAATATACTAGGCCTATGTATATATATGGTGACCCTATTTTATTCATTGGTTCTACTAGTTCATTCCACATACTCTTGCATCATCCTTAGTTAGATTTGTGTTAGGTCTAGCTCAACTAAGGACTTGTTACTCCAAGATTCATCTGCTCAATAGAATCAAGTTAGCATGCATTAAAAAGTGGGATCTTTATTTCTCTTTCTCCCTACCCTTCCCTATTTTTCTCTTTTTTTATCAATCTATTAGATTAGATTAGTTTAGCTTCCAATTTATAATCTAAATATGATGTTTATATTGATTGCATGTTCTTTCCTATTGATACTTATGCACTATTGAATCCATGCAATATATGTATATCTTTGAATCAATTATTTATTCATTATTAAAATAGTTTTATTGATTTTGTAGCATTATCTCTTAATTATATTAAATTGTCTGAAATACTCTGGTTACCAATAAAGGCCCATTGAAATAGAATGGTCACAATTAGCCACTAAGTGAATATTAGTGTGCCTAGACCAGGTAGAAGAAACCTTGGGGAGGTGTCAAAAACCACCTAAAACCTAGTTGTTATTAGTTGTGTCAAAACAACCATCAACAAATCTTTTCTTTTGAGATGAGTAATTCATAGGCTATATCCCTCACCTCAAAAAGGGGGCATACAGAATGGGATTGTCATATAAAGTCAAGCCTTCACATATAGATAATTTATAATGTAGGCATAGATTGGTAGAGATTGACATAAATTATTATATACTGACACATATTAAAACAAATTATTACATATTAAGATATATTGGAACAATATTGATATAAATTATGAGCATATGTAGAACATATGTCAGAAGTTATATAGGATTATGAGTGATAATTGATAGATACTATGATATTATGGTACATGTTATGTGACTCAAAATCAACATGTTATCGAATTTAGTGACATATTATTTCATTCCATTTTCAGATTACTCATATTTATTGAGGTTTACTTATGTTGAATGAAAGAGTATGTCATTTTACTTATGCAAACCTACTTAGGTGTGCTCAATCATACTCAGATTAAATCTAGAATATGTCTGTAATGTATTATTTAGACTCAATATTACTTAATTTTACTTAGATTGAGTGACATAATAAGTCATTCCACTAACTCATATTTACTTAGATTTATTGAAACATGCTTTGGGTTCCATTCTTAAAAAATTATAATGAGTAGTGTAGTTGAGGTTCTATGTGAATGAACTTATAATCACTTAACCATCTCCAATGAGGGCTATGGCATATTATTCTCAACCCATGGTTTTAACACTAACATATTCTTGAGGAATAATCTCCCCATTATCCAATGACTCTAGAGGGTAACTAAGTTCATGTACTTATAGGTGTATTCATTCATTGATTTTCTAAATATTGTTTAATTATTACTTCATATTTTCTATCATAAGTTATTTCTACATGTTTCATTGTAGGTTATACATGAAACAATTTCGATACTATAGAAAATTTAAGACACTCATAATGGTCACACTGAGGTTTTACATGGAATAAACTCAATACTCAAGACACCCATTAAGATACCCACTATAGTTACACTCAAGTACCAAATTTATCACTATATCCTTTTAATATAGCACTTTAAATACTAAATTAAGGGGGTGGGGGAATGTAGACACATAAATTTGGTATTATACACTTGAAATTTTCATTTTTTATCAATCCTTAGCACACATGACTTGTGCATACAAAATGATTCTTACTCACATTCTCTCCTAGCTATTCATTTACCTATGGGCTCAAAATTCACAATTTGATATCATTCATATATAGGATCTCCCTAGTTTGCACCTAAATAGTCCATTTGCCTAAGAAAACTATCACTTGATCCTAACTCATTGTTTCATGTATCTTGGATGTTTTTATCAATGGTAAGATGAATCTGGATACCAATGTTGTCAACCTATGTCCAATCCATCTACACACCCTTTTATAGTTATTTTCCTAAATTCAAACTCTTCTTTTGGGTTAGTGCACACATTTTACATGTTGGTTAGATGGGAAATACCCAAATAATCTCTTATATATACATATCAAGCCTAAGCTAATTTTGATCTAGTATTGTTCTAGCACCTACCTAGAAAAGTACTAGCACACTAAAGAATACATTTGTACATTTTTGAGGCACTACCTTGAATCAACCAAATATATAAAATCCTCAATAGAACAACTACAAAACCAAGTCTAAATATATTTCAAGGTCAAAACCATAGGTTTTCAAATGTCAAAATCCACATAGGTTTCACTACATAGTAGTATATGACTATTAAGCATACACATAATTAATGGGAGAACTACATGCAGTTTTAGCCTTCTTCAGAGTATGAAAATTTAGGTAGTGATTAAACACTCAATGATGGGTGGTTAGTTGAGTTTAGTTCAACCCTACTTAACATATTTTTATATTTAAATGAATTTTCTAAACGTGGATCTAAGGTTTTAAGGTGAAGGAGAAGATGAATCTGAAACTGCTCATAGGATTGAGTATTTAAAATTACATAGAATATATATCTATAGGTAGGTGCAATTATCTATAATGGAACAGTCTAACACTTCTTACAGGGACATATCTAGTAGTGATTAGACACATCTAGTTATCACATACATCTAGGCATTATCAAATCATTCAAGTAGGTTCTAACATTCATTCTCTATATTTGACCACATAACCATTTTAAAGCATTGTTGATGATTGTACATTGTCACAGACAATAACAAAATAGAGATAAGTTAAGTACCTTATCTTCTTGGTCATTTCTATAAATATAAAGTGAAATAAATAAATATTATTCTACCTTTTACATTTAAATATGTGTAATTTAGACTTGATTTATACATTATGAATTATTCAAAAGTTTTATCTTGTTTAGGCTCTAAATCTAAGATAAGAAAAAAACATATTTGTGTATGATGTTGGATGTTTTAGATAAAAATGATAAAATAGAAACATAGAAATTAAATAACACACTATGAATTCATTACCATTATTAATTTATCAAATTATACACTTTAAATTTATTAAAATAACACAATTTGAATTTATTAAATATCTAAGACTTACTTTACATTTGAGTTAAAGGTAAAATTGACATATGATTAATGTGTGAAGGGGGATAATGTAGATACTACATGGTTAATATGTTGGGTGTTTTAGACTCATAATCCATTCTTTAGGACAAGATTTTGGATAAGTTTTATATTAGAATTGTAAAATAATGGTTTCTTGGTTGATTTTATAGACCTAGATATAGAAGTAATAGCATTGTTGTTGAATACTTTGTGTAGATACTTGATTTTGGTCATAAGTACTCAACAATGTTATTTTTTGACACATCCTAAACCACATGACTAGTATCCAAATACATGACTCTTATTCACCATTCCTCTGAACCATTTATCTACATGTGGACTTAACCCTTTATTTTTTGTCACCAATTCAAATTCTCAAATTGATTTATACTACCCTTAGACGGTCTCTAGATCAAGACAATTGTCCCTAATTTTTGGGGATAGGTTCATGCTAGGTAGACAAGTCTACTACCATAGATTTATCCCCATGGAGTGGTCGTATCTTATGCCAAATAATGACTAGTTTACAAAGATTGAAACATTATTTTGGGTCTTCCCACATGTTTCGTAATGTAGAATAAAGGAAATTATCAAAAAGTTTTGTTATAAATGCAAATAAAAGGTTATTCATTATTATTAACTTATCATTATCTATTGATCACTTATATATTATTGCACGTTGAGAAAACATGCCTTATTCCTATAAAATTCAAGATCATTCACAAAGAGCAACCACAAGCCAAGTCTAAAGCATCTCAAATAAATTTAAGAGATATAATTATCAAGTGTCATAGCCATATTTATAAGTGCATACATATGGTTAATGAGGACAACTACATAATCACTATATTTGGATAATTACATGTGGCTTAATTCCCTCTTTAAAATATCTGAATACGTAGGCAATGTTCGATCATCAAGGGGATGATGGGGGTCAACTCTGCCCATTATGCTCCCCCTTGTATTTTTTGTAGGTTTCTAGTTTTCATAAAGACCCCTAAGATTTTAAAGTAAATAATAAGAAAATAAAAACTTCTACACAACACAATCTGAATTTAAATATATCAACCTAATGAATAGACATATGAAAAAAAATGTGGATTGGTTTGATTTTTGTTGCAACCAATGCAGATAAGTCTAAAATCAAAGGATGTGACTACCTACATTATTGTCCATAGAGTGTGGTCCTATCTAGGAATATTCTTAGATTATTCTTCTAACCTTGCACTATAAAAGTGTTATCTTTATCTATTTTCCACTGTCACTTATCATTCACAGTCAACTGGGACAAATCCTCAAACAACAGACATGACCGACCTGCATTATTATCCAAGAAGTCTGGACATATCTAGAAGTAGTTTAAGACTATGTTGTTAATTAGGCACAATCACAATCCTCTTTTTTTTCTTCAGATTGATAGATTATAGGAATAGTTAACAAAAATATAAAAATAATCTATGTACATCTATTCTTAGTGTTTTCTAAAAATAATAATTTTCATATTTATCAAGTTTCAAATCAATATTATTAGTAGTTATATATCTTTAGCATTATACTCTCTTTCAAGTTTTGCATTTATTAGAAAAATATATTAATTGTTAAATCACAAATAGGATAAAACACTTGGATGACCACAAACATATTAATCTATGAAATTTACAATAAGGGTTTCTAGAGAGATCACCATGGCTATAATTAAATTATAATCTCACTACCAGTCAATGCATCCGTACTCTATATAAACTAAAATATAATAAAAATAAAATTATATATTCAATTCTTAGTAAAATATAACATTCAATCTAAATTAATATGTGATTTTCCTTTATTTTGAATCTCAAATATGTTAGGCTCATAACTAAAACAAAAATTATAGGGCTCTTTATTAGTACCTAAGGTACTATAGTCATTACTTTGTTTAATCAATCATGTTGTGCTTGTCAAATACAAGGTTATGTATGGTGTAGTGTTTTAGATCTCATAAAAAGAGGTGATCAAAGATGGCTAGATAGGATGGTCTAAAAAGGAGGTTAAAAAAACAATAAACACTAGCACCATAACAATTAAAGAACACACTATGAAATTATTAACTAACACTGAATTTATTTAAAAATAAATAAGGTTTGATTGTGAGGTTTATTTATTCCCCTCACAAATTTCATCAAACAATACATCATAAATTCATAATGTGTTATTAAATATCTAAAACTTCCTTTACATTTGAATTAAAGGTAAAACCGATAGGGGATTGACGAGGTAAGCATATGGGGATACAAGGTAAATATTTATGTTAATTCGATGAGGGTTTGACATGGACACCATGTTGATGTGGATGTTACAAGGTGAAGATGTTGGGAATTCTAGAGCCTATAAAAAGAGGTGGTCATAGTTGGTTAGGGTAGATAGGACAATGTATTAAGGGGTAAAAGTTAAATTTAAACATATGTTGAAGAGGAGAAGGGAAAAGATGTAATGCAAAGAGTACCAACATCAACATGATTTCCACGTCAAACCCCTACCAAATTAATTTGAATTTCTCATTGATCTCCATCAACTTTACATAAATTTACCACCAGCTAACATCTCTTTACTTTTTGGTGTTGCAAAAAAGTCATTACCTAAAATGACAAGGTTACCTGTGTACTTTAGCTGATAGTGGCATGGCCTTCCCCTATATTTGAAATATTTTGAAATATTATTTCAAATTAAAATCATGTAATGGAATGTTTAGTTTTAGCATTCATATCACATTTTCATTTTTATTTTCATCCTTGGTTCTCAAGATTTAGCCTTGACATTATGCCAAGGATGTTAGGTATGAATGCATGGTTTAGATATTCCCATTGTAACTTCCATCCAAATTAGGTGTTTTTAATGTAATGGCATCTTCTTACTTGCTAACTAAGGCTGCCAACATGGAAATGGGTGGTAATTTTTTTAATTTCCAATGTGGAACTAGGTGATAGTGATATTGATGTCAACAAGTATCTTGTTGATAGATGATCTCATCTATACTAATATGACTAGCCAAGAGATGGTTAATTAACATTTATGTTCTCTAATTTTATTTATCATGTATGTATCAACATCTAGTTTTGGATCACTAAAATGCCTAAAATTTAAGTAAAGTCGCATCATAGAAATTAGTTTTTACCTAGTAAAATGACTCAAATTTCCAATCATAAGGAGGCTACAAGGAAAATATTTACATGACATCAATATGGATTTGATGTTACAACCATGTTGATGTGGATGCTACAAGATAAAGATGTTGGGTGTATTAGATCTTATAAAAATAGGATTTATTCTTATTCATCTAGGATAAAATCTCTAAATTTTATTTTAGAATAAAACCCAACATAAAAGCTTTAATTTTTTTTGAGAATAAAACCCAAAATAATTTGCATTACAGAATATAATTTCACAAAACACATGAATTTCTTAAATAACATACTAAATTTATTTAAAAAACCATTGTGAATTTATTACATTTTTAAAGCTTGCTTGCATATAAATTAAATGGAAATACATAGTATATCAATGAGAAAAAGTAAAAATGGGAAATACACTAAAGAGAAGAAGGGAAGAAGATGTGATGAAAAATTTATACAATAAGTCCTTGACATTACTATTAAAAGATGGCTACAAATTTGTCTAAGAATAAAACTTAGAATAAAATGTCACAATTTTATTTGACAATAAAAATCAAAATAAAATCCCACAAATTTGTTCGACAATAAAAACCAAAATAAAAGCCCTAAAATTTTATCGAGAATAAAAATAAAAATAATTTAAAAGAAAGGAAATAATTTGAACATAAAATTTCTAAATTTTTTATCTACTTAACAATAAAAAAATTAATACCATCATCAAAGTTAATATCATTGATAAAAATACCAAATATTCTAATGTTTCCCATATCTTACATGATGCTCATTAAAAAAAAAGTAACAAAACTACAACTTTTTCTCATGGCTTGAATGTTTTCACAATTAAATATTCCTTAAAAAAAATCTCTTCTATGCAAAACTCTGCATTGATGAGCCTATATGTTTTCTCATTTCTTTTATTACACTACCAATCTACCATAGATTTAGGATATATATATATATATATATATATATATATATATATATATATATATATATATATATATATATATATCCTAGATTATTTATTACTAATTTTGATCATTGATTCATCCTCTAAATGGTAGGGCTTACCCCTATTTTTAAATAACCACCACCACTATCTTTTCATCTTTAGATGCAAGGATAGCCAATACGAGTGGGAGTGATCATGGTTCCAAAAAAAATGAGGAAGTTTATTTCAAAGGTTTTTCACAAGGTACTGGTGCTAACCCATACACTCCCCTACCTGATGTTGTTCTTGATCTACCTAAATTTGATAAATCTTATAATTTTTTTGAGAGTTACACTATGATTACTTATTTTGTGGGAAGAGTCCCCTCTAAAAGCCTCTTGAAATAATGGGTTCATAACCATTGGCAATGCCATGGTGTGAAACATGAAGGAATCCAAAAACTTACCAAAGGTTTCTTTTTGTTTCATTTCACCAACCCAAAGCACTACAAATCCATTATTAATCATGGTCATTGGTTTATCAATAACACACTGGTAGTGTTCTCTCATTAGATTTGAGACTTTCAAGTTTTGGATCAAGTGAAACTAAAAATTATAGTATGGGTTAAGTTTCCTGGATTAACTCTCAAACCCCTTTGGGGTTTTATTGACTAGCTCAAAAAACCCTTGAACATGCAAAAAAATTTACTGTCGATCCTAAAAAATGAGTATGTGTAGAAGTGGATCTAACCCAGGATCTCAAATAGTCTTTTGACATTCAAATTAGGAATAGTCAATTTAGTTAGTGGGTGTTTTACATTAATTTACCAAATACCTACTTTAGGTGCCAATCCTTAGATCATATGATCCAAGAATGTATTGTTAGCCATTTTTGCCCACATATCAGGCTTTGCCTATAGTTGGAAGGAGAAGCTTAGTAGGGTCCTAATGAAGTAGAAAACCCAATGTCATAAAAATGAGTCCATTAATATAAGTAGAGGGATCCAAGTAGAATCTCATGGTGCTCATGAGCATCCAGGGGCATGGACTAGATTAACAAAGTATTGAGAGATCATCATAACTCTAAAGGGTTGAACAAAGGGTGAATTATGAAAGATTTGGAGACCAGACCATTACCAAAACATCTTCTAGAAATAAATGGACTAACTCATTTATGTAATTTTTATATTCACTTAAGAAGCCCCCATAAGCCAAATGATTATAGCACCAAGAAGTTCTACATACTAAGATCATCTTCTAAACTTTTCATGCCCATATGAGCTTTTTAGTTCAAGTTATGGAGATTCAAAGTTGAATCAGTAGCATAAGACATTCAAGCTAACATCAATTTTAAGATCAAGCAAAACAAATCCTTTTGATCTTAAATGTAATTATCATGCAAACATGAATAACGATCATGTGAATGTCATTTAATGAGATTGCAAATGTTAAAATTAAAATCATGAAATAGTCATTAGTTTTTAAATAGTGGGTCCTAGTAGATCTAATGGTCCACATTACATCGTACATCTTGATCCAACGATGCAAGATGAGTAAAATAGTCAAGGAGCTCAAGAGATTGACATGTGGTATGAGTACATGAGTTGATAGACTAACAATAAGATCTTAAAATCAAATGCAAGGTTATCACATGGTATAATCTTGGATAGAGTGTATAATTCAAGGGAAAGATCAATGACTCATAGTCATTCATATCGAGCAGGATCAATGGTGTGAGATGGGTCAATATATTAACAAGTTAAGTCAGATATCGACAGCCATTTAAAACAAAGGTAAGCCTACATATTTTTATGGAAGTCAAAAAGCCATTTTTGATATAAGCAAATAGGTCTTATAAGATCATCTTATCACCATTTAATCTCAATCAAATGCCATGAAAAAGGACATGGTGATGTAGTCAGGCATAGAGAACACAAAGAGACTACCATTAAGGCTAAATATGGACCTTTGGTTTGAGGGTTTATATCATAGAGGGATCTTCCTATGATTTTGATTGCCATTGTTAGGAAGAGCTAGCTTTTCAAAGGGTGCCATGAAAGCATACACATAGCCCCTAATAGTTTCATCTCCAAGACCAACTGCATGAAAAGAACCCCTTCTCTTCACTATGTATGCCATGATGAACCAATTAGGAATAATTAATAATAAGATAAGATTCTAACAGACTAACCTAGTTATTATAACTGCATGGATGATAGAACTTAGCTCATAAAAACTTGACTTCACTATTGCAACAAGAAAGAACATCAATGTAATTGTGCAACCACTTGAAATCACCTAAATTAATCGTAAGGGTTTGAATGAGAATAATTTGTGGAGGCAATTATAACAAAATTTTAAATGGATTTGAGCTCATTTGATTCTATTTTGAGCACCAAAACTCCCTCTTTCTTTCTTCCTTTCTTCTATAAATATAGCCTTCGAGCTATTGATGAGCGTCCCTGAGGTTGGTATGACTAGACTCTACCAAAATTATATTATGTGCCTCTGGGAGTAATGAATAGATCATTTTATATTTATTTGCTAATTTGTATTTAGTGTTTTTATGTTTTTCTAGTATGTAAAAGTGGTTTTTATATTCCCTTTGTAGGTCCAAGCTCAACCTCAGTGCTAGCAACCTTCTTTGTAGGTCATATACTGTGTCTTAGCATTGATATCTCAAGGATATAGTAGATAGTCAAATCTAAGTGTCTTCAAACAAACCTTATTTTCATTGCTCCCTAATCTAAGTGTATCAAAATGACCTCTATATGAAACACTATTGCATAGAAACTATAGTAAACATTATATTAGCTTCCTTCATAGTCCATTAGTGTGTTAAAGAATCCAATATTAAGAGTGGATCTGATAAATTCATGGTGCATCACCACATATTAGAATAGTTTTCATTTTTATGCAATCTCTTGACTCTTTTCACCCCAACTTGGTTAGGTCTTAGAAAGAAAGGTCCAAATTATCATATCTGAGGAACTAGCCTCATTAAAAACCCTAGAGGTCTAGTTTACATATGAGCATCCCACAACCTTAGATCATTCCCATGTTAGTCCAAGTATGGGTCAGACTTGATAAAAATCTAAACTCTATTGGGTGCTATCTAGATAGATAACATGTACCTTAATGGTACATGTTCCTCCTGCTCCTCAGGAAAAGGGTGGAGTTGAAGCTAGAACCCAGAATGAAAATTCTAATGGTTAGACCACTATCACTAATAAAAAAATAACTCAGTAAGACATAGTGGTAAACCTTAGTCTTCTACTTATTTCCTTATGGGTCTTAGTGCCTCAACTCCTATTATAAAATTTGTTATTTATATGCTTAACAAATCTTCACCTATGCTTATGCACACAACACAAGCAGTGGCTACTTTTTTTAATACTCCATCTTCAATTCTACCAGCCCAATTATCACAACCCCCTCCTAGGGTGACCTTATTAGAAGAAGAGCATAATATAATTACCCTAGACTATAAATCAGTCCTCCAACATTTTAAAATCCCCTCTCCTTTTCATGAAGAGGAATACATAGCACATAATTGCCAACCTTTCCAGCTTGGTGAATTTATGAAGCATAAACCTTCTTTTAATTAGTTTACCACTCTTGAATAGTTCACAGAGGGAAATGACATGAACATTGATGTTTCCAAATGCTAATATATTCCTAAAATATTTGAGGCCTTATTGATCTATCATGTACTTGGTCATGAATATTTGTCATTTTTTTAGCAATATAACATTTCTATGTATGCAAGAAGTCAAGATCTTTGACTTTCTCCTACACAATGTAACCCAATTTATTTGGCTTGGGGGCCTTTATCAAAATTCCATAAATGACTCTGGTTGTGGTTGGGTCATCACTCATTTAATGTCAAAGCTTTCTCAAAACATTATTTCCTAGGGATCTGACCTTGCTCATCATGTTTTTTAGACTATGTTTTACTTTGATAATCACATCATTGGGTTGGTCAATCTCTATGCCTCTAATGATGTTTTGGAATGAACCCTGATTTGGAGATAGTTGGTAAACTCTCTTCTAGATGGTCATTAGATCCTTTATGGAGATTTTAACATAGTTGAATCTCTTGAAGACAAGGATGGTCATCTTCCCGTGCATTGGTGTGTTAGGGAATGGGAGGCATGATTTTAAATGCATAACAAACTCAAGGTGTTTAATCCAAACCACCATTGGAGGAAATATTCAAACTCTCTCCAGTTTACTTGGTCTATTTTTTTTTAAGGAGAGGATTGATTTCTTAAACATTTGTACCGTGCTCTATTGGCTAAATAAGATCTCTTTTTTTTTGCTTCTATTTAAGATAGGTTGGTTTATATGCCCTCTGACACCTTCTTATCAAATAATCATCCTATATAATTTAATAATGAGTGGTATACCCCTCAAGTGAGGCTTACTAAAACATATATTTATCTCAATACTACTCATCTTAAGCATGAGAGAACTATCAGGCACATTATCAAAATTTAGAATTTGTTTCCTAGGCCCAATGGAGACTCTAGATGGATACAATGGTGGATTAATGCTATTGTTCACACTACCACCTTTTTTCATGTTTATGGTAAGCAAGCCTATATATTTTTCTAGCATCTTCATAATGTTAAAAATTGTGAATAGCTTTGGATATCATAGGATCTTGAAGCCTCTTATTTCAATGTACATTTACAAACCCAAGCAGCTCTTTGGCATCAAAAGTTTCAAGTTGAGGAGGCCTACAAAGCTAGAGGGACTCAACTTTGAATTCAGAAGTATTGGATGAAAATTGGGGACAAGGTCACTAAGGAACTTTTTTCTCTCCTACACTCTA
Source organism: Torreya grandis (assembly GCA_037957365.1). Taxonomy (NCBI): domain Eukaryota; kingdom Viridiplantae; phylum Streptophyta; class Pinopsida; order Cupressales; family Taxaceae; genus Torreya; species Torreya grandis. Next base: position 113,346 of record JARHVA010002856.1, read on the forward strand.
GAAGAGTTGTTGATAAAATCAAATATATTAAGGAGTGATCTACTAGAATTACCAAACTTATTGACATTCTTCAAGTTTTTGTTCACTATTATCATAGTGTTTTTCAGCTTAGCCCAGTTCTATTGAGCATGAAGTTGCTCTTGCCCAATGCCTTTAATCTATTCATTGTAAAATTTATGATGCTCAATAAGTTTCTTATGATAGGCCTCTTACCCTCAATGATCTTAAAGAAGTGCTTATGCATATGGATACTGATAAATCCCGTGACATTGATGGTTTTTCTTTTGAGTTATATCTAACCTTATGGGATACTATGGGTCTTATTGGATCAACATACCCTAACACTTTCTTGTTTTTGAAAATGGGGAACCCTTATGAATGTTTAAAAGCATCTAAACCTTGAAGGCTTACTTGAAGAGGTTATTTTTTTATAATTTGAAGATCATCCACTTAAAAGGGATATGCTTTATACATGCTTAATGATAATGATTATGTTTTTGGACTAACTTTGCTAATGGTTTGTCTCTAAAGATGGAATTGCATGTCTAATAAAGAAAGCTAGGTATTTTATGAAGAAAACCCTAACTTTTGAATTCAAAATTTAGAGGGAAGACTTGTTCGGGTTTCCCAAACAACCCAACTTATGAAAAATTTATAAGTATCTAGTTTTAATCGAGTTTTCAATAGTTCATTAATTAGTCAAGTTTTCTTTGGTCAACCCATTACTTGTTCGACTTTCTTAACCTTTCCTACTTCAGTGTCTTCTTTATCAATTGCTTACCTCTCAAAGCCCAATGACTTATTACTGATTTAAACTTCATGCATCTTTGTAGATCTAAAGGCTCTCACTATATCATAAATCTAATCGGGTGGTGTGAATCAAATACAAACAAATGGGACACCTAAACACCAAAGTACCCTTTGAAATCTTGAGTTTAAGACACTTTTTTTAAGTGACCCTTCAGACTTTCTTGAAGTGTCCCTTCAAAAAAGTTGTCTCAGTCCACTTTAGCAAAAAGTGCCCTTCAAAAAATGGTTTTGGGCACTATTTCTTGTGAACATTTTGTTTGAAACAAATCAACCCTTTAGATTTTTTTGAAACCTACCTTTCAGAAGAATTAGTTAAGGCACTTTCCTGAGAAAGTGACCTTTCAAAAAATGTTTAAGGGCAAATGCATGAAGTCTTTTTAGGTTCCTTGTTTTATGCCTAACCCTAATATTTGCTCTTTGTAGGGACCAATCATTGATGAGTACACAGATCATGATCAATGCCCTGCACTTGCTCATAGATCCAATCTAACAGTGTGAAATTGTTGAAGAATTTTCAATGTAGTATAACCTTGAGGCCTAGCAAAGGGACATATTTATTGACCCTTAGAGGAACCTCATGTGTTTTTTTAACATAAATAGACTTAGGAAACATACTTTTAACCTAAGTCATATCAAATCTTGGAGCTCATTAATTCATGTGCATCTTTATAGATCTAATGTTCCATGCTTCATCATAGGATTTGATATGATGGTGTGAAATTGTTGAAGTCTTTCAACCTAATCAAAGTTTAAGAAACTAATCAAAAAAGACTTAAGGGGTCACGTTACCCAAAGACTTGGACATGTGGCCCAAGAAGCATGCTTTCATATTAAAGAACAATGTGTTTTCCAACAAAACATGACCACAAGGCTTAGGCTTAGGCCCTCTAATAACATTAGATGATTTTAAATTTGACAGCCTCACACCCGTCATTTGACGTCTAAGAGAATGTTTTTAACATTCATGAGGATGTCAAATTTAAGATAGTCTAAACTTTTAGCCTAATGAAGGGATGTATTTTTTGACCCTTTAAAATACCCCTTCACATATTTTAACATGAAAACTTAGTATAATGGCTTTTAACCTAAGTTTTTTATCAAAGCTCAAGACTTATTTCATGTGTATCTTCATAGATCCAATGACCCATACTTCATCACAGGATTTGATCCAATGGTGCAAAATGGCTGAAGACTTTTCAATGAGGATAAAGCATAATGAAGGTGACCAATAAGAACAGACCTCACAGATCATGATCAATGGCCTATGCATGCTCGTGGATTTAATCCAATGGTGTGAAATGAAGGAACCTTTCAAAGACTAATGACCAGCTTCTGAAAGGACTTTTATGGGAGTAACTCAAGTGAATTTATGAATTTTCCACCTCTACCATTAAAGTAGAAAAAACCCTAGCTCACTAATGTAAAACCCTATTCCTTGTTTAATTGAGCCATAATTGTATTCAAAAGAAAATCACCCTGAGAAGAACTGAGAAGACTTAGTGAAATCCTATAGTTAAAGAGAAATCAAACCAGTTGAGGAATTATGGCTATAGTAAGACAACAATGGTGAGATGAGGTAGAGGTTTACTTGTCAACTAGAAATGAAAGAAGATGTTATAAAGACACTGAACTAGATGTAGGATCCTTGATTAATGGTATGAAGAACTGGTCAAAAATCTTTTGTACAATCAACCTTCTATAACCATTAGCTCCTAATAAGTAATAAATTACTATAGTTCAAAGGAGACATGAAGATTTGCTATCAATTCAGATGTTTGGACTTCACCTCACGACTGCCCAACCAGAGGTACTCCATTGTATCGATATCCTATCTCTTATGTTTATTGATTGTAGAGTAGATGGAGATTTTATAATAAAGGAAGGTACATTAAAGAAGGTTGCTTATATAGATATAATAAATTTTGAAGGCTACTATAAGCTTCCCAAGTCTCATATAGACCTCATTACAATCAAGGAATGGACCACTAAGAATGACTTATATAATATGTTAAGACCATGGTTGAATAGAGGAACTCATGTAATGAGAAACCATGATGGTAAAATCCTAATTGTGCAATTCAAGGAAGGAATTAAAATCATCATGACTTTATTGAATAGGTATTCTGAAGAAGCAATCACATCCTATGTTGACCCCCGGTGGGTCTCTTATTTCTACTTCATGGTTAAAGAAAGTTGACTCCACCCATTGGAGAAATGATAAGTATCCACCTGGGAAGGTAGTTTAATGGAATTAAAAGGAAGACAAACCAGATATTCACAATGATGTATTTCTTGTTGGATGCCTTCATGGCCTTAACCTACTTCTCTACCATTAGGAATTGGTCCCCTCATAGCAAGATTACCATTTCTCACCATTACTCTAAATTGCACATATTCAAGTATAGAGACCACATGTAATTCATTTGTGATTTCATATATCCCACTCTAGTTGGGATAATTATTAAAATTCTAATGCCCAAGGTTCACCCCCTCATTAGGCAATATTTATATCCTATTGGTGACATATGGCTCTATCTTGATTGTACAGCCATCAAAATTGAAGGTTGCTAGACTCAGCCCTATAGGCTACTAATGCATGTCCCAATCAAGTTGGTCGAGAAGGAGATAGCTCATCAAATCCTTCATGGTATAGACTATGTATGTAGAGAGAAGAAAAAAGGCATCCTACATCTATTCCCATATTTTATTGGGAAAATAATGATTCATGGATGGAATCAATTAGAGATCTTAGCAAGGAATAGAGAGACATTCTACTTTCAATTGGATGACCTCAAGACATGGGATCCAAAGGGCAATGTGCTCTCCCATCTACAATCCAAAAAACAACATAAGGTACCTTATGAACATAAATTAGGTCCATATGACCACTTAAACACAAAGGCAACCAACTTTGAGGAAGTTTTGGCTAGGTTAAGGGGCATGGATTTAAATTAGAACATAGATTATAGAGGGAAGAAAAATCATCAGGAAAAAGATGGAAAATGAATCCCTTGTAATACCACTTCTTACCTTTTTCTTTGGGTCCACCACAAGTGCCTCAAGGTCCACCTTAGTAACAATAACTACCTCAGTAGCAAGTGCCCAAAATTAAAGGACCTAGTGAACAAAAGATGAAACATAGGCCAAGAGAGGGACCCTCTACCTTAGCTCTACCTCAAAGACCCCCTTCCCCTATGGAATACCTTAATATGATTGCCTTAAAACCTTATGAAATAGTGGAAGAAGTCTTCAAGGAACTTATAGATATGTACAGGTCAAATAAGTAAGGAGATAAAGATGAAGGAGCCACAACTGAGGTGACACTAATTAAAGGTCCTAAATCTAAAGAGACAAACAAAGGCAAAGTATTTTCCTTAGATTTAGTCCCTGTGACCAAAATAAAGAGGGAGATAGATATAGGTTTGGTACCTAGAGCTTCCAAGAAACCCAAGTGGATTCACCCAACAAGTGAGGTAAACTTGTTTAGTGATGAATTTCCCATACATGGATCTATCATCCCTGACTAGTTCATCTATGATAAGTTCCAAAATATACCTTCTCAAATGCATTCATGGGATTTTACTAACATTTCCAATGTTGAATTCAATGATGAAGTCTAGCCTTAGATATTAGATATCATGAAGGAGCAAGAAGAGAGGAAAATGATTAAGGCTACTAAGGAGAGTAGCAAAAAAATAAAAGAATCAAGGAAATCAAGTGGGACTAGTCTCAAAACACTAGAGGCTTCAAAACTTTCAAAATAAAATCCCAAGGTACAATTTAACCTTGATATAGCTACACTAGAGAAGGTTACTACAAATAAAGTAACTATTGGAAATGAATAAGTCACTTTCTAAAGAGTGGAACCATTTTTAGGACTCACTCCAATACAAGGCCAGGTAGTAGGGGAGCACAACATTCATCAAGAAGATATTGTAAGTCTAGTGGAATCCTAGTCAACAATGGCCATGGTGGGAATTCAAGGAATGAAGTAAAGAATCTTGAACCTGGAGAAAGAGAAGAAAGACTTGGAGGCACAAGTCTCACTATCAATTCTGGAGGACAAGCTAAAGATGCTAAATAAGTACCTCCTAGATGCATTTGAATGATTAAAGGACATCAAAATTAGGATTAATACCTTGGAAATTTAGGATAAGAATGCACAAATATTAATACAATAATGGCAAGAAACCAAAGACTAGGTGATAGATTTGATCAAAGTACATGTCACCAAGCAGCCCCTAGATTTCAAGATCATTAAAGAACGACAATTGGATGCCATTCAAGGGATTCTGGTGGATCAAATATAAGAATTAATTTCATGGTATAACAATACTAATGACTTCATGGAGGAAGATAAGGACTTAGTGAATAGAAGTGAGAAGTTGCTAAGAACCTTGTTGGTGACCCCTTCTCAACCTACTGTCATTGGCCTAATGCATGATGCAAAATTATAGTAAGGAGTCCAAGCATTCATCCAAGGCATCAAGGAGGAGAACCAAGGCCAATCCAACAAAGATAATTCAAAGGTCCTCAATGTCATCCTTGTCATAAGAGAGCATATAACAAAAGTAAGGTGCTTACAAGAGGTCACCATCAAAAGTGACAAAGAATATAATACTTTGGTTGAACAGGAAGAAGAGAGTTTAATGAAGCTCGTAATGGATTTCAAGTTAATCAAATAATAATACATCAAGGTGAAAGACTTATTTCAACCTAAGTGATTAAGGGGGCCCACCAGCCCAAGAGTAAAGTCAAGACTATTCTTTTGTAAACTATATATGTTATTTTATTAGCATATATCAATTTTTTGATCTTACAAGTCCATAACATCCATATGTACTATAGAGTTATTTGTAAAAGTATATCTATCCTTAACTCTTGTAAAATTTTAAAATAAGGATGACTGGTACACTACCTATATCTTATATAAATAGACAAGTGTAATCATTTGTAAAGGGAGGGATTTTGAGCAATTTTATACTAGAGTAATTAATACAATTGGAATTTTGCAAGGATTGTCTAGTGTTGTGTTATATTATTTCTACTTTCTCCCAATTATATGTGGTTGTCTTATATTTGAATGGTTCTTGGATAGATGAGCTATATTTCATGTTCATGAGGTTTCTAATTTATGATGTCCTAGACTAGTTGAAGGATTCTAAGTTTACTTCATTTTATTTGTTCTACATTTGAATGTTATTATGAAATTCATATTAACACAGCAAAATTTTTAAGTAATCTTGAATTTTACTCATGATCTTTATATTTTCCTTTGATTCTTTCCTAATTTTTGGTGAAGCTTGGGTTTATGCTATGTTGCATCACTGATTGGTTAAATGTATGCTCAAATTGAATAGAGTTTTGTCATTATATTTGAGACTAATGCTTGTAATCACATTTGTTCTCTACCTTACCCTACATTTTGCTTCTTTTTTATCAATGCTCACTTTAATTTAAATATCACTATAAATATTCACTTAGATTAGCTTAGAGTTAGAAATCTTAACCAGGAAGACTACAAGACTACAAAACTTAGACGTTGGTGGCTCCCAACCACCACATCAAACAAATTTTGTTCGAATCTCTCATACTTTGTTTATTATTCCACCATAGACACACTACTTGGCACAAACTACAACTCATGACTTGGATTCTTGTAATCCTAAAATCAGAAGCGTTTATCAACACTAAGGAACACTCAGTGGAGTAATTGGAAGCATCAATAGCCAAATCTTTATGAGGTCTATTATGAAGCTATGTTGATGAATTATCTAGGACTTCCTCTTATAAATCAAGGTAATATCAAGGTTATTCCCAACGCTGGTGATTCTAAGGTTATTACTAATTGGAGATCTATTACATTTCCCAATGTTGCTTATAAGATAATTGTTAAGTCACTGGATCTTAGGCTTAAGCATCTCCTTCCTTTAATTGTTATAATTGAGTAAACATGATTTATTTAGCATATATATATCCTTGACAATGTCATTATTATCTGGCAAAGCATAGAATGGGCTCAGATCTCTAGTCAAAAGGCCCTTTTTGTCAAGATTGATTTTGAGAAGGCCTATGATCACATTGAGCGGCCTTTTATTTTAACCATACTCCAAGCTCTTGAATTTGGTCCTAGGTTTTTTTATATGTTTAATATACCTTTTCAATATTTTGGTCTGTGTATTACTATTAATGGAGCCCAGTCCTCTCAATCTAAGCTACATAGGTTTATCGAGCAAATATGTCCTTTAGCTCCTTTGCTTTATATGCTAGTAGCTGAAGGGTTTAGCTATATGTTAGCTAAATATGCCTCTAGAGGCATGGTGAAAGGCATGTCTCTCCCTAATTCTGACCATCAATTACTAAATGGTCACTTTGATGATGATTCTTTTCTCACTCTCTAGGAAGAGGAAGAGTCGGTTAAGAAATCTATGGATTGTCTTCATATTTTTTGTTTGACCTATTGGTCCTTCATTCAATGGTATAAAATGTAGTGTTATCACCATTCTCTCTCTCCCAAACCTCTTTTGTTGGAGGGATATTAATGTCAATGGCTTCTTCCAAGTGTTCAGTTTAATTTCTTTGACATTCATTTTGATTTTCAAACCTCTCCAATTAAACTGTGGTTCAAAGGGTTAAGAAGAAAATTTAATTTTTGGATCACAAAATCCTTATCTTAGGCAAGTAAGTTTTAGATTTTCTCCAAGGTGTTGGTAGCTATGCATGTTTATTATTCTTCTTATTAATCTCATTTTATTGTTGCCTATGGTAGTTTGGAAAAAAATCTAATAGATTTCCTCTAGGCCAATTTTTAAGGTCATAAAGGCTTTCATAAAATTTCCTAGGATATTTATTATGGGCCTAAATAGCAAGATGGTATAGGGATCATAGATATTAAGTTTCAAGGTCTTTTTATTAGAATTAAATGTGTTATCTAAGGAATAGAAGGTGATGAACCCTAAAAGATCTTGCTTTGTCATGATATGTCTCAAGGGGTTCCTTGTGGTATACTTGCATGTAAAGGCCTTGGGTTACATACTCTTCTCATCACCCATGTTCCTATTAAAATTAATGGTACTTTTTGTATTTAAAAATTTGGAAAGTTTGGGAGAAACTCAAACCCCACCTCATTTGGGTGAGGGAGAATTTTAGGAATGGTATTTTCATTAAGTCTCATTCTTTTTAGTGGTCTTACTGATTGAAATTTAATAATGTTCCCTTCACTTTGTTCTCTTGGATCAAAATTTTAAGGCTACTCAAAAATTGTGTGAAAAATATTAGGGACCTTTTCTATAAAGTGAGTCATTCTTGGCTTCCTTGGCATCTAGCTCAAAATAAATTTAGCTTAAATAATGCAAATGTTGAGTCTATCATAAAGACTCAAGCCTTCATACATGATGAGTATCTTCATAAGATTGGATTTAACTCCCTTCTTCCCTGGTGGAAGGATTGGCATTGGCCTATGGCCACTTATTTTATTCATTATTATCCTCATTTGGGGTATAATATTTATCTCCCTAGCATATTCAAGATGATACTCTCAATCACTAATGGAACTTTTGTTCCAGCCATGTGGTCTAGCCTCTAAGGTTTACCACCATTTGGGTTGCTCCCATTGAGCCTAAGAAGGCTCATTTTATTTAGTGTATTCTTTATCATATTTTCCCTATTGGTGACTAGCTTAAGCACATGGGGGTTTTAAGTCCCCTTTGCCCTACATGTCATTAACCTGAGACAATTAAGCATCCTTTCTAGTTTTCTCCCACACCCAAACTACATGGCAATGGATTCATACCATTTTTTAGTCATTAAAGCCTAATTTTTTTATGTGTAAGATGGCTCTCTTAGGGGAGTCTGCCTTGCTTCTTACAAGATATAATAGATTTTAGTACATTTTTCATGCTATTATTCTTTTTCAAATTTGGAAAGCTAGACATTATACTTGTTTTAATCGTGAGGAAATGTAACATAGTTTTTATATTACTAAAAAAGTTGTTATCCTTTTTAATGTTATTATACAAATTCAAATTTAGACTGATAAATTTTTATTGGAACTTAATCATCTCCAATGTTTGCTTGATCACTAGGGGAAAGACCCATGTGTAGTTAGATGTGAACCTCTAGAACTTATATTTCTATAGTCGACCCATCATGGAAAATGGTATGGTATATTTCAAAAAAAAACTAAGAAATAAAAAATAATCCTCTCTCCTCATCGATCCATCTATTCATCTCCTCGATGTGATTGGTCTTGTGGCTCTACCAGAGGTGGAGTCAATGGAAGGGACTGGGGCCCTCCCTCATAGGACAAGCATCCATAGTTGACTCTTATTATCTCACCTAATTGGTATAATTAAGAAAATAAGAATCTTAAATAGAATGATGGATGGGATCCCTTACCTCTGGATGAATACCCTCTACTCAAAGGGGATGGGTTGATAAGCCACAGGCCTACCTCTTCCACCACCTCCTCTGGCCCCCATGTTCATTGTTGTAGCATAATTTTCTTTGATTATCTATGTTTTTATGTGCATATTTTATAGTTGGTACCCAATTATGATAGTTTGATGTGACTTTTTTATGTGGTCATCACTAACCTTCTTCTAAACTTGATCTTTTCCCAAGGATTTCTTACCTCAATTTGACTATGCTTGTGGGGTATGATTTTTTTGTACGACTAGCATTGTACCATTATTTATTTATATTAATATAAGTACACTCTTAAATCCAAAAAAAGAAGTTTTTTTGTCATACATATGCAATAAATTAAAAGAGTGTTAGGTTGTTGAACATAAATTTGAGGTGTTTTTAGTGAATTGTAAGAATGGAAATTATAGTTTTTTCTCATATATATGCAATAAAGTAAAATAACATTAGGTTTTTGAACAAAAAATTGAGATGTTTTTAGTGAATTTCAATAATGGAAATCCCATTTTTTCTCAAACATGCAAGAAATTAGAATATCTTTAGGTTTTCAAATAGAAATTTGAAGTGTTTTTAGTAAATTGTAAGAATGGAATTACAATTTTTTCTCGTACATATGCAATAAAGTAAAAGAATGTTAGGTTGTCAAACATTTTTTATTTGATAAGGTGAATATCAGGTTTTACAGGGACTTGAAACCATGATTTTAAATAAGAATTAAAGTCTAACAAAAAAGGACAAAATAGAACTAGGCCAAGCAAACCAATTGACAACTAAACTTCTATAGACTTTCAACAAAATATCAAGACTAGAAAACAAAATATAACTTAATAACTAAGACTCACCCTACATTTCTTCCAAGGGAATGTTAGACACATCTTATTTCTTAACAGGCAATGAATCCTTCTTGTTACTGCTAACTTTTTGCTTGATAATGCTAGATTTTCCTCTAGTCTAGATATTAGGGCCTTCTGCCATTCTTCTTTTATGTTTATCTATCCCCTTTTCCTTATCAGGTCTTGTCTTATATTTATTTTTGATGCTTGTATGAGATTTCACTAGGGTGATAGTTATGGTTTCCTTGCCTTTTATGGGGGCATCCTCTATCCTATCTTGTTGCCTTCAGCCATCTTTAGATTTATCCAAACTTCCTTTAGCCTATCAAATCCAATTTTAGGGTATTCTATTATTCTATTAAAGGGGCCAACTATCATCCCATGCTCTCCAAATTATCATTTAATTCTATCAGCTTCTACATTATTCCTTTAGGGAGATCTACTAATTCTATAGCATCTCCTCACCTCCTAACTTCAGTCACCTTCATCTCATGAATTTTTAAGTTAGGGTTTTTTATACCTTGGGAAACCTCCAAACTTATGCTAACCTTCTTCTCAATTTTATTCTCCTAGGAGGGAGAGTCATGGATCTTTATTTTTCCCTTCTTATCAATAGCTTAGGGAAGGGGTGGGGAGATAGGGCAGAGGGAAGGTAAAGATGGCTCTTCCTCCCAATTTTGAGCATAGTTTTCCAAGACCTCCATTAAACCTTTTGCCTTACTTCTTTCACTTTGGGTGATCTCAATGCCCCTCAATATTTTCCCTTTTTTTTTAGGAGGAAGATTAACCCTTTGTGTATTAGGTTAGAGGAGGGTTTCTCTTAGAAAGTCAATATGGATCATTTAAGGGACACAATCAGGTAATAAGGTAGGCTAATACAGTGTCCCTTAAAGTGGTTTAGTAATAATAAGTGATGGCAAATTATTTGAGTAAATTCTCCCTCTAAATTTAAATATCTCACTATGTGGAGATAGATGTCCAACCAACACCTTGAAATATTGGTTTTGGGGTATCCCTTATTATCAATTTGAAAGTTCAAGTCCATTTTGAAGAAAGTTTACATCAAATATTGTCATTGAAGGCCTTGGTGCCCTCATAAGACATGCATGTGACTTCCCCAAACATATCCTCTATGATGTCAAATCGGGTGCCCTTGAATGTGACTTATCTCTACTTCCACCCCATGGAAAAATCTTTAGAAAGCATTTCATTGTGGCCTTTAATGTGAAGCATGAATTCCAAAAGCCCCCCCACCTTTTTTAGCTTCCTCTAGCCTTTACAATTCATTTGGACCTCGGTGCATGATACTGTCTCATACATGTCCTTATTGCCTCCCATGGATTTGTTATTCTTCATGTTTGAGTAGTGTGAAATATAGAGTGTATAGTGAAGGGTCAAAATACTACAATTCTAATTTATCTGACTATTATAATTATGGTGATTTTTAAAATGATGTCCATCATCCCAAAATTTGAAATGAGTGTCATTATCATGACACTTAGTATGGGGTGAGCTTGGCTTAGATATGATATATGTTCACACGTGTGCTTTCAACCCTTGGATAAATGAGGGAGTTTTGTAAATCATGAATAATCAGGGGGGAGATATGGGGGGATGGTGATGGGACCAATCCACGTGATTAAATTGGAGCTAGTGATTTTATTTTTTGCTAGACCATCCATTATGCCTTTACCCTCCTGATAGATGTGGGTGAATGAACATTCACTAGTGGTCTGAAGTAAACAAATAGCATAAACAATAAGTTGGCTAATAGAATGGGAGGGGAATTTTTTGACCAAAAGGGAATTAAGGATGTTTAGTGAATCTCCTTTAATTTCTCACTTAGAGATGTTAAGTTGGACTACCAATAAAATGCCTCAAAGAGTAATTTTATTCTTGGCCACATGGTTTGTTTATACCCCCATTGGGCCTACATAGGTAGTTATAGCCATCATGGACTCATCGCTGATGACTCAACCACCTCCTGCACTCCTTGGATTTCCCTTAGATGATCCATCAAAGTTTAAATTTGACCAAATTGGAGGGGGACATGACCATTTCATGAGGTTTCTATCCAATTTTATTTTGGAGGGGTAAGGTTTCACTTATTGAGGATGACTTGTTCAGCCTCAAAGGTAACCATTTTTCCATTGGGGATCACCACTCTACAATTCTTAGTAATGGCAACCCGTAACTAATGAAAAGAACTTAGGGGGTTACATTTATTATGTTTAAATAGATGGGCATTCATGGGAGTCCAAATTTTATAGAAAAAATGGGGAAGAGCTAAGGACCATAGAAATGATAAGGAGGGAAACTTCCAAGGTGGTTTTCACTAGATGATAAGATCAAGAATAGAGCTAGGATTAACCTAAGACATTAAATAGCTAAAGGAGATGATTTTAGATGGTTTTTTTGAAGGGGAAATCAAGGAAAATATGAACCACATATTCCAAGGTGGATTTACATAGTACACACTTGTAAGGGATGGTCATTCTATAGTTGGCCAGATTATCCATAGTGGGGATTTTATTTAGAGTCGCAAGCTAAAAATATATGTTTATCTTAGGGGTAAGGTATTTGATCTATAGATTTCTCTAGTAGGTCCAATCGTCCTCCTGTTTAAGGTTAATCAGGATCCCAAACTTCACTAAGTACTCCCCACTATCTTCTGTCAGCCAGAGAAGGGAGTCTTCCTTAGGAAATATAGCAATGTGAATTTGCTAAAGTTGGATATTTAGATTTTGGACTTCTTAGATAACTTCTACATTATCCATCTCTATGGTCAAGGTCTTTCACCTTGGTATCCCTTTTGAAAGTGACTAGTAGTCCTTAACCTTATGGCTTATGGAGGTTTTTAATATCTCACTTAGGTTATTTCAAAAGGGAGATGAGGCTAGAGGAGAAAGTGTTAGCCACAGGCCTTCCCAGAAGTTTACCTTGTCACCATTTCCTACATGCCATCTATTTCCCTTCCTAAGTATATCTTTTGAGTTTGATATGGCTTTTTAGAAGCCAAAGCCATCTAAGGGACCCTCTTCCCAAAGGAGGTTATCTTCCTCCCTACCCTCCAAGTACTTTTATTTGATGATCTGAGTCTAGTGGTTATATTATCTAAGTACTATCTAACCAAATTTGGTCATGAGAGCTTGGTTCATGCTTTTGACTCATCTTAGTTTGAGTCCTTAGAAAGACTTGGGAAGATAGGCTTTTTACCAAGCTACCAATGAGAATCTAAATTTGTCTTCTATGTGTCTCCATAGGTTTTTTAAAAAAAAATTGCTTAATTCTCTCATCGATCTTGATAAGAACGTGAAAAAAGGTTATAAAGTAGACTAGTATACTTTACAATGAACTTTTGAGAAGTTGGAACTTGTTTGCCTATGTAAAGAGTGCACCTTTCCACCTGACCTATTTCTTCTAGATTCTATCCACCAACAGGTTCCAAAATTCTATTTTCATTTTACACTCAAATAAAAGCATGCCAAGATAGGTTGATGGGAGGTTACTAATATTTTATCCCATTATACCCAATAGTATTTTTTGGAGGGAAGGCAGGGTATTCAAGAAGAAGATAGAGCTTTTGTTAAAGTTGATACACGAACCTAAAGCTCGTTCATAGTCTAAGAAGATGTTTTTGAGGTATTTTGATTCTACCATAGATGCCTCATCAAGGAAAAAGGTGTTATTCGTTAATTTATCATGAGTAATTAGGACAATGTTTTGGGTTATATTTAGCCCATTAATTATGTTTTGATCCATGCTTGCTTGTAAGCTTTTGTCTAGAGTTTCTTCCATCATGATGAATAAATATGGTGACAAGGGGTCACCTTGATTGATCCCTCAAATTATAAGGAAAATATATTTTGGAACCTCATTGATCAAGATCAAGTATATGGGGTTAGATATGTAACTATGAATCAGACCCATAAGATCTACATCAAATCTAATCTTGCTCAGTACCTTGTCTAGGAATCTCTAGGACACTCTATCAGAGGCTTTGTTCATATCAAGTTTGAGGAACATGCCTACCCTATTAGAGTTCACCATTGAGTGAAGGGTTTCATGGACTATTATGATGCCATCAGTGATTTGCCTACCCACCATGAAGGTGCCTTATTATTCAACAATGATCCCCTCAAACATAGGTTATAGGCGAGTGGCCAAGGTTTTTGTATAGATCTTGTAAATAGTGGAGCATAGACTTATAGGTCTAAAATCAAAAAAATGGTTTGCACTTGGTTTCTTGGGAATGAGGACCAAAAATTTATTATTGATCTCCTTCAAGACAGTCTCAACCCTGAAGAATTCCTGGATTGTAGCTTCCACTTCCACATGTATGATGTCCTAGAACATTTGGAAAAATAGAGGAGGGAAGCCATTTGTGCCCAGGTTGTCGAAGATAAATTTGAGGTGTTTTTAGTGAATTACAAGAATGAAAATTATTGTTTTTTATCATGCATACATATGAAATAAATTAAAAGAGCATAGGTTATCAAACATAAATTTGAAGTGTTTTTAATGAATTGCAAGAATGGAAATTACAATTTTTCTCATACATACAGATACAATAAAGTAAAAGAGTGTTAGGTTATCAAAAAAAAATTGGAGATATTTTTAGTGAATTGCAAGAATGAAAATTATAGTTTTTTCTCATTTATACATATGCAATAAATTAAAAGAGCGTTAGGTTATTGAACAAAAATTTAAAATGTTTTTAGTGAATTAAAAGAATGGAAATTACAATTATTTCTCACACATATACAATAAAGTAAAAAAAAAAAATTAGGTTCTCAAATAGAAACTTGAGGGTTTTTTTTAATTTAAAAACACACTTTTATTAATAAAACATGATAAAATAAAATGCTAGTCATATAAAAAATGCAGGTGGAAAAGTCACACCCCAAAATCCAAACCTCACTAAGCTATATAAGTCTCAAGAGGGAAACAAGAAATAAATTAAACCAAGCAAGAATATATTAGAGGATTTAAAAAATCATAAATGACCAATTCCCATATCCACAATACAACCTTTTTACCCTTTTGGACTACCAATATCTATCAGATTAACAATTACCATTGGGAGCTAAAGAGAATGCTAAGGAACAAAAGGGAGTTGATCTTTATCAGAATCAGAAGTGTCAGAGTCATGTGATCTCTTGATACCTCCACTTGTAAAATTATCCACAACTATTTTTTTGTAAGAGGAATCTAACAAAACCATTTCTCTAATAAATTGTATACCTTCATTCTTCTCTATGCCATCTCTAGATTTTTTTATGCCCTTGTTTGAAAGAGGGTGTTCATATGGTTGCCAACCTTTAGGATAAAATACTGGTCTTTTTTATTTTTTGGATTCTCTAGGTGAAGGAAAACTTCATGGAGATGGCTAGTTTGATGGCATAAATGACATCTATAGGTAATATTTTAATAATCTAAATTTTAGATCCAATAGAAGGTGTTATGCTTCAACTGAATCTTCTCAGGGTGTCATGTCCCCTTTCTATAAAATTAAGTTGGTAAGATTAGTAGTTTATTCCTATTTTCCCATGGACTAATATATTTAATTAGAGAAAAAAAATTATTTAATATTTTAATTATTATCCCCTAAATCAAGGATTTATTATTTTTGAAAGTAATTAAATATTATATATTATTATTTTGTTGCATAAGTGGAACATGGGGTTTAATGAGGTATAATTGTAACTCCCAAGAGTGAAACTAGAAATATTCTAACAAGTTATGACAGGGTATCATTTTAGAGTGACAGATATGATAGATTCTATGACAGGTTGTCATTGAATATCTTTAAAAAGAAGTTATGGGAATGGTGAGTTTCTAAGGAAACTTAACAATTTTGGGCATGGTTATCTAAGAGAGGATAATGATGATTTTTCAAGGAAACTTACTAAGTCATGTTTCATTTATATGTTCAAGTTAAGTAAGTCACATTTGGATAAGCTCAGAAATAGAAACTAAAGAGGTAAAAATTAGGATCTAAATGAATATTGGGCAAGTGGATAAAGATGGGGACTAGTTACCTTTTCTAACTCATGTCATCTTCTCAAATCAAGGAGATGGGGATTTTAGAACCAACTTTGGAGCCCCATGTGTATTTATGTTACATCCTGATTTCCTCACTAAACTTTATTTTCTTATTAAATAGATATTAATGAGGTTCATGTTATTTAATTATTGTTGTAGCAAACTATTTTCATTTATACTGATGTATGGACAGAAATATAATGATTATTTTATGTGACTCAATACTTGATTTATTAGTTGTATATGAGTTTCATATGCATGTGGATTATACTTATTCAATATTATTGTATTTTAGCAGCATTTGTATTGATTATCATAGTTATGGGTTAACTACCCTTTGTATTTGTAAGGTGGATGCAAGAAAAAGTCTACTCTCCAAATAGATATGAAAGAAGAGTATCATCAAGAAGGGTATTACAGATGAATACATTGGAGGTATAGAGATTTGACAAAGAACCCAACACACACCATGTAGTACAATAATGCATATTTGCTTCAATTCTAATTGTGTTTAAATAATTTATGCTTGGTCATGATTGATTTGGTTACGATTCATGTTTAGATGTTATATAGTTTTATTACTATTTGTTATTATTATAATGTGGTTACCATTACAAAAAAATTCAGTAGTATATTTATGTTTATATGATTGTACTTTTATTGACTACATAACCCTTATAGGTGTATACCTACAAGTATTCAATAGAAAATTATTCTTAGAACATGTATATATATGGCATGGAAATAAATTATATTTTTGATCATATAATAAAATGATTCTTTATCTAACCTAGACCTAAGGTGTTACTTAAGGTGACTTAGTTTTTAATTAACTAATGGTTAACTAGGTTTGATTGTTTAATGTTTAACTTTGATTATAGATTATCTAAAGTGGAGAATAGGCATTCAAGTTTTAATAAAACATAATAATTATATTTATTGACATAATATAATATCAACCCTAATTTGAAAATTTATCATTTGGTTTGGTTCTATTTATTTAAACCATGAAACTCGAACTGGCTAGGGTGCAATTGTGAGTCAAAAGGAAATAGTGAGGAAACTATGAATTTGGTAGTTGAGTTGTGAGTCATGGGAAGTTTTTTAGGAATTTTTAGTCTGATGGTGAGTCATTATTGGATAAATAATGGTAGAAAATGTGTCACCATGAAATTATGGTTTTTTAAAATGCATGCAATTGACTACAAAAATAATAAAGGAGGAAAGGAGTTTTTAAAAAAGGAAGAAATAGGTTGAGTTCGATAGAGGAGAACAAGAGAAAATAAAATGGATTTTTATTTACAAACCAAGGGAAAAGGAATACCTCAGAGAAAATAAGAGGCAGGGTGTTGTTCTTGGTTTACTCTAAAAATTGGTATTCATGTTATATAGTTAAATGATAAAATTATTTTAGGGTTTTTATAAATGATTGTTTAATGTTTAAAACCCTTGAGAGAGTCAAGGATTAGACCCTATGGGAGAAGGAATTTGCACACATAATCAAATCCATGATTTGGTTTAGTATAACATGTGTATAAAAGGGTTGGAGTAACTATGAATACAAGATCCTTATATGGTTATTTCACGACTGGGTGTTACTTTGCATGGTTTATTTAGATGGTTGTGTGTTTATTATATGGTTTATGTATATTGCTATGTGTGTTATTTTTTATGAGCCAAATCAGTTGTGTGTTATATAGTATGTGTCTCAAAACATTTGAGTGATATTAAAATCATTTGAGACATTATTTAAATAAGGATTCTAACTAGGGTTTTTGATTACTATTTATTTGATTGTGTTTGTTTATACATAATAAAAAGGCTATGTATCTATATAGTTATTGTTAGGATGTGGAGCTAAAAGCTTCAACTTGATGCAGATGAAGAAATGCAGGTTGCTGAAGATTCAGAAAAATCGACGTTGGCAGCATGACCGACATCGGTCATGACCAGAGCAAAGGCCACCGGCGACGGCAGGAGTCGACCGACGTCGGCAGCACCAGGCAAGCAGGGACCAGCGTCGGTCACCTGTGTGTTCCAGAACTGTTCATTGCATGAACAGTTAGTTTAGTGAACCGAGTGTTTGCATGCAAAGACTATTTTTGGTCTTGAGTTGTGTGTCTAATTATTGTAATTAGGATAGTCTAATTATTGTATGCATGAGATCTATATAATAGACTCATAAGCTGTAGTGTAAACTTGTAGCTAGGGAGTAAGAGAGCAATTTTATAAGCTCCTTCTGTGTGTGAGGTGAGCAATGGTGTGTTCCTCCTAGTGCCACAATACTAAGAGTGGGTGCTGGTTTGGAGAATCAGAAGGGTTCTTCGTATTTGTATGATCTTAGTCAGCAGATGAGCATGGCTTTTTTTGGAGATCTACAATGGTGAGTAAGGTCTAGTGATTTGCAGGTAGCAGTAGAGAGCAGGAGATCTACTTGGAGTACGGTTGTGTACTTGACATACTGGCAGTGTGTTACTGACTGGTTGGAGAGGTGAACATCAATTTTGTATTGGAGTTGATTGTTGGGACCAAGAGAGAGAGGGAAGAAGGTCTTGAGGTGTGGCAAACCTTTGAGGTGGAGGAAGAAGTGGCATCTTCCTTATTGTATATTCTTCTGAGTGATTATTAATACAATTGTGTATTGTCTCTCAATTCCTATGTTGTTTCATATTTCTAGTTACTTATTGATTCTGGTTAAATTTCATGTTTAGTTGCTAATACAAGAAGTAATCATATGTGCTCTATTGTTGGAGCAAGATCCTAACACGTGGTATCAAAACATGTTTATTGCTCTAGGTTCCTGACAATTGGTATCAGAGCTTTTAGTTGGGTTGACTAACAGGTGGTTCAGATCTGGTAGTGTTTTTGATTATAGGTCACTCACAGGGGTTTCAGATTGAGTGGGAGTATAGCAATGGCAAAAGATAGTAAGCTACGAATGGAAAAATTGAATAGCACAAATGGTCTGATTGATGGAAAGAAAGAGCAGGTAAAAGGAGATTATTGGTCGATAGAAGATCAGCGTGTAGAAGTAGATGTTGCAGGTGATGTTGCACAGGTTGCTCTGGATAAAGTAGAATCTTTGTTTACAGATTCTTTTGCCTCTTTCCATGCAGCTCGTAATAAAGCATCTTTTCATGGGTATGTCTTTGGAGACTTTGGAGAGATTTATTTAGGGGTTGGAGAGCCTTGTCAGATGAATGATGAAGGGGAAGTGAAGCTGAAATTGCAGACGGATGACACACAGGTGTTGAAGGAGGTCATGCAGGTTCCAGTCTTGGAGATGAGTCTAATTTCTTCAGGAAATTTGGGTGATGGGAGATGCACTGTAACTCTCACAGTGGATACACTTGAATTAGATGGTGGTAAGAAAGTAGGTATCCTTTATCTATCTACTTATATTGTTGATTCACCTTCTGTTGTAGAGATGTGGCTTCGTAGGCTTAGTCACATATGTAGAAAGAGAATGGAGGTTTTGAAGTGGAAGTCAGATGTCTTTTACAAGCTAAAGAACTGGAAAGCCTTGGTTTTCATGGAGGAGATAATGGACAAAGATCAGGTGAGGAAATTGATTTATTCTGAGCAGGGCTATGTTAATTTTAACAGGGTTTTGACCCAAAAAGAGCTCACGGGTAAAAGTTGTCACTCACAAGGAAAACACAGAAACTGACGTCAGTTAGAAAATCGACGTCAACGTCCTCACAGTGACCGACGTCAGCTATGTGCAGACCGACATCGTTAAAATAGGGATAGGTAAAAATTGATGTCAGTCACGAGGATCAACATCGGCGAGGAAGCAGTTGCAGGGAACCGACATCGGTCGGGTGCAGGCTGGGAGATGACCGAGATTGGTCACTGGAACGAATGTTGGGCAGACAGCAAGCTGTCAACAAGTCTTAAACGCTCATGTAGAGGTCAAAAATGGTAAGTGAACCTCATATTTGTTGTTCACATTCTTTATTATTGCTTACTGATGGTTGAGAACTAGGAAGATGTATAGAGGCAATGTAGGTAGAATCCAGAAACAGTGGGAGCATGACATGAATTCTTTAGAAGAGAACCAAGCAAGAGATTTGGTAGATTTGTCAGCTAAGAGAGAGCACTAGGAGAGGAGTGGATTCCCTTATTAGAGAAGAGAGTGAATGGATAAGTGAGACAAAAGGCCAAGGTAAATGGTCTTGAGGTAGCTGCAGGATAGTGGTACAGGTTTTGACAGGTGGATGACTAAGCATGGCTTTAGTCAATGTCAGTGTAACTATTGTGTTCTTTTCTTTACCAAGTGGATGATGAGTCGCGACATCATCTTGTTACTGTATGTGGAGTGGTTGCTTATTGTAGGTTTACATATGCAGGGAGTTCTCTGAGCTAAAAGGTAAAGTTAGTTTCAGAGGTATGTTATGAAGAATTTGGTAGCAGCGAAATTCTATAGCATAAGAGACATAGAGGATCACAGGTTGATTTTGTCTCAAATAAGAAGCTGATGTGAAGGTGTTGGCGAGGTTCAAGATGCAGAATCAAAAAGCACACCAAGGGTTAGACAGTTCAAGCAGAGCTTAGAACAAGTGTTTGAAATCACATGAGGTCTAGTGTAGATCTGTGTTTTCCCAAGCAGTGGGAGTTGTCAGAAAGTATGGAGCAAATTCGAGGAAGAGGTACTGAAGGGCAGTTCAGTGGATTCTTACAAGGATCAGTAGCAGGTTGACATGTTATGCAGGGTCAAGTTATTTTCTACATAAGTTTGTAGATGCGAATGTGGCAGGTTACTTGGATGACAAAGGCACAAAGGTTAGAGCATCACAGGGTGTGGTGGTTAGTCTTCAGGATTGATCTTGAAGAGGGATACAAGCCAGGGTACAAATTAGATAGTGTACAGTTACAGGTACAATTGCAGTTGTTTATCTCCAAGTGAGATATTGTTAGGATGTGGAGCTAAAAGCTTCAACTTGATGCAGATGAAGAAATGTAGGTTGCTAAAGATTCAAAAGAACCAGCGTCGGCAGCATGACCGATGTCGGTCATGACTAGAGCAGAAGGCCATCGGCGACGGCAGGAGTCAGCCAACATCGACAGCACCAGGCAAGCAGGGACCGGCGTCGATCGCCTATGTGTTCCAGAACTGTTTGTTGCATGAACAGTTAGTTTAGTGAACCGAGTGTTTGCATGCAAAGGCTATTTTTGATCTTGAATTGTGTGTCTAATTATTGTAATTAGGATAGTCTAATTATTATATGCATGAGATCTATATAATATACTCATAGGCTGTAGTGTAAACTTGTAGCTAGGGAGTAAGAGAGCAATTTTATAAGCTCCTTCTGTGTGTGAGGTGAGCAATGGTGTGTTCCTCCTAGTGCCACAGTACCAAGAGTGGGTGCTAGTTTGGAGAATCAGAAGGGTTCTTCATATTTGTATGATCTTAGTCAGCAGATGAGCATGGCTTCGTTTGGAGATCTACAATGGTGAGTAAGGTCTAGTGATTTGCAAGTAGCAGCAGAGAGCAAGAGATCTACTTGGAGTATGGTTGTGTACTTGACGTACTGGCAGCATGTTACTGACTAGTTGGAGAGGTGAACATCAATTCTGTATTGGAGTTGATTGTTGGGACCAAGAGAGAGAGGGAAGAAGGTCTTGAGGTGTGGCAAACCTTTGAGGTGGAGGAAGAAGTGGCATCTTCCTTATTGTATATTCTTCTGAGTGATTATTAATACAATTGTGTATGTCTCTCAATTCCTATGTTGTTTCATATTTCTAGTTACTTATTGATTCTGGTTAAATTTCGTGTTTAGTTGCTAATACAAGAAGTAATCATATGTGCTCTATTGTTGGAGCAAGACCCTGACACATGGTATCAGAGCATGTTTATTGCTCTAGGTTCCTGACAGCTATATGTCTTAGAGATATGGTTCTAGTGTTTGGGTTACAAAATATAAATTGGGTTTTGATTAGTTTCTATTAGGTTGTGTATTCATTTCATTTAGAATTGACTTAGTGTATAAATTTATTATCAACTATATATGAATGGCATTCGACTTCACATTAGTATTATGTAAAGGGATATGAGTTTGTTGTGTATATAAGATTTATATGTTTATTGTGCATAAATAAATATGAGTCGACTGTGTATATAAGATTAGTGTTGATTGTGTTTAATCGACTATAAGCTGACTATGTGCAAATGATCTTGTTGTCTGGGAATTAGTTTAATTCATTATTTATCATACCTCAGAGTTATGATTATTATTTTATATTGGTTATATATACAAATATTAAATTTATGGGTTTGGTAAACATAATAAGACTAGGTCATTATTTATACTATTAGTAGTTGTATATGATGACTAGGTTATTATTGTTATTTATTATAAGTTCTTTGAACATAATTGATATTAAGATTATATGTTGAGTAAACATAAACATTTATGCAATGTTTGGTTGAATAGTATAAATATTACTATAGTCTACATCATCTTCAAAAATAACCATAAACAAATGTGAAGATAGGGATAAACATTATCGGTTGGATTATTTTTATTATCAGTTGTGTGTAATATGATTAGATAAATGTTTGATTGATGTTTATTTGACTATATTAAATGTTTAGATCAGATTGAGTCTTAACATTTTCAAAATGGTTGAGATGAACTATTTTGGGGTCATGGATGTTTAATTGAGGATTAAACATGTGTTAAATGATTTCAATAGGTCAATGTGCCATATAGTACATAACAAAATATTTTATATTTTGTATTTGTGTTTTAATGCATTTAATTGGGTTTTAAATGTTGTGTGGTGTTATTGTGATTTATATTAGTTTAAATATGAGTTAATATTTCTTAAAGAACTTAGATTATGTGAATAAACTCGAACATATATAATTATGGATATAGGTAATTATGGATTATACATAAAGATGATATTATATTCTTTATGAATAGTTCATAAAAACATATATATAAGTTAACACTTACAAATTATATGTATAATTTGTAAGTATTAACTTTATATATATGTATGTATGTATGTATGATTATATGTGTGTGTGTGTGTGTGTGTGTGTGTGTGTGTGTGTGTGTATATGTGTGTGTGTATATGTATGTAAGTATGTATGTATGTATATATATATATATATATGTATGTATGTATGTATGTATGTATGATTATTTATATGTATATAGCATGTCATTAAGAACTTAGTGGCTAAAGGTTTTAAATGTATATAAATATAAGTGGATATACTTGATATATGTATGCAAATAATTTGGTATGTAAGTAGATATTTGTTTATAGTGAATATATTTATTCATATGTAAACTGGGATTTATATCATTAATTTATAGTATGTTGTTTTGATTATAAATTATGAAAAAAAATGATTAATTGCTGATAAGAATAAATGAATATTATATTCATTATTTTTTGATTAACTTAGGATTTATTATGAAATTATTGACTTGTATTATTTTTATTATAATACTTGTGAACAAGAGATGTTTGTATGGAATTGGTAAATTCTTAAATATTATGAATATTATTAAAAAATAATTTATTTGTAATATAGTCTTGATGGAAAATGGACTTTGGGTTGTATTGGAACTTATTAAGTTGTTATTATTTAACATGTAATTATTTTAAGTTATTTCTTATATTTAAATAATGTGGTATAAATTCTAAATCTATATGAGAAATCCATGAAAATCTTGTATATGGATTGTTTAGTAAACCTGGTATTAATCACACTAAGGATTATTATCATGAAAAAGATTTCATGAATATTTTTAGAGTAATCAATACTTGGATTAAATGAAATATGATTATGTGTGTGTGATTATGATTGATCTACTGAGTCATTAAACTATATCAAAATTTTGACCAAAATAATGTTTATAATTAAATATTATCATTTTATCTGTTTAATTAACATGCATGTATGCATGATGTCATGTTAAAATGGAATTATTTATGATATGTTACATGTAGTTAAAATTTTACAACACATGAGTTCTACTTGAATTCTTGATACCTACACCATTATCATTTGTTCATCTGTGAAGGGAGAGCCATTCTCTAGTTGGAAAATTATGTGTGGGATATATGGTCCATGGTTGGTGTGAAAAAACACTTTGATAATGCTCTCCCTCTCCTTTAAGAGTCAGCTGATATAGACTTTTACTCATGATTTTAGTTTTTATGCATATAATGAGTTTTGTGGATACTTGTTAGTTTCATGGAACATTGTATATATTTATATTCACTCTGATGTAAAAATATTATATTATTGTACTTGATAAATAATAGATTAATGGCTCTTATTATATATACTATTGTATAACTTTTAGCAGTTGACTGAGTTATTATCTAGCAAATATACTTTATGTGATGAACAGAATTATAATATTATTGAATGTATTAAATTGATCATTATCTAGATGAATTATAATTAATTATTTGCAAGATGTATTTATTTAAATATCGATTAAGTTATCTTAATTGGGAATGATCTAGATTTATTATTAAAGTAAAAAAAAAATTTAAATTACTATTGTTTGAGTTAAATCTAGTGAAGTTCTAATATTGTGGTATCAAAGCTAAGGCTCAAACTCTATGATTTAATGAGCCCACTAACATGTTCATATTCTACTATTAATTATAAAAGAGAATGGTACATGATATACTTAGAGGTGAAGGTACTTTAAACACCAACCCTCCAGTAGATCCAAACCAATTTTTCATAGAGCAAGCTATAAAGTTGGATTAGATTCTCGTAACCATGAATGAAACTAGGGTTCAAATCATGGATGTAGATAAGGAAGTGCATGGGCATGTTAAATAAGTTAATCAAGAAGACCCTGAAGATCATCCTATTCATTAAAAGCATAGCATGATGAGGTACCTCAAGGTGTGAGGGTTCATGTAGTTACAGAACTTACACAAGACATAAAGAAAGTAAATCGTTCTAAGCTTGATGGAACTATGTTAGGGGATGGTGATAAAGATTTGTTGATGTAAATAAAAAATTACTTTGAGATCTGAAATCACTCAGAAGTCACTAAGGCAATTTTAAAATGTATCAGTTTGTTAGAGAAGTAACAACATGATGGGCAAATAAGAAGCTCAAGATGAACCTTGACTCCCCTACGATCACTTGGACACAATTCATGGTTTGTGTTTAGATAATGATGCTTGCTTCAGTTTTATTTTGATCAGAAGTTGATTTATTTTTAGAATCTAAAGTAGGAAGATCTTTTAATGAATGAATAGTAGGAACAATTTACTAATCTCCTAAAATGTGTTCCTCAATATCAAGCAAATGAAAGGTTACGCATTCAAAAATTCATTATGAGATTAAAATCCCAAATTAGATGTGAGGTAGATATGCATGGGCCATCTATGATGGATTAGGTCTTTGATAAGATAGTTAAGGAGTCAAAATTGAAGTCCTTTACTCAAGTCATAGAGAAGTTCAAGAAGAAGTTTAAAGGTTCCAAACTGACTCTTAAGAAGAAGAACTAGAAAAAAAACATAAATTTTAAGAATCATTTTAATAATTAGAATTCTAAATTCGTAACTTATTGGGTAGCAAGAAAGTGGATGGTGGATTCAAACCTAGTTTAAAGGGGAACTAGCCATTGAAAAGGAAATGACCACTTGGTGAATCTTTCATCTATGAAAGTGATTGTTATGACAGGGAATGTACTCAAGAAAAATTTGAAGAAAAATCTAAGGGTATTACACAATAAGAAAACTTTCGATATATAATCCATGTGACTTTTAATAATTATCAAGTTAATTTTCAAGTTTCACCTATCAAGGTTCCAGGTAATATTTTTGGTCAACCTATTTCTATTTTGATTGATACTATAGCTATAAAATGTTTTATTTCTCCATGTACACTTTCTAAGTTGTCTAAGAAAGATGGTTCAATGGCAAATGCATGGACAGTGCAATATGAAAATGAAACCAAGGTTAAAGTCAATAGATGCTTAGTGGAAGCTAAAATTGAATTACCAAAATTTAGTACTATAGTAAATCTTTATGCAAATCCACTAGGGTCATATGATGTAATCATATGGGTGAATTGACTTGTTAAGCATAAAGTTAAGGTAGATTGCTATCTGAAAAAGGTAGAATGTTAGGATGATTTTTGGTATTAGACTCAGATTTAGGGTGAGAAAGGAGAGTTAAAAATTACGTAAATTTCTACAATTCAGCTTAAAAAGGCTCATAGGAAAGGATGTCAGATATTTATTGTTAAAATAAATTAAATGAAAGAAACAAAGGAATCATCTATTGAGGATTACCCTTTTTTTAAGAAATTTAAGGATGTGTTTTCATAAAAATTACCATGTTTACCACCCAAGCAAAAATTTAATTTCTTAATTAACATCATATCTAGTTTAGAACTGTAATCTAAGGAACCTTATAGGGCGATAATTACACATTTGGTTGAGTTGAAAGATCAATTACAGGAGTTGTTATCTAAAGGGTCGATTCAACCAAGTGTGTCACCATAGGGTACACCAGTCATGTTCATCAAGAAAAAAGATGGTACTCTTTGCATGTTATCAATTACAGGATGTTGAACAAAGTGATAATCAAGAACATGTATCCATTGCCTCAAATTGATGATCTCTTCGATCAAATACGTGGGGTGACAATTTTATCTAAAATAGATCTCTGAGTGGAATATCACCAATTGAGGATTCAAGAAGAATATATTCCCAAAATAGTGTTTAGAACTTGGTATGGGCACTATAAATTTATAGTGTTGCCTTTTAGGTTAAAAAAATACTCTGGTAGCATTCATAAATCTCATAAACAGTGTGTTTAGAGATTATCTGGATCACTTTGTGTTAGTTTGTCTAGATGATATCCTTATTTATTCAAGAATGATAAAGAAACATCTACAACATCTAGAGTTGATTTTGTAGTATTTTTAGAAGCACAAACTTTATGTTAAGTTGTCCAAATGTGTCTTTTTCTAGAGGAAAGTACAATATTTGGGACACATTATCTCTACAAATAGAATTTCATTTGACTCGACAAAGATAAGAGCCATAATGGAGTGATCAGCACCCAAAAATGTGCACGAGGTGATAAGTTTTATGAGATTCATAGGGTATTAAAGGAAATTTGTTCCAAAATTCTCAAAAATAGCTAACCCAATTAACTCTCTTCAGCAAAAGAATCAAAGTTTTATTTGGTTGGACAAGTGTGAAAAAACCTTTGAAGTTAAAAAGGAGGCTTACGTCAACACTTGTGCTAAGAGTTTCCAATCCTAATGGTCAATTCTCAATAATCACTAATGTATTTGGAGATGGTCTTAGAGGAGTTCTTATACAAGAGGGTTAAGTTATAGCATATAAGTTCAGGAAGCTTAAACCATATGAGGCAAATTATGCGCCACATGATCTAGAACTTGATGTAATAGTGTATGCTTTGTAAGTTTGGAGGCATTATTTATTAGAGAAACCATTTGTGCTCAAGACTGATAATTTGGGGCTTAAATATATCTTCCCCTAACTAAACCTAAATGCTCATCAAAGACTTTGGTTAGATTTTTTATCTGACTATGATTTTGATATTAGTTACATCAAGGGTAAGGAAATAGAATTGTTGACATTCTAAGATGTAGTAGGTATATAACAGCTTTGACTACTATCAAGAGTACTTTTCATGATCAAGTTATTTAATTCTTTCTTGAAGATGAATTTTATGAGCAAGTTAAGAAAACTTTGTTAGAGAATGCTCAAAAATCTAAGTTCAAATGATTCAAGTTGAATAATGATAGTCTTTTGAGGTATAATGGTAGAATGTATGTACCTGATAAAGAGAAATTGAGGAGCACAGTGCTAAAGAAATTGCATAATGCCCCTTATTTAGGTCACCCTAGAGTGACTAAACTTATCGCTGAATTAAGACTTATTTATTTCTAGAAAAGAATTAAAAGGGATGTAGTGGATTTTTTTATCTCATTGTTTGGAGTGTTAGCACGTGAAAGTTGAACATGTGCATCTAGTAAGATGTTGTATCCTAATGATATACCAAAATTGAAGTGACAAGTAATTAATACAGAATTTGTCCAAAGTTTGTCATTATCATGAAATTGACATGGCATAATCTTGGTGGTGGTTAACAAACTAACCAAGGTAGCTCACTTCATACCAGATAATTTGACTAATGATACACCAGTGCTTGTAAAAATATTAGTGAAAGAGGTGTACTAGTTACATGGATTTCTACAAAAGATCATTTTTTTTATCAAGATTCAAGGATGATATCTAGGTTTTGATTGACTCTAAATGCAATTTTGGGCACACAGTTGAATTTAAGTACTATATATCATCTGGAAATAGATGGACAAACAGAGAGATTAAATCAAGTTCTAGAAGATATTTTTCAAATATATTGCATAGATGAACAATACAAGTGGGAAGAGTATCTTCCATTGATAGAGTTTGCTTATAATAACTCTTACCAATTAGCTTTAAAGATGGCTTAATTTGAAGCATTGTATGGAAAGAGGTGTTAAAGACCAATCAATTGGGATAAGATTGAAGATAGGGTGGTCTTTGGTCTTGAAATACTTATTAAAATGGAGGAGTAGGTCAAGTTAATCAAATAAAGTTTGGTTGAATCCAATGATAGACAAAAAAACTATGCTAATCTAAAAAGGACATCAAGATAGTTTTATTTTGGTGATAAAGTATTTATGAGGATTAAGCATAAGAAGAGTTCGATTAAATTTGGTAAATCAGCAAAGCTTCCACCAATATATATGGGACCCTTTGAGGTCTTGTAAGTGATCCTTGCCACTAGCTCTATCTCTCTTACATAATATTTTTCATGTGTCCTATCTTAAAAAGTATGTAGCTGATCCTTCTCATATATTGGATTGAAATTTTTTACAGGTTCTAGATCTTGATGTGGTCACAATATAACTAGTCATAATAATTGACACTCATAAATTTAATTTGTGTAATAAAGAAGTATCATAGTGCATAGTTTAGTGAAACCAATATTCTAAGGATAGTATCACTTGGGAGGAATATGATGAGTTCTATAGGTTGTTTACACATTTATCTATTTAAAATATTTATTGTTGTTATTTGATTTATTACTATGTTATATTTGATTCAAAATTTTGGTTTGAAATAAGTGTCATCAAGACGATGACTAGTTTTAAGGGAGAAGGATGTTACATCTCAATTTCTTCATTAAAATTGATTTGCTTATTAAATAGATATTAATGAAGTTAATGTTATTTAATTACTGTTGGAGTAAATTAGTTTTATTTATGTTGATATATGGACACATATAATGATTGTTTTGTGTGACTCATTACTTGATTTATTAGTTGTACATGAGTTTAATATGCTTATGGATTATGCTTATTTAGTATTATTATGTTTTAGTAGAATTTGTATTGATTATCATGGTTATGGACTATCAATTGTATTTGTGAGGTGAATACAAGAGAAAGACCACTCTCCAGATAAATATGGAGAGAGAGTATTATTGTGGATGGTGATACAAATGAATACATTGGAGGTGTATAGATTCGATAAAGAACTCAACATACACCATGTGGTACAATAATGCATAATTGCTTTAATTTCAATTGTATTACATTAATTCATGTTAGGTCATGATTTTTGGTTATGGTTCATGTTTAGATGTTATATAATTTTATTGTATTTATTATTGTTTGTTATTATTATAATGTGGTTGCCATTATGAAAAGTTTCAGTGGTATATTTATTTTTAGATGACTATACTTTTGTTGACTATATAATTCTTAAAAACGTGTACTTAAAAGCATTCAACTAAAAAATATTGTTAGACCATATATATGGCATGGAAACAAATTGCATTTTTGATCATATAAAAAAATTATTTTATAATCTTTATCTAATCTAGACCTAAGGTGGTACCTAGTATGAGTTTTTAATTACTTAATGGTTAACTAGGTTTGATTGCTTAATATTTAGCTTTGATTATAGAATGTCTAAAGTGGAGGATGGGCATTAAATTTTTATTAAAACATACTAAATCTATTTATTGTCATAATAGAATGTTAACCCTAATTTGAAAATTTATCATTTGGTTTGGTTTTGTTTACTCTAACCATGCAACTTGGACTGGCTAGGTTTGACTGTGAGTTGGAAGGAAATAGTGAGGACACTGTGAGATTAGTGGTTGAGTTGTGAGTTATAGAAAGCATGCCAAGAATATATGGTTTGATAGTGAGTCATTCTTGAAAAAATAATTGTAGAGAATGGGTTGCCATGAAATTAAGGGTTTTCGAAATGCATGCAGTTGACTGCGAAAACAATAAAGGAAGGATATATTTTTTGAAAAAGGAAGAGAGAGGTCAAGATCGACAGAGGAGAACAAGATAAAAGAAAATGGATTTTTCTTTACAAACCAAGGGAAAAAGACTACTTTAGAGTAGATAAGAGGTAGGGTTTTGTTCTTAGTTTACTCTAAAAATTGGTATTCATGTTATACAATTAAATGACAAAATTATTTTGAGGTTTTTATAAATGATTGTTTAGTATTTAAAACCCTTGAGAGAGTCAAGGATTCGACCTTGTAAGAAGGAATTCCCTCATATAATTGAATCCATGACTTGGTTTAATATAACATTTGTACAAAGGGTTAAGGTAACTGTGAATATAAGATCTTTATGTGGTTATTGCACGATTGAGTGTTACTTTGCATGGTTTATTTATATGGTTGTGTGTTTATTGTATGGTTTATCTACATAGTTATGTGTGTTATTTTGTATGATCCAAATCAACCATGTGTTATATAATGTGTGTCTCAAAACATTTGAGTGATATTTAAATGATTTGAGACATTGTTTAAATAGGGATTTAAAATAGGGTTTTTGATAACTATTTATTTGATGTGTTTGTTTATACATAATAAAATGACTACGTATCTATATTATTATACAACTTAGAGATATGGTTTTAGTATTTAAGTTATGAAATATAAATTGGGTTTTGATTAGTTACCATTAGGTTATATATTCATTTCATTTAGAATTAACTGAGTGTATAACTTTATTATCACTTACATATAAATGGCATTCGACTTAATTTTATTAATTGGTTGTGTGTAAAAGAATATGAGTCACTTGTGTATATAATATTTATATGTCGACTGTGCATAAATAAATATAAGTCAACTATGTATATAGGATTAGTGTTGATTATTTATAATAAATGAGGAACTGACTGTGTGTAAATGATATTCTTGTTGACTGGGAATTAATTTAGTTCATTGTTTATCATACCATAGAGTTATGATTATTTTGTATTGGTTATATATACAAGTATTAAATTAATGAGTTAGGTAAACATAATAAGACTGGGTCATTATTTATATTATTGGTAGTTGTATATGATGACTAGATTATTATTGTTATTTATAATAAATTCTTTGAACATAATTGATATTAAGACTATATGTTGAGTAAACATAAACATTTATGCAACGATTGACTGAATAGTATAAATATTACTATAGACTACATCATCTTGAACATATAACCATAGACAAATGTGAAGATAGAGATGAACATTATCGGTTGGATTTTTTTTTTTATCAAATGTGTCTAATATGATCAGATAAATGTTTGATTGATGTTTATTTGACTGTATTAAATGTTTAGATCAGATTGAGACTTAACATTTGTAAAATGATTGAGATGAACTATTTTGGGGTCATAGATATTCAATTGAAGCTTAAACATGTGTTGAATTATTTTAATAGGTTGATGTACCATATGATACATAACAAAATATTTTATATTTTATATTTGTGTTTTAATACATTTAATTGAGTTTTAAATGTTGTGTGGTGTTAATGTGATTTATATTAATTTAAATATGGGTTAATATTTCTTAAGTAGAGAACTTAAAATATGAGAATAATTATGTATATATGTAATTATGGATTATACATCACATCGATATTATACTCTTTATGAATAGTTCATAAAAATACATATAGGGGTTGCTTAAAATCTATTAGTCATCAAAGTTGGCAAAGTCTTGTAATCCTAATTGATAAGGAGAGGGCAATCCCCTTCAATGACACTTGAGCTCATGTCTTATATGTCACATCAATCGTTGTTTAGGAAATATTTGAAAAAGAAGTCGATTATTAATTAGCAATTGGCCATGAATCATCCAAATCAAATGGCCCTCTCTTTAAGCATCCAACCGAGCACAACGACTCGTAATAGACGGATGGGTCGGGACATTCCACTATTATTTTTCCGGCTAAGGAAGCGGCTTTACTGTCAATGGGCCCAGAAAAAATTTGGGTCTAAGTTTATCATTCCCTGAGTAATATAGATAACACAAGCCTTCATGGGGACGGTGATACCGTAAAAATCATTCCTACACACGTGTAGATAGGAAACACAATATTCCTACACGTGTAGAGAGAACGCTTACTGTACGTCTAATATTCAAATCCAATCATCTCTCTAGATAAGTATAAAAGATCTTTTAAATTAAGGGGAAAAAAAAAAGGATTTGAGTTCTAACTTCCCCCACAATCTCCTCGTTTACATATTATGATATTTTATACCTTGTAATGAATCATAGGTAGTGATTGGAAAAAAGTCAATCAAAAACATTTCACACAGATTTTATACAGAAATCTGTATGATTCATTTTTATGGATTGTGAAAATATCAAAAAAATTATATTATTTCATATTCATAGTGACTGGTCTGCAACAAAGCATTTATTCTAATATTTTTATTTTTATTTTGTTGACGACTGTTTTACATGATGATTTCAAGCTAAGACCCAAGGTCTGTCTGGAAGGGGCATGATCCTTTTTATCATAACCAGATTTTCACTAACAACAAAAATTGATCTCTGGTCTGTAAGCCACACAACTTCATCAATTAAACTAACAATCATTCACAAAATAATTAATCATTATATTACTAGAAGGGCCACTTCCATTATAACATCTATTGACTTCTTCATCTAAAAGAAAACAAACATCTACAATTACAATATAGCAAAAAAAAAACATAAACCTATGCATATCTTCCAGTTTTCCATTAACAGTTCAGAGTCAGAGTTTGCAAAAATACAACAGTACTAAAACTCCATTGCCATTTTCCAATCAAACCAGAAACTGAGAAGTGAGAAATAAGACATTGACTGCCAAAAAAGCACTGCACTGATGTAACTTTTCTTTCTGTGAGAGAAAAAAATATATGATAAAAATGAAATTGGCTTTTTAAGCTGGTCATGCAGGAATATGTTATACAAATTTTGCTATTCTATGAACAAGGGCCCTACGCCATACATAATGTCCTGCTATTCTTATAAATACACCTATCATTAAAGCCATTGGTCTTATACTAGACCAAAGCCATGTAGACCAGGTCTCATGAGCAATAATTTAAACCCTTATTTTGAAACACAGGTGCATATTTTCTTTAGTGTGCATTGTTTAACACAAGGGCGGATTTGAGGATAGTAAACTGTACTTCCAACCAATTAGTTATGCTATCGCATGACCTCCCTATAATCTAATCTGTATACAACCAAAAATCTTCAGATCTATATAATTTTATACCATTAAGAAAACAAGATTCCATATGTATGCAAACTGTAAATAGATTCTGCTTGTCTTGACCCTTCCTGAATAGTCCGTAACCAAGGAAGCAAGGTTAGATGTTTCTTAATTCTTCTCGCGGGGGAGCAAATGTTCCTCGATATTCTGATTCTTTGTTTGGTGTAGAGGATCTAGGGTTTTTGTGTATCTATGACATTTTTAAAACAGGTAGGCTCTTAGGGTTCTCAACATTCCCCTTGTTTTCAGAGTTCACTATTTATTTCCTCTTATTCTTGGACGGCTTTTAGCCTGCTACACATTTTTTTACTGTTTTTTTCCTCTGATTCTTGGACGGCTTTTAGCCTGCTACACATTTTTTTACTATTTAGTTCCTCAGATTCTTGCACGGCTTTTAGCCTGCTACACATTTTTTTCCTATTTATTTCCTCTCATCCTTGGACGGATTTAGCTTGCTACACATTTTTTTTAGTGATGACAGCATTTTGAAAGTTATATATAACAATGCCCCTCTACGCACTGTTAGCCCTGCGCTCATCACTAAGTTTTTCAACGTTTTCTTAATTTTACGACATTGATAGTTATTCCCTACCGTGCCATCGAACAGTAGCGTCGAGTCGGCATTATTTTACCATTCTACCATTGAAAAAAAAGGGTCAAAACTTACAAGATCCATTCTATTTTACAACGAAAACAGATAATAACACGACTTCACTTCAAAACCACCCGTCAAATTCAGATTTTGCAGCCAATAAATATACCGGTTTTTGCACAAAAAATGCCCAAAACATAGCACAAAAAGCAGCGAGAAGAAAAGTACGGAAAAAAAAACATCCCTGAAATGATCGGGGTGTTCTACTTCTTCGCGTTAAGATTTTCCTTATAACGCATGAGAGACTCGAGGCGCTGCAGCTTGAGCTGCTGCTTGAACTTGTTTATGAAGTCATCCGCCTTTGCATTTACTTCATCAGTATACGGGGCATCGGCGCGAGCTTCTTCTTCACCGTACTGAGGAGGAGGAGGAGGAGGAGGTGTTGCAGCCCGAGCATGGCTCACGGTCAACTCAAATGTCTCCGATTTCGTTATCTTTCCCGGCAGAGGAGGCGGCGGTGGATGCAGATCCAAGCGCTGCGTGGTGTCCGATTTGCTCCTTGCAGGCCCGCCGCTCTTCCTCTGCAACAACCCGGAAGCTCCGTCCTGCCCCGCTCGCGGCGGTCTTCTGTTCTCAGCAACCGTTTTCTGCTCCTGTTTCGTCACTTGTTCTACCGCAACATGGTCTTCCGCTACTCCTTTCTGGGGCTGGGGCTGGGGCTGGGGCTCAGTCCATGTGACCATCTCCGCCTGCTCATATGATTTTCTGCTGAAATTAAGGGACGACAGCCGGGTTAACAGAGAGGGGTTTCTTCTGATAGCATTGGGATTGTTGTTGTTGTTGTTGTTGTTGAGAAAGAGAGAAGTAAAGGCAATGGTGGCGATGACAAGGTTGAGCAGCAGAAACAGAACCGTAGGAGTACACCAGCTGTGCAGAGTATCCAACACCTGCGTTGGCGCAAAAGCGGCTGCGTTCATCGTCGCCGATACAAACTGTCTCTCGATCTGCACCCTCAAACAACAGACCTTTGTAGCCGCTTCCCATGCACTCATTAATCACAGCGGTGCTTAAAAATCGTGCTGTCTTGTCTTTAACGTTGACTGATTTGCCCTGCCGTCGATTCTAAATTTGCGATGTCGGATAACGGAATATGCTAACAGAAAGTTTGGCGTTGAAATGAAATGAAATGAAATGAGTTTTAATGACGTTCACGAGACTAAATAGTCTATAGGATCAAGTGTCAAGATCATTAGAGATTCTTCATTTTATTTTCGAAGTCATCTGGCTTCCTATGAATCTTTACCAACAGCCAGGCTGTGTTATGTAGCGTTGGAAAGACGTACACAAGTGTTATGGAGTGTTTGTGTGTGAGATGAGAGGAAATAAATGAGGGGATGAGGAGGAGGGGTTTTTCCACAAAAGTATCTAATCGACCCGTACAAAGTAATGGTGGTGGTCCCCACTGGTTTTGGGGACCTATCCGTTAATGGGGTCGATTAGGGCAGCGGCATGGGGGTGGAGTGTCCGAAGCTGAACCACGTGTCCGCCGACCATAAGCGCGGCTCCCCCCGTTTTCCTCGTGTAATTTATTCCCCCAACAAAGCCGGGACTATTTCTCCTATATACTTACTTTGTCACGTCCAACTCTCACCCGACTTCGCTGCACAATTTTTGCCCCCGCTAAGGTGTTATCGAAAAGGCATTTATGTCCGCCCTCCATCAGTGATGGCGGAATGGGTTCCCTTCATATTTCAAAGAACGGGTTTTATCCCATTTATTTCACTATTTCATTGTAAATGATTTTGGCCTTTGTAATTCTTTGAATAAATGAATGAACTGGTTATAATTATGTTTATAAGATCGAACATTTTAAAAGATCATCAATTATATTGAGTGTTATTATCAATCAAAATTTTATAGGATTTGAGGTATTTTTTTATTTCATTTATTTCACTATTTCATTGTAAATGATTTTGGTCATCGTAATTCTTTGAATAAATGAATGAAATGGTTATAATTATGTTCACGAGATCGAACATTTTAAAGGATCATCAATTACATTGAGTACTCTCATCAATCAAAGATTCGTATGATTCGAGGTATCTTTTAGAACGTTGCTCCATTTCTTGTTGCACTGGGTTACATCTTCTCCAATTTTTTTAATCTTTTTCCATCAAATACATTTACCATACAACCAACTCTTAAAATTTATGCATGTTTGGCTCGTATGTCCGCATACTGAGGACATTCAAAGATGAAGTGCTCCTTCCTTTCAATCGCCCCTGTAATGCAACAAACACAAACCCTCTCATCTCATTGCTCCTTAGGGGTTGTCCATCTCCCTATCTCACATCGAAATCTATGAGACCCAGTTCTTAATTGAGCAATGAGGATCTTTTCCCTCCAACTGATTCCAGCCCCTATATATGATCTTTCATTATTGTCGTAGTTTGGATTGAACATTGAAATATAATGTCATAGTTTCTTACTTGTCCCCTCCCTCCATATTACCTTTCTGAATTTTTCATTCACGCAATTTTTTATGTCTTTATTACAATTTGGACATTCAGTTAGGTTGATATCACATATATTCATCCCCCTGTAATTTTGCCTCATTCAAGTGTTTTTCCTCCTATGCAACTCTTCTTCTCTTACTGCCCTAGGCCATTGTCGGACTTCATGCTTTCCATTTTTTTCAAGTAGCATAATAACCTGGTCATAGCAGTTGCCTCTAGAGGGGAAGTACATGTTTCAGCAAGAATGATTTCATATGGGACTGAGTCCTTGATACTGAGCTTGTTTGTGATTAGTCATTTTTTAATCTTTTCTATTTGCCTCTATTTCAAGATCGTTATTCTAATACCCCACACCTCGTAACCATATAATACCATTGGTGTGACAAGTAACCCAAATAAGACCCTAGTGGTCTTCTAGTCCCACAACTCTGCATCCCTGCATCTGTTTTGAAGCGCATAGAAAAATTTCCATTTGCCTTGAATTTTGTTCATTCTGCAAGTGTCCCATCTAAGTTTGTTTTGAAAGTTGAGGCCAAGATACTTGTATTCTGACACCACTTCAAAAGACCCTCATGCAAACTGAAAATCGAGGTGTTGTGCCTTCCTTTTCACTGAAAAAATCATAATTTTGGTTTTCTCGGTGTTTACCTACATCCCTACTTCTTTACAAAAGAGCTTTAGAGCTCGAAGATGATCTCTCAAATCTTGGATTATCATTGCCATTAGGATTAAGTCATCGGCATATAGCAGAAGGTTTACCACATAGTCAGGTAGACCCCCTCTCCTCCAAATTTGTTTACCCAGTCCTCTAGCTTATCAATGTAAAGCCCAAAAAAAGTTGAGGATAGAGGGCAACCTTGTTTGACGCTGATGTCACTCCCAAAACATTTAGACAACCCTATCTGAGTTTTGATTTTAACCTTGACTTGTTCATACAATATATGAAATGCTGCCCTATAGTGCATTGGAGCCTCTAATTCCTCTATTTTGACCCATAATTTGTTCCTTGGAACCATGTCAAATGCTTTTTTGAAGTCTACAAAGCAACAATATGCATCTTCCTTTTTATCCCACACCTTGTCAACTAGATGTCTAAGTGTGACACAATGATCAATAGTAGAGTGTTTGGGCCTAAACCCTACTTGTCCCTTTGCCCGATTGTCTTTTTTTGTTGTTGCAAAAGTACTAATTTTGTGTTTTATCATACTCCCAAATAACTTTGCAAAGAGCAGATTGACCATGATAGTTCAGTAATTTGAGGGGTTGTTCACATCTCCAATCTTAAACAAGGGTATGGTTAAGCTTGTTGTCCACTCTGTTAGAAAGCCCTTTTGGATGACCTCATTGAAGATTTCTTTGATTTTAGGTGCTATGAGATTTGTGCCCCATATTAAATGTTTTTCTTGTAAATTGTTTGTCTCGTGCTTTACCCATTGCTAGCTTTTTAATCCTTTGCATGATGTTTTCTATCATGAAAAGATCTTTATTGACACTAATTTTGGGAGGTGCATCTTGTTCAATTTCATGCTCATATAGTTGTTTTGAATACTCCAAGCACTGCCCTGTTGTTATGTTGTTTTCAACTTGTCTTTTTTCTTTGTGAAGTTCCCTCCAAAATCTTTTTGGTTCATGTTTTCCTAAGTAAATCAGCTCTTTCCTATGATTTATGATATACTCTACTTTCTTTTGCCTTACCTTTTGCTCATATGCTTTTTGGTTTGCTTTTGTTATACCTTTTGATTCTTTTAGCGATCTTTGTGTTGCCTTGCATTCTTCATCATACCATGGATTAGTCGGGGAACTATTTCTCCCCTTCTTTTTAGTTTTAGCTATCTTGCATGCTTTTAGTGCATCTTGAATGGTGCTCATTAGCCTCTCACTTTTTGTGTATTATGTGCCATTGTTATGTGCTACTTTATTTCCCCCTTCCTACATCTTGCTTTCCAATGCTGCTCTAAAGATTTGTTGATTTTCCTCTGTCAAGAAAATGTTTTCTGAAGGTGATGACTTACTTTGGTTGACCTCTGTGTGCTCATCTTGATTATTGTCTCTTTGAAAACATCTCAAATTAGGGTTTATGCCAATAAAGTACGACAGTGGTGGATGCCATGGTGGGGGTAGGGCTCTAACCTAGGTTTGTAGCAGTGTAGGTTAAAGTATGGTGTTTGTAGCCAATAATATGAGGAAGTAGGATTCTAAGGCATTTTATAGGGATGATGTTTATCTTAAAGTTCCATCAACATCAGTTTCCCTTATGATTTTTCTCAGTTCTTATATTATAGAAAAATTAAATGAAGTACCGATAGTGGAGAACAATTATTTTGAGGTATGTAAGTTAATCTCTATTTTTACCTATTTTTTAATTATTTGTAGGTTTAATGGATTTTGGCCTTATTCAAAAGAATTGTATCATTCGAATCATGTTACTTAGATGAGCAATTGTGGGATCCAGTTATGTTCCAAAGGGTTCTTCATAGTTAATTTTCTTGACCCATAGGATTATCATTGAGTGTTTAAAGAGGGAACCTAGGTTTGGAGTAGAGTTGGGCTTTTTATTACCCCTTGATTCTTCGATTTTGATCTCTCAACAATGGTGGTGACCAAAATGTTGATTTGGGCTCAGCTTCCAAATCTCTCTCTTCCCTTCTAGGCCCTCTTAGTACGTAAAATGATTGGAATCAAGCTTGAAGATTCATCAAGATGGATGATGAGCGATCTAAGCAAGCGTTGTTTACATATGCTCGTATTTGTGTGGAGGTTGACCTTAATAAAGCTCTCTATGTTATGTCTCCAAAAGAGATATTTTACATAATTATTGAAAACACATAAATACACATAAAATATGAATCATAACATTAATTTTCAAACCCTCTCCAAAATACTATGAAAATAATAGAAAGAGGCACTCACATAAAATTAACAATTTTATTCACAAGCTAGAACCCAAATTTGACAATTTTTATACAATAACTTCTAAATCTTTTCCTATTATTGAAATTTGATTTATAAACATGTGATATTCTGTTACAATAGAAAAATATATAGCCACACACCTCTACAAATCTAAAATTCAAAGCTTCACACAACTGCAACAAATAAATATCTCCCAATGCCTCTCATTTGGCAATTTTAGCACCAAATTACTTCAAACTTCTCACAGATCTAAAAGGTGGCATCTTAAAACTTTCTATAATAGAAAAATAATGATATATAGCACTTATAAATACAACTAAAATAATAGCAAAAATATGAAAATTAAACCACACCAAAAGGCACATAAAAATATGCAAATAACTTACCAAAATCTGCATACACAATACCAATTAGCTCCAATGCAATTTCTGGATGAGATCAACTTCTTAAATCAAAGGGGATACATCTTTTTACTATTGAAATCAATGGGTTTTTGTCTACCAATCTCCTCACCTAAATATTTTCATCTTCAGATGCATAATAGAACTGTAAAGTCCAAGAATTTGTTGAAATGGGCAAAAGATAACCCAAAAGGAAATCATGGCATATAAATACACATGGGGCCCCAAAGTTGGTGCTAAAATTCCCATCTCCTTGATTTGAGAAGATGACATGAGTTAGAAAGGCAACAAGTCCCCATCTTTATCCACTTGCTAATATTCACTTAGATCTTGCTTTTTCCCTTTTTAATTTTTATTTTTGAACTTGCCCAAATGTGATTTACTTAAAGATAAGAATGCAACATAACTTAGTAAGTTTCCTTGAAAACTCATCAGTTACACCTAATTAAACCCCATTTTCTACTTGTGCAATAAAATAATAATATTTAATTTCTTCTGAAAATAATAAATCCTTAATTTACGAGATAACAATTAAATTATTAAATAACATATTTTCCCTTATTAAATGTATTAGTCTATGGAAAAATAGGAATAAACTAATAGTCTTACCAACTTAATTTTTTAAAAAGTGGACAAGCCTCCCTACCCCAAAATTGCTTGTCCTCAAGCAATTGCAACCATAACACTCCATAATCCTTATGCCAAAATGATCTAACATGTCATACTACATGTTAAGCCTTTGATCCTAGGCCTATGCAGTGTTGCATATTTTGCCAAAAAACACTATGCAAACTCGAAGACTTGGGTTTTTTTGTGATAATTCCATGTACCAAACAAAACTATCCATGTAATCTGAGCTCTTGGATATGCAAATATTTGGGACATTCACTCCAATTTCTAATCTGAACTACATCTTTCCAAATAAATTTTAAAAACTCCCCAAATGCAATTTTGGCCAACATCCTTCCTAACATCCTGGAAACTTTCAATTTAATGGACCTAAATTGAGTGAAATTATTGTGGCCATCTCCAAAGCATATCCAACTTATCCATGTTGTCAGTGTCCAATTTCCTTCCATCAATAACCTGTCTTTCATAACTTGTCTCTCAAATTGTGTAGATGCACTAGCATTAGGAAATTTGTTCCAGAGGCTCCAAAAACTTTTTATAATGTTGTAGATTTGATTTTTCTTGCTTATGGGACTGTTATAATAGTCAATACATCTTCTACAACAACTAGTACACATTTTGAAAATAATTACTTCTTTCACCTTCACATTGCTGAAATACAC
This sequence comes from Torreya grandis, assembly GCA_037957365.1. NCBI lineage: Eukaryota > Viridiplantae > Streptophyta > Pinopsida > Cupressales > Taxaceae > Torreya > Torreya grandis. The sequence goes on from JARHVA010002856.1 coordinate 154,782, forward strand.
AATATAGAAATTTACAATAATAGACCCATACATTACCCCAACTTGTGAGATGTTATTTTCAGCTTCATGGACTGATCTATATGATCCAAGGTATAGTATTGGAGCATCCATTAACATCATATAACATCAACATTCATACCACAACACTCTTGGTACCAAAACTACAAACAATAAGTCATTATGATAAAAAAAAATAATGTACTCTTTGTATCCAACCATTAACACATACTCACCACCAAACATAGTTTCAAAAATGATTGTGGTAAATAAAATTATATCATAATCTATCATGGTTGGAAACCTTTGATTTCTATGAGTGATAAGATGATACCATGAAGTAATCATTCTGAAAAAGTCGTCTACAACCATATTACCAATTATACATTTTTGTGGTTCATCACTCCAATCATATTGAACCCATAAGACTTCAATCCAATGTGATCTATCTCCATCACGTGTGTACCATAAAATAGACAATTTTTTAATTTTTTCTAATCATAAATGATAGAAAATACCTCATCATACCTAGAGAAGCTCTCTTTTGAATCTTTGAATTTCATGCTATCAATTTTCATAGATTTCCACCTTTGTATTGTAACCACAACAACTCCTTTTCCTAAAACATCACACCTTATAGAAAAGCTTGTGAGAAACATGAAATGATAAGTACATGATATGAGTTGCCTACTTTAACAAACCCTTTCAATGCTTCTTGTGTTGCAACCTCCTTTATGCTTTGAGTACTCATAACTTCACCCAAGTAAGTGATAATAATCTCCCATGTAGATACTGTGGCAAATAAATATTGTTCAATTGCACCTATAACTATTTCCAAATTCTCCTAAATATCTACCCAAGTCTTGTTTAGACAAAATATTATCAATGTATACTAATTCAAAATTTATTATCTGATTCACTATCAATTGAAAAGTCAAACTATGAGACAAGACCTTGAACTCTGTGTGTTCAATAAAGCATTTGACTATTGTTCTACACACAATCTCCTTGTAAATATATATTAAAATAAAACTTGTATTCAAATTAGTCTTTAATAAATATGGGGCAAAATTAGTATGTTTATGATCAATTTTAAATTCTATGGCATGTTGAAATCTCCTTTCTACTAATGATCCTAGGAACATATTTTTGAACACCATTCTTTGTTGATTTGGAAGTAGTTGAATAATACAATAAAGATAATATTTCTCACTAAAAAAATAATAATAATTTGCATAATCTTCATCACCAAATAACTTGTTGCCCCAAGAATTGTTCCTTCCTCTTTTCTAAGACTATTCCCAGTGTTCCATCAGATACACCTCTAAACACTACATTTTCTCCTTAATATTTAAACTCAACTTCCTTGGATTTTTGAATATGTAATAACTCATCAATGGAATGCAAACCTTATACATCAATACATAAATCATCACTTTCTATCCCATCACAAATTTTAGCCTTCAGATATTTTGAATGTCTTCTCTTTATAGTTCTTTAGATAAAGAACCAGGGTCCCATACCCTCATGCATAAATAACTTTGAACTTTAGGAAAATACTTTACCCTTTCTACATTCCATTTGAATAGAATATCCCCTATGTCCCATATGTAGAAACAATCTTGATTTTTAATTAATGAACCTGCATGCTCTATGCTGTAAATTATTCCTTATCCCTATCTTCCTTCTTAGAATACTTTCCATGATGACAAGAGTCATTTAGTGACATAATATGAAACATTAAATTTGAATTATTTTCATAGCTTAGACTACAATCAACATGCTCATCAACCTTTTCCATATAAGATATAGTTGAGATATCCTCAATGCCTTCATTTTTGTAACTTAAAGCTCCCCACTTAGGGCTAACCCAAACATTTTTCTTGGCTTCATTTCCAAAATCAACATGCTCCTTTAATGAACCCTCTAAAAAGATAGTTTGAAAGTCTTCTCATTCCAACTTATTCTTTTCATCCTCCATTTTTGTATCTTCTAAATCTTCCTCTAACCCTTTCACTTCTTCCTTATGTTTCACTGTCATTTATAGTTTTAATTTTTATTCAATAGATCAACACTATTTTTAGCTAACATATGTGCAACTAGAGAAATGTTATGTTCTTACCTCAAACCTCCAATATAATGGATATGAGTGGCTAGGATATATCATCACTTTCCCTCAAAATCTCAGTCATAATAGTCTGTATACAGATTATAATATTTTTTTCATGACTCGTACTAATAATAGCCAAGAAATATTAAAACATTTCAAGAATAAGATCTTCACAATCAAGATCTAGCATCGTAACACACAAACCAACTCTTGCAATAGTTTTTAGAATCTTTACCCTTTTATCAAAATAAGGATTTCTCATATCATCTAAACCCTGAAAACTTTTCACAATCAGTTGAAATACTCATTCATTATGTCATCCTTGTAAGGAACTTCAGGAGCTATTATTCTTGTGATTTCACTGAGGTAAGAGGTGACTGCAAGGATCACATCATCATGATGTCTCATAAACTTGGGCTGGACTAAAGCAACCATTAATGAATTTATAGCCCATTTCGAAATTCCACAATCCAATTGACTAGCCTTAGATAAATAATCTTCTATTTATTTCAAATTATTAAGCAGAATATCTTTTAGTTGATGCTAAAATTCCATAACTTTTCTTAATACATAAAGTATATTTCTCACTTTATTTTATTTCTATAAAGGCCTAGGCTAGACAAACTTGGATGAGTCTTTAAAATGTCTTGATAGGGGACTCTTATTTTGATTTACTCTAGGTACACTCTTAAACATATATTTAAAGAAACTTCTCATGATTCACATTACCAAAAAAAATCACCCTGTTAAACTAACATGCAATGGAAAATATCACACATGAAATCACTGAGCATTGATATGCAACCATTAAAATTGACGTGCAAGTGTTGCTCACTAAAAATGTAATCTCAAAACTTGACATACAACAAGAATAAACTGAAACAATGATTATCTTTCCTAACAAGTTGGCAATATCTAGCTCTGATATCATTGTCATGTCTCCAAAAGAGATATTTTACAAAATTATTGAAAATATAAAAATGCACATAAAATATGAATCATAACATTGTTTTTCAAACCCTTTCTAAATGCTATGAAAATAATAGATAGAGTTACACGCATAAAATTAACAATTTTCTTCACAAACTAGAACCTATATTTAACAATTTTTACATAGTAACTTCTAAATATTTTCTTATTATTGAAATTTGATTTATAAACATATGATATTATGTTACAATAGAAAAATATCTATCCACACACCTCTACAAATCTGAAATTCAGAGCTTCACACAACTACAACAAACATGTTACTCCTAATGCCCTTCATTCGACAATTTTAGCACCAAATTACTTCAAATTTCTCATAAATCTGAAAGGTGGCATCTTAGAATTTTCTATAGTTGAAAAATACTAATCTATATCACTTATAAAAAAACAGCCAACACAATAATATAAATTTAAAAATCAAACCACACCAAAAGACACCTGAAAATATGCAAACAACTCACCAAAATATGCATACACAATACCAATTAGCTCCAATGCAATCTTTAAATGAGATCACCTTCTTGAATCAAAGGGGATACGTCCTTTGACGATTGAAATCAATGGGTTTTTGTCCACTAATATTCTCACCTAAAGTTTTATGTCTTTAGATGCAAAATTGAACTGTAAACTCTAAGGATTTGTTGAAATGATCAAAACATACCTCATAACGAAATTTTGGCATATAAATTATTAGAACCCCACTGAGTTTAACTCAAAAAATAGATTTAAAAAAAATTACTTTAATAACAAAACTAGATTATTCTCAATTAAGATAAGTTAATTGATATTTAACTAAATGCTTCTTGTATAATAACTAATTATGATTCATTTAGATAATGATCAATTTAACACATTCAACAGTATTACAATTTCATCTATTACATAAGTGTATCTATTAAATAATAACTCAATCAACTGATAAAACTTATACAATAATATTATATAATCAGAATAGTCAATTTATTGTTTACCAAGTACAATAATACAATATTTTTACATCAGATAAATATAAATAAATACAATATTCTATGGAACTAACAGGTATCCATAAAACTTGTCATATGTATAAAAATTTAAATCATGAGTAAAAGTCTCTATCGACTAACTACTGAAAAAGAGGGAGATCATCATCATAGTGTTTTTTCACACCAACCATGAATCATAGATCCCCTGCATAATTATTCAACTAGGGAATGACCCTCTTTTAATAGATGAGCAGATAATAACGATGCATGTATCAAAAAGTCAACTAGAACCCATGTGTTTAAAGATTTTAACTACATGCAACATATCATAAAAAAATTCATTCTAACATAACATCGTGCATACATGCATATTAATCAAACTGATAAAATGATAACTTTTAACTATAAACATTACTCTGACCAAAGTTTTTATATAGTTTAATGATCTACTAAATTAATCATAATCATACACACAATCAGTCGAATTTTATTTAATCTAATTATTAATGACTAAAAATATTCATAAAATCCTTCTCATGATAATAATCTTTAGTGTCATTAATATCAGATTTACTAAATAATTTATATAATTTTTTTAATAAATTTCTCATATAGATTTAGTATTAATACCACAATAATTAAATAAAAAAAATAACTTGAAATAATTACATGTTAAATAATAACTACTTAATAAATTTTAATACAGTCCAAAGTCCATTTTTCATTAAGGTTATAAATAAATTGTTTTCTAATAATATTCATAATATTTAAGAATATATCAATTCCATACAAACATCTCTTACTCACAAATATTATAATAAAAATAATATAATTCAAGAATTTTTATAATAAATCCTAAGCTAAACAACAAATAATGAATACAACATTTATTTGTTCTAATCAACAATTAATCATTTTCCTCATAATTTATAACTGAAACAATATATTATAAATTAATGATGTAAATCTTAATTTGCCTATAAATAGATCTATTCACTATAAACAAACATCTACTTACATACCAACTTATCTACATACATATATATATCAAATATGTTCACTTATATTTATATACATTTAAAACCATTAAGCACTAATTTTCTAATGGCATGATATATACATATAAATGGTCATATATATGTGTGTATAATTTATAAGTGTTAACTTACACATATATTTAGCAAGAAGATCAGCCGACTTATTAATTTTTCTCCCTACAATTGTTGAAAAACACACTCCTCAAAGTAATCATAGAGATTGTGCACCTTATCCTCATCGATGAGATATGAGATTTTTGAGGTTCTAGCTTAAATTCCTTGGTTTTCAAGCCACATTAATAATAATAAGAGAATCACCTACCACTTCAATGTTATTAAAAACCAATTCAGTATCCAATTTGAATTTTGAGATGAGAGCTCTGATCTCTCCTTGATTGTTAGTTGTAAAGGGAATGTTAGTTGTAATACCCGCAACAAAATTACTCTCATGATTAAGAAAACCTCCAAACATTCAATAAGCTTAGGTTATTTTCAAAAGTTCCATCAAAATTCAATTTCTCATAGTTAGGGGGAGGAGTCCATTTTGCATTCTCTCATATTTTAAATAAGATAGTAGTGTTGCATTATCTTTCTTGAGAAGATCCCACTTAATAAGGAGGTGTTTTTCTTCAACTACAATCTTTAATTTGGGCATACAGACCTTAAATTTAAAAATTTCTTGGCAAGAACTTTCAAGTTAATGAAGAAAATCTGTTAGGGAGTTTTGTGAGTCTTTAAATATGTGAGAATTCCTTTCCTTCCAAAAAAGCCATATAATCATTGTTGGAATTGTTTTCCAGAGCTCTTCCACCTGCTCTCTTCTATCTTCATCCTAGTTAAAAATCAAAGAGATAAGAGAATTTGGACAAAATTGTAAAACTTTTAATTCTTTTAAAGAACCAAACCCACATTGATCAAGTGAAGGAACAATGAAGGAAAAGATGCTCTATATTTTCGTTGGCCTAAAGACAAAAAACACACATTGAGGGGCCTACGAATCCATTTTTTTGTAATCTATCCTAGGTGGAATCTCTCTTTTTTAGGGCCATTTAGAGAAAGTATTCACCGCAAGCTAATCAAATTACAGAATTTGTGATTTATACCCTTCCTTAACCACAAAGTCACCCAAAAGGATGTCCACTCCATAGCAAGATATCACCACTTAAAGATTTGCACAACATTTGAAGATTTGCAAAGGGGTTGCGATTGAAGAAAATTATGAAAGGAATGAGCAAATATCCATCTCCAAAGGGGTTGTGATTGAAGAAAATTATGAAAATAATAAACAATAACCATCACAAAGTCACCGAAAGGGTGTCCACTCCATATCAAGATATCACCATCTAAAGATTTGCACAACATATGAAAATTTGTAAAGGGGTTGTGATTGAAGAAAATAATAAAAGAAATAAGCAATATCCACTCCAAAAGAGTTGTGATTGAAAAAAATTATGAAAAAAATAAACAATAACCATCTCCATTAAAAAATTAGCCAATGTAAATCTTTCCAAGTTCTATTGCAACCCCAAGGTTTCATCAAATGGGTCCAATGGTCCCACACTTTCCTCCCTTAACAAGCTGAGAAAAAAGGCCCCCGATTTTGAAAGATTTTGCTTTTTAGAGGAACAAGGACCAGAAAATCTGGCTCACTTTATTATTTAAAGTATTTTTCATTAAACTAATTTGACAATAAAGCATTTAAACTTTTGACCAGAAAAAAATATTAATTAATATTTTAGATTGATTAAAATATTAGAATTTTGTGTTATTTTGAGAATTTTTTATTATTTAAACTATTTTTCATTAACCTGACTTAACAAATATGTTAAGGCATGTGAACTTTGACCAAACAAATAATTATAGATTGATCAAAATATTATAATTTTATGTTATTATAAAAACATTTAAAATGGGTCGATAAGGAGAACCCATTTACTCAATTTATTATTTAAATATTTATTATTAAATTAATTTGATAAATAAGTTAACACATGAATTTTGATGCAATTTAATTAATATTTTAGATCAATCTAAATATTATATTTAAATTAATTAAAAAATTATAGTTTTATGTTATTTGGAGAATTTTAAAATTGGGTTGATAAGGAGAGTCTATTCACTCACTCTATTATATAAATTATTTTTCATTTGACAAAGTATGTGATCTTTGAACAAAAAAAATTAATTAATATTTTAGATCAATCAAAATATTATAATTTTATGTTAATATGAGAACTTTTAAAAATAAAATTTAATTAATATTTTAGTTCAATCAACATATTAGAATTTTATATTATTATGAGAGTTTTGAAAAATAAAATTTAATTAATATTTTAGATCAATCAAAATAATAAAATCATATTCAACAAAGATTATGTACATAATTGTTTTAACAAATTTGGGATTCAAAAATGTTAATCTAATCAAGACAAATTGTTGGGTAAATCAACATGCATAAAATATACAATATTCATGATTGATTTGTAATCTGTTATTTTTAAAAATGTGTTAAAAGGGAAAAGTACTAAGAAATAAACAATTGCATTAGAACTCAGGGTTGCAGGGTGTAACAATAAATATAAAATTGACTATGAGACTATATGAGGTCACTGTGAATCAACGATAGGGTTTTGCTTTATCCTCAGACAACGTTGCATTGTTTGGACTTGGCCAAACTGTGCTGGTGTTTATAAGGTGTGACCTCATTTTTAAGGGTTTTCACAGTATAAATTATGATAGGGGTGCCTTTGTAGAACTTGTGTATAAGCAGATGTCTTCATTTTGTTGTGAGCATCATTATGTACCTTCTTCACTCAAAACCCTAGCTCAATGACAAGAGGGAACAAATATTGTAAAGTGGCATCAACGAGAAATGGGATAGGGTAGTGCTCGACCTCAACATCCAGTGTGTTGAGTGTTGCCTATATACCAATATACCGAAGAATGATCAAATTCCATATAATTCTCCCATGCTACGATGGTGTGTGTATAATACTGGTGAAATATTATATTTTGGTACAACCCTGATATGATTATATACTTGAACCAATGACTTGTGACCTTGTAATTGTATTCAAACCTAGCCTTAGGCTTCTTGTGTTGTGGACTCAACTTTCCTCTCAATGTGTAGTTAGATTATATATGGTGTTTGCAATAATGGAATCCTCCTCACAAATGGGTATAAAATGTGCTTATAAAGTGGACCTTTTGGGATTTTATTGAATTGGACTTGTGAAACATGTGGAATCCTTGTTGAGATGAATTTGAATTTGGTCAATTAGCCATTAATTGGTGTGAGAACGAAACTAGGGGATTCAGACATGATTGGCGTACGGGATTGCCCTGGAGGAGTGGTTTTGTATATATCAATCAAGTAATGAGTTTAGACTGTTTGAAATGGGGAATAAGAATATTTAGTATCAGAGTTTTGTCTTAAGATAGAGGATCATCCACATAGAAGTAGTGGAATAGTGGGTTAAAACCTTGGAATTGAATATATGTTAAGTGTGCATAAGGAGTGGTCATAAGTGCATTGTTTTAAAATTAAATGTTAATTTTAGTGTCTACATTTTCTTCCAATAATACAACAAAGTGAAAGTAATAAAGTAAAATGAATGAGTGTTATCCCCGAGCTTCCTTGTGAAGAATGGTTTTGAATATAGATCACATGCTAAACTATGTTTCAAGAAAAAACTTTTTCATGTATGCAAACCATTGTGTTTTTTAGTGCAAAATTAATGACTACAGAGGGTGGAACCCTTGGAGATTTATTTCTTTGATACACTTGAATTGGAGTGTGCATGCCTTAATCCTCATTAGTAGAGGAATCATGCTTAAAAATTCAAGATGCACTTGACTTCATCATCACACAATTCAAAGAAGTAAAATAGCTTAGAATCTTAATATGAATCCCAATAGATCATTTTGATGCAAAATTAGTGAAATACTTGGTGTAAAATTGGTGAAAAAATAATATGAATTGAGTCTGATGTATACAACATAGAGATTGACATGATTTGCCATTTATTTTGTAGATGCTGGTACAAAACTAGGTAAGAAAATGATAATGTGTCTTGCACATACCCTCAATATGATATTTGACTATATTGATTTTGATAGTTGAGTAATATCAACTAAATCTCTAAGTAAACCCATGTAAAGTTTTAGAACATGTTGCGCATAATGCCCACAATCTAAGCAAAATCTATAATAATCATGCGTATAAATCTGAAATTGTTTTTAGATATCCACTGAAAATTATTTTGTAGATGAAGTATGATTTTGAGAATTTTTTAAAATATTATTTTTGATTTTTGAGATGAAAGCTCATTGTTTTGGACAATCTTGACTTGCGCCATTGTCCATATTGTGCGGTATTGTCTTAATATACTTTCAAAGTAAAAACTGAGTATGCACTATGATCAATTTAAAAAAAATTGTATTTTTTGTGTAGTGAAATGTTTCAACATCGCCTCTACGATTAACCACTGTGTATGCCCTTTCTTTTTAGATTAATTGTGAAGCTTGTGTAATAACATATCTCAAAGAAAAAACTATGCAAATGATGTTATAGAAAGATTGAAATCTGGGGTAGAAATTATGGCATCATATTGATACTTTGAGTAATATAGTAATTTATGATACATGTGAATCTAAACATACATAGTGTCATGTCTAGATAAATGTTAGCGATTTGACACAATGAATAAAAATCATACACCGAATATTTGAAACTAGTATCGATATACTTGAGAAAGATGCATGATATCCATCATGGCATTAAAAAATTAAAGAGATGCATGATATCCATCATGGCATCAAAAAATTAGAGAGATGCATGGTATCTATCATAGCATAAAAAAATAAGTAAACAGGAAGCGATAGTCATAGCCATGATGTACACACAAAGTGTACATGCAAGAGCACAAAATACATGCAAGAAGACAAAGGGGCCACATACAAGGGACATTCAAATCTCACTCACACTCATGAAAGCACATGATAAGGCTTAGAGATGAAATCAAAGTCATGTTCGAATGCCCACAATCTACAGAAGTCGAATACACACAAAACATGAAACAAGCAAACAAACAAGATAAGCATGTATGAATAAGTGAAATTGGTTTACATAATAAATTCATAACATCATCATATACAACTCAGGTATCCAGTTAGAAAATGTTAAATCAATCAAAAAGTGAGAGAATTTCACAATGTATAATACTATAGTAGGGACAAAAATGATAGTCATAGGGTGATAAAACTTGAGTAATCGCTACCCCCAGTGAACTTGATGTGCTAAAAACAAGCTAGAGAAGGCATGTGACTATTTTGAATTTAAAAAAATGGAGCATATGTTCACTGGGACAAGTCCGTTGGAATGGGATGAGATCACAATGTGTGATTATCAGAGAAATGCAGTTTTATTTGTGTAAAGTTTATGACCCTAAGTCAATATCACCACTTGCAACTACATCTAAAATTGAAAACTTGTATGTTCAACAATTCATTCAAGTACACTTGTGAAGTAAATTTGATATAAAAATAGATATAGAGAAGTAATGCATATACTGAAGCACAAACCAATTAATGTAAATGAACTACACATATCATGCATAGGTCATGGTTTTTAAACTTTTTGAAATATATATTTTTTATTTATGTGAAACTTGAAATGCTCAAGTATAAAACCATCATAAATGCATAATTTTTATTGGATTATTGAATATTTTTCCTTCAAGCGAAGCCAATCAATAAATTTTTGTGTTCAAATTTTTCATAATCATATATGGACCCAAGCAATTTGGCTTGAACTTGTCTTTACTTTTCTCTTTTGCATTAACATTTCTTAGATTTTCCTTTAAAACCAAGACACCAACCTCAAACTCTCTAACATGTATTTTTTTGTTATATGCCTTTTAAATGTGATTATGATATATTTTGAGATGCTCTGTTGTCTATATGAATTTATTGTCTAATTGTTATAACTCATGCAAACACTTCTCTCTGTATTGATTATCTATAATGAACCCTTTGAGGGATACTCATAAAGATGGAATTTTCAATTCTAATGGACGTACTGCTTCTGTCTCATAGATCAAAGAATATGGAGTAGCCCCAATGGTTGTGTGAAGGCTTGTACGATATGCCCATAGTGCATAAACTCTTTGGTTAAGTCAATCATCACCAAAATTAGTAATTATCTTACTTGAAATTTTGTTTATAGTCTTATTTGTAGTTTCTACTTGTTCATTGCCTTGAGGGTAATAAGAAGTAGATAATGTATGCCAAATATTATATTTAGTGAAATATTTTTTGATAGTCTTATTATTAAAAGATGTACCATTGTCTATGATGATAACTAAAAGAAGTCCAATGTGAGAGAGAATATGCATCATCAAGAACCAAAATATGTCCTCTCTTGCAGTAGATTATAAAGGTATAACTTCCACCTATTTGGTAAAATTTCCAATAACTATAATTATAAATTTATCCCTAATGGATCCAAATTTAATTTTTACTTTCAAATCAAACCCCCAAAGTGAAAATGGCAGGCAAAATGATACACTATAATTTGTGTGAAGGGACATTGTTTAAATTACTAAGCCATTGGCACTTTTCACATAATTTTGCATATTATTGACATTCATGTTCCATAGTAGGACAATAGTAACCTAGCCGAAACAACTTATATGACATTGCTTTTTCATCGAAGTGTCCACTGCATTCACCATCATGTACCTATTATATTGCTAACTTAGTTTTCTTAGTGTTTAGGCATCATAGTAATTGTCTTTTGAATGATCATTTAAAAAAATATCCTCAAATAATAACACATCAAGGTGTGTCTCTTTGTAATTTATGCTTATAATATTTTTATTGGATACTAATATGTCCCATAATGAAACTCAATTGTTTCTTTATTTATTAGTGCATATTTATCTCTGATATAAGGTGTAGTAGAAATTGTATCAAAACCATCAACTTGGACATAAGTCAGTGAAACATCAATCTCACCAAAATATGCATGAACATTTTTGGAATGAGGAAACCTATTCTTATGATAGAAGGGAGGGAGATCCTCATATGCTCTTAAAACCTCTAGTAGAGACTTGTCATTAAAAAATTAATACAATGTCAAAAGTTTTGGTGAAATAGTATCATTAACAAACTCTAGATATACAATTGATAATGTGGATATATGATTAACTAACTATTTTTATTGTTGTATAGATTTGAAAAAAAACTATACATCTATTTTTAGATGAAACTAAGTTGTAATTTTTTGAATCATCTCTATAACCAAGGCCTTGTTTATCTCTATAAGGATATGCCTCAATAGGATGAACAATGCCTTGTGCATGGTTTTCCAGTCCTTCTCCTTTTTAATCCATCTTTTGTAAATACTTTAATCCAAAATCATATTGATTTTCATTTGTTTTATTAGATGAATATACTTCATGTGTAACTTTAGGAGTCACTATAGAATTGTGAATAGTAGGTCATACCACTATCTGAGTAGAAAAATCCATATGAGGGACATAATTTTGTGTAGATTTAATTACTTGACAATACTTAAATGGTTTATGTTCCATAAGACATGTATATATATGACCTTGGTAACTGAACTTATAACATGCATGTAAAGTGGAAGGGACGGCTTGCGTATCATGAATCCATGGTCTTCAAGATAAATGTTGTAATTTAGATCATTGGACATAACTTGATATGTTGTAGAAATACTTTTAAGACCTAGTGTGAGATTCAATGTTATTTGCCCCTATACCTTGCAATGAATATTATCAAAACCTCTAATGTTCATATCCAAAAGTCTAACTATGTAGCATTTATATTAAGTAGTTGAATAAAATAAATGTTTCAAATATTTAATCCGAACCATTATTAACTAGGACTCTCTTCACACCCATGTCATAAATTTTGCGCTAAATGTATAGAGTTAAATATTGATTAATAATATGTTGTGGTGGAAAAGCTTCATTTTCAAAATATATAGACTCGTCTATCCATCATATATGTTAATGATAGAAGCAACATAATTAGGTTTGACATTGTGTAACAATAATGTCACACAATGCTACATACAAAATATCCTTATACACATTTGACTATTGGAGTAGCTCTAAAATGGAGATCTTAACTGTTGTGCTATTAAGTTGATCGATAAGATTAAATCCTTAGGTTCTTTCATCCTTCCATACATGATGAGGCTTCCAACATCTTTTAGCAATAACATCATGGATTGCATGTTCTACTATAAGCCTAGGGCAAATAGTAAAGGTGGGATGGTAGTTGAGACTATTTACAGGTTTAGGGGATGGAGGAATGGAAGGAACCAATTGTGCTCTCTAACATCTAGTTGTAAATTGTAATAAGTGGCAACTCAAACTAAACCATGCAACAATAAACATTATGGAATTGTTCATTATTAAGCTCTTGGTTTATATTTAATTTTATATTTTCCATTAGATTATGAATCCACAGATTTACATGTAACTTAAATATTATACACATTACAAGTACGCACCATGTAAATAATATTGAAAAACTTTGAATGAATAAATGATAAATAGATTCAGTCATTTTAATCATGATTAGTATAAAATCGCAAATCAAAAATCTTGATTGTTTGAAATAGAATCCTAAAAGATTGTTGTTACTAAAAAATATACTAAATCTGAAAACAATAATACAACAATTGGAAAAATAAAAAGAAGGAAAGAAACTTTAACAATATTAATGGTTAAGGTTTTGTAATATTCAACAATAAACGGGTTCACCAATATTTTTTATCAAAATTAGAATTAAGAAGTGATAATGTAATTAAGACAAATTGTTGGGTAAATCCTAATGCAACTTATTATTTTTAGAAATATGCTAAAAGGGGAGATTACTAAGAAATAAATGAATTAATTCGAACTCATGTTCGTATGACTACAACAATGATTGTAAAATTGATTGTGAGACTGTGTGAGATCATTGTGAATTAGAAATAGGGCTCCGTGTTATCCTGGGAAAAAGGTCACACTATTTGGAATTGGATGATTTGTGTTAGTGTCTATAGGGTGCGACTTTGTCCTTTAGGGTTATTTTCCTCTGTGAAAATTTTGATAGGTGTATCTTCCCCTATAGATCCTATGTGTATAATCAAATGTCTTTGCTTCATTGTGGGAGTCAATGTGCACCTTTTTATTCACTTAAAACCCTAGTTCAATGATATTAGGGAAGATATGCTGTAAAGTGAGGGTAATGGGTAAAGGGATGGGGTTTTGCTTGACTTCAACACTTTGTGTGCTAAGTGTTGTCTATATATTAATAATCTGAATAGAGATTAAATTTTATGTAGTTCTCCTATGCTATAGTGGTGTGTGTATAATACTAGTGAAATTTTATATGTGGGTGCAATCTTGGTGTGATTATATGCTTAAACCAAAGAATTATGACCTTGATGTTGTATTTATACCTAGATCAAGACTTCTTAGGATGTGTGGACTCAAAATTGGAAAGAATATGTACTTTACTCTCAATGTGTAGTTAAATTATATATGGTGTTTGCAATAATGGAATCCTCCTCACAAATGGATATAAAATGTGCTTATATAGTGGACATTTTGGGATTTCCTCGAATTGGACTTGTGAAACATGCATAATGATCCATTGGGATGAATTTTAATTTGAAAAGTTAGGCTTTAGTTGATGGAAGGACAAAAATGATAGATTCAAACACAACCAACCTGTCAAATTTTCCTAAATTAATGGTTTCATATGAGGAACAAAGACAACCAAAATGGAAGTATGAATCACTTAAGTAATGAATCTAGGCTACTTAGAATGAGGAATAAGAACATTTATTATCATATTTTTAGCTTAAGATAGAGGTTCATCCACATAGAGGTATAAAAATAACATTTTAAAAACTTGGAATTGAGCATATGTTAAATGCAAATAAGGAGTAGTCACAAGTGCATTGTTTTAGCATAAAATGTTAATTTTAGTGTCTAAAATAACATGCATTTGATAAATTATTTTATGTTTCAAATTTTATTTTATTTTGAAATAATAATTTTGATCAATATTTTATATCAAACAAAATATTATAGTCTTATATTTTTTTGGTCAAAGATATCTAAGAAAAGGGCCCTAGTCCAATAAAATAGTGTTGAAAACACAAACAATTATTAGCACAGTATTGATGAGTGTTTTACACACCAACATACGAGGCTTTCACCCTATCATTTTAGGACTATCAGAAGTAGTCCAGGACATGAGTTGTAGGTATTCAGATTTATAGATAGCCACATAATGGAATAATTGTTAGAGTGGCATGCAATTATGTTACAAGGTTCTTAGATGTAGGTGTTAAACAACAATGTGGTCTCCAAGTCTATAAAGTAAGTTACCTAAATGATCAGAATGACACCTTTCACAGGTAATTACAATGGCACTATAATATAAAGGATATGATCTCATAAAAAGGATAAAATGAGGTAAAATGTAAGGTAGGGAAGAAGGGATTCAAACATTAACTAGGTAGTTTCTTCACTCAAACAACACTTAGAAGATTTAAAGCACAACATCAACTCTTTACAAATTTTAATTTAATTACATATATTCGAAGAGACATGGAACAATATTCTGAGGAAAGTGATTATGATCATGTGTCAATCCCAAGAGCACGTCTTTGTAAGATAAGTCAATTTCAACAAACAATGATAGCATATAAGACTGTAATAAATTTATAAAGATCAAATCCACAACATTAAATATCTATAACACATTCAAATGACACAAAAAAATATCATAAGCTTACTACTAAGATGATTAGAATAACCAAGATTGCACATTATAATATAATCATGATAAAACATATAAATCCCAAAGTAATTACTTAAGTCTCTAAATAATACTTAGCATTAATCTAAAAATGAGAAAGAAGACATAATAGAACACACAAAGACATGTTTCTAAACATTATGCATAATTTCATATCTATCTCCTTGTAATACTATCAAAATCTCTTCCTCAGGGTGATAAACTAGCAAAGTTGACCAACTAGTAACATAGTTTGGTCAGAAGGCAAAAAAAGTCAACCCTTTTACAATGTTTTATAGATGTATTTATAGATTCAACAGGGCCTTGCCCACTCCATGCCATGATGGCAATGTTGGTTTCAAAATGAAACACGTACACAAAAGATAAAGTAAGAATGGTCACATGAGATTAGAATCAAATATCCCTCCTTGTAGGATCCACTCAGAAGTATAATGATCCTATTGAGACTGGTAGTGGGGATAATCACAAACTATTTGATCCTTGTTGTCTTGCATATTTTGTTGTTTTGCATCCTTTACCATGTTGCGGGTCTCTCAGTGTCCATAGATTCATGATAGTGTATTTTACGGTCTGCATGATATGCGATGACATGAATGCCATGGCTAAGGTGGATGCAGACCAGGCTTGTGATGCCACAAAGGAGGTAACATGCCTCAACTAAGCCTCCAAGTGCCACAATAAAGGCACATAGGACTTTGTAGTTTTGTAAAGGTTATAAACACTACTGAGGTTGGGATGTTGCTGAGAGTAAGAATACCGCTGAGAAAAAAATGTTGCCAAAGATGAAGAAGGAACTGTACAGTACCATAATCAAGGTAAATGAAGGACTTTTGAAATAGGGCTAGAGGTCAATTCCAAAAATTAGTGAGTCCCTATTCTGAAAAAGAAGAATGGGGATATATTAAATACAACAATAATGATTATTTTTTCCATAAATTAAATTGTAATAGTTCAATCACACTCTCCTATAACATTCTTATTTTCTTAATTTAAATATATCTTAAAAATCTAAATAATCAAATTTTTAATTTTATTTAAATAACTAATCCAAAATAAGGTAAAACACCTGAATGATATAACCAAATGCTTATGAGTACTAAATCATATCTAAACTGTAAAAAGATCACCTAACTTAACTATAAGACTTTTTTTATTTTTACCAACTTTTAAACTAATACACATGAGGTTTCATACACTACAATGCAATCAATATCATCCCTCATCCTAATGAATAATACAAATAATTCTAACATGAATTCTTATTGCCACATACCCTTCAATTTTGAAATGCTAAGGTATGAAAGGTATCAATGAGGGGGATTTAAATACAAATAGGATGCCATTACTTGTAAAAATAGTGGATTTTCCTTTAATTTCATAATACAAGTGTACTTTGTATGAAAAATAATTACATTGTACTTATTATTTCGAAGAAAAAGGCATATAACCATGGAGTTAGGTAGCATTAATCTATCAAAAATTTCAAAAAAATAATTGAGGTATCTAGTGGAACATAGTATCCTCCTACAAAAATATTTAATGAAAATAATTTTAGGATTTTATATTCATACCCTTTTCATTCAAAGTTTCAAATTTCTTGTTTTTGATCTCTTAATTTATAGATATATCTATCATCTTCAATTGACCTTATATTTAAAAATTTAAATTTTATAATTACTATAATTACAAATATTTAGAGAACATTGCAATAAAAATATTTATCTTTTGATATTTAACCATAAAATCATATTAAAGCCAATAGATAATAAATTCATGAAAAAATTATCAGGAAAAATTGTGTTTAATATACTAAAATCTTAATGGTACATTATAATTCACTATATTAGTATAAGTAGATGACCTAATTTTTTAAAACACCACTGGAAAGGAAAACAATCAACACAAACAAATAGGGTCCAATTGATGCTAAGAAGAAAGTCAAGTCTTCCTAATTAAAAGCTATGAAATGTAAATAAATATTATTTTTCTTAAATGATATTAAGAAGGATCTTTCTCAAATTTATTAAATAAATATTTATGTACTTAAAAACCTTACATAAAAAATATTCGTCAAACAATTATATTACAAATAAAAAATATATATCATAAAAATATAAAAACAATCATATTGAATAATTTTCAAAATAAAATTTTTATACAACACTTAAATGTCTCAAAAATAAATTATAAATATATATATATTTTGAATACTTATTTATGAAGAAATCTTTAAGTTTAACACCTATTATGTTTCTCATTAAACCAGAGTGAAAATTGGTTTATATAGACTAGTTTATAAAGAAATAATAATATTGATCCCTATTTCAATCACACGATTCAACTCAAATTTTTACCAGTAATATCTTCTTCAAATCAGAGCTTAGTCAATAATATCTATTTCTATCACACATAATGAGGTGTCAAAAACATGAAAATGAATTGTCAATGATGACAATGACATACAATTAAACCCTAACGAAATCATTTCAATCAAATTTTCATCAATGTAATACCTACCATCTTTAAAAACATTGACATGAATGATATTTATTAAAATTAAATCATTGACATTTATCTCCTTTCTTCCCTTTCATTTATATATTTTTTCATAGAGAGAGGATTTGGTTACAATATGGAGTTTTTTGTGATGCCATTTATTCTTTCCACTTCATTTTATGAGAGATACGATATATGGTGTATAATTTATACTTTTTGATTAATTAAAATAATATTTTTATAAATTTAATTATGTTATTATATTTAATATAATATTTTTTATAAAATTTATTTAAGATTTGTAAAATAATCAATTTTAATTTTAAAAGTAGTATATATTACAATTTAAAAATGAGAGTTATATATTTTATTTTTTTATTAATATTTAAAGGTTTTTATATTTCATTTTTTGTTTCATTTATTATTAGGTGAATGTCTATTGTATTTGGAGAAAGTGTGCATATCAACTTTTTATTTTAAAAAAAAAAATTTGCAAAAGGTAAAATATATTTAGGTATGTCTATATTGCATTATACAAATATAAGATATGGTTTGTTTATTATTAATGTTGGTATAATATTGGTTTAGAAAATCACATTGCCTTATTCAATTTATGACTTAATTTTTTTTTGTAAATATCAAAAATAAAAGATACTATATCTCATAAGAGGAAAAAGAAATGTTAAATTATGAATATTTTTACTTAAAAACTATTGGTGATAATCATATATAGTCCATCAATAATAGTGACTCAGAGAGTGATAGTGTTAAAAACGGATACATTGATGACAATAAAGGCACAAAAAAATAATTTTCCTATATATAAAGTTGAATTTGTTTCAATGCATATTGTTATTAAATAAAAAAATTATTCCAATGTTAGTGACATAGTTGAAGGTTTTATTTCTCATGTTAAATAAGATAATGTAAATTATGAAGATAAATTGAGACCCATCACATTTGGTGTATTTGTTTAGAAGGTAAAATAATATTGAAGTGATTTCTCAAATGCAATACAACCCAACACAAAAATGGTCTGAAAAATTAAAAAAATAGAGTCTTACAAATAAATGTTTTCAATAAAAGATATAAGCAGTGATCAATTATAAGGTTAATCCTCATTATAATGTGATAAATAGAATTCGAAGTTCAAAAGAGAAGTAGTCAAGTTGAATAATTTTTGTTTATCTAATTGGAAGTTTGTTATATAAAGAATAATTAGAAATATTTTTGAAGTATACATGATCTAATTAAAATTATTATATAGAAATACCTCTGGTTTTCACATTGATATAATATTCACACCCTTTTTGAAATAGTTATTCTATATCTAAAATATCTCATAAAATAATTAAATTAAAATAAATCCCTACTTTCCCTATGTTAAAAGTTCTCCTATAAATATTAAATTAAAATAAATCTTAATATAAGTGAAAATAAATAAGTGAAATGAATTCAAAAAATAAAAACCATAATTTATCTATGAAATCCATTTTCATACCTCTAATTTATATCATAAATAGAAGGTGACAAGAATACCTTACAATCGTAAATATCAGCATATGGATACAAGTCCAGCGAGTTCATCAAATCTAAAACCATCTAAGAATTTACTTTTTTAAATTTGACATTAATATTAAAAAATCATGCAAACACAAATATCTCAAATAAAATCCCTTTACTTCAATCAATACTGGTTGGAGATATTTTAGATCAATGAACAAAGAAAAGAAAAGAATACCATAAAATTCCATCAATCTTATGTAGGAATAATTTATGGATAAAAACTAAAGCTAAAATGAAATTTTATTGGTATAATGCTTTTAGGATTATGAGGAGCACCTACTACAAGTTGAAAACTAAATGGTTAAATGTTGAGAAGTGAGATGTCAATGATAATATTAGAAAATACAAGCACGAAAAAATATCGTCATATAGATTTATAGTATTTCTAAAGTCATCAATATTAATTTGGATACCAAAGTTCTTCCAACATCGTATACAAAATTTAAAAAATATTAAATTTAAAATTTCTATAAGTTTGATTTTGAAGAAAAACTTCTTTATAAAGTGTGATTTATATAGCATATACATCAAAATTTTCATATACATCAATATTCTCATAAAATTAAATTAGATTAAAATATTAAGATATACTAGAAATTTTTTCCTAATAAAATGGTGTAGATACTAAATCTGAGTTATATAACATCTTAGTTTTGTATACTTAGAAAATACCTATCATAGTTATACCCTTTACTTTTTAGATCTTCCTGTTGCTAAAAGGCTAGTGTCCACTATCTCTATATGACAAATTTATTATCTCTTAGTCTGACCATATGTTATTATGATGACCAAGCCTTCTATGCTATGCAAAATTATCTATCCTTGATCATTATCCTTCTCTTCCATTTTTGGACTTGTACCTATTTTATAGCTTTCTAGACACTTGTGTCCAAACCAAATGCCTACGTCGATACAAGTGTCCCTTTTCCAACTAAGTGTCCAGTACCCAAAATTCATCTAATTTTCAAATGTAATGTGTCCTTATGGTCAGCCTAAGTGCTTTAGTGCAATATATTTTCCCAAAATATTGGTATATATACAAAATAAATCCTCATAACTCACCTATAAAATTTATACCTCTCACATACAAAGCTAAAAATGAACTATAAATCAAACATTCAAGTGAGAAAATCTGCCCCATTCATTCCTATTTTCATATCAATCATAGGAGCAGTCTATATACATGTCTGAAGTAGTGAAGGAGTAGCCCATGAGCCATATTTTCTACGTTACAAGCTAGGTCAATGTATGTACTTGATTAACACATAATTCACCCTTATGCACACATAAGCCAACATGTATGGGATAATTACATAAGTTTGAGGTCCTCTTTGGAGTATTGGATATGTAGATAGTGCCCATTGATAAAGTGCTCCTTGGGGCAGATTGACACTATGAGCTCACTAATCCATTTTTTCCACAGTCACTCCAAGGATGAATAATCTTGGGTTTTGATCATTTGACAAAGAGTGGTATCCTATGCATGTGATTTATATACATTAAAAAAAGGCTAAAAAAAACTAAAAGGCTCAAGTTGGTCACATATAGATCCAATTAGTATTTCATACTAGATACCTACTTAGTAATTAGATGCTTGTGTTGATGAAACTGTCTAGATCTAATGTAAGCATATGAGGCCATATAATGCAAAATTATAGGATCTGATGACTGTTATAGGATCCTAATCCCATCCAATTAAAACATGTTTTAATCTAGATCTACATGTTCATAGTAAACCAACTAAGTAATCTTGTTTTTAATTTATTTCAATATCAATCAATAATTGTACTTTCTATTTTTGGCATATCTCAAAATTTAAATTTAGAATATAGCTTATTTGAGTTTGTAAATTAATTATCCTACTATAGTTATATTTATCACCCTTGTTATTAATCATTTATATATTCTTAAATGTATTTACCCTTATATCATTAATTTAAGGTTAAACATTTAGTGAACATGACATGATTATATGTACTTATACATGACATAAACCTCCCAAGGTTTAGAGACATATTAATTTAGATGACAGTAAGATTGTGGATGATGCTCAAATATTTATTCATTATTCATTCTAGCATATCTTGATTACTAGCCTATACACAATGCTATGATTGATAATGGTGCTAGTGAACATATTTTCACCATGACCTAACTTATACTTTTGGGTTTTTTACATGATTGTTTACACCTTTTGAAAAAATTAGTTAGATTAGTCGATGGGACATCACAACATGTTATTTTCAAGATTGACTTACCTTTATAGGTGGTTCTGACATGTGGTTGCTACCTTTTCAATTATACCTTACACAAGAGTATTCGATATATTGTTGGGATGACCTTGGATACATATACTTTAAGTAGTACCTTATACAATGCATGAGTGTGTTAAATAAATTCATGCTAATAGGGTAATTACAATTTTCATAATTCCATATGAAGATCCACATAAACAATTGAAGTTTATACCCAGGCAATTAAAATCAAACTTGCTAAGGTTAATCTTCCAATAAAGGGTAAGAAAGAAGAATTCCTCTTTCCTAGGTGGCTAGTAATTGAAAGACCATTGCATCAAAGATACACATTGGATTCCATGGAATTTTCATCTACTACTACACAACATATTAAGTTACTTAGAGAAACTTAACATGTTCCTATTTATACTATTCTAAAGAAAACACATATCATTCAAATATGGGTTCCATAAACCACCATTCCTTCTATTGTTTTCTCATGACCACATAGTCTTATTATACATACAAAAAACATCATAAATCCTTATATGATAGATATTACACCTATACATGCTACTTGGAAGTATCACTAGTTTGTTTCACCAAATTCTAAGTGGGGAGATACCTATGAGGATCCCTTGTATGAGATCATAGGATAGTATTTTCTTTTCAAATATTCAAAAAATACCAAAAAAATTAAAAATAAAAAAATTCAACATTTCCATGTATTATTAAATACTTGGCATCTATGTTGTTGGTTCCATGTTGGTAGATAACATATCATTTATTTCTATATACACATATATGTTTCATACATCTCTTAAGTGTGATACAAGTATATCCAGACACATGATATATGCACATACAAATGTTGGGCCTTCCCTCTACTTGTGTCATTAGTATGTTGGGGGCACACAATTCTTTGATCATGATACACCTAGGTTATATTTTTCTATGATCACTTTCTATTATCATATTTGAGCTTATGTACATACACATGCCTTTATCCATGCTTATATCCTTTGTAGTGTACTTGATATGCTATGTATTTAATGTTTTTGGCTAACACATATATCGAAGTACTAGTATGATATGGTTATGATGGTTGATTATGATTTCATTTTTTCTTTTTTGCATTTTATTGAGTGTCTTGCCTTGCTTTCTCTTGTATTTTTTGTTTGAGCATTTCAATATAATCCATTCCTTATGGCTCTTGTGCCTTTATTTGCCTATTGTGATATTTGAAAATGTCATAATTTGTTGATATGTGGATATTTTAATATTCCATTCTATGATTTGTGGACATTTGATCAGGTCGTGTCCCTTTGATTATGTTACATTTGAACATGCCCCTTATATGAGCTCTCCTTAGACCAGTTCCTTTTGTTTTGTTTTTGAGGGCTCTTGGGTGTATGATTTATTGCTTGACAAGATTATACTATTACTCTATAAATGTTTCCATGATATATATCATGCATATTAGGACTTGATGTGATCACATTTTACATGTTTCAATGATATATCTACCTAGACATGTTCCTCCTATATGCTACATGATCCATTTATAACTTATGTAGTTATCTTATCATTTTGAGGTAAGTTAACTACCAATTTTTTTTCCCTCACCTAAAAATGGGGGCATGTCATAAATGAATGACCTCCACATTTTTTATAGTATCATATTACATTTGGAGCATGTTATGGAAACATGTTATTCACACTTACCCCCGTTCTAAGATTACCTAGATTCAGTGGGGGAATGCCATGGAAACATGTCCTCCACACTTGTACAAAATTTTAAACTAGTCAAATTTCACAATTATACATTTTATATACACATTTTTTGGCAAAATTATATAGACTGGTACCATTATTATCCAATATTTCAACTTGAGACATATATGAAGTGCATATACCATGCAAAGGGCACCTTAAATTTCAAAATCAAACTAGTTTCCAAGTTTTAAATACTACTATGGACTGTTATCATACCTAGGATGGACTTTTATGGATTGTCATTAAGCCAATCTAATACAATAGTTGGTTCACCTTTTAGAAAGTTGAGGTGATTAAATCACTCAATCTTACCAAGTTTATAAATTATACTTGATTAAATAATCAAACTTTACCAAATTTATAGGATGGAGTGATTAAATCATCCACCCTAACTATATATGTTGTGTGATTTGATTGGATCACTATGTAGATGATATTTTGTGATTATATAACACCTTAGTCTTATACACTTGGTAAACTTAGACCTTGGTTATTCCTCTTAGTTCTTTACCTTTCCTGCTTTTTACATTCTTGCATTTGCTCTATCTTTGTTCTCCTTGGCCTGCATATCTTAGTATGATTAGTCTTATGTTGATGACATAAGTATTATATCTTTCCCATAATACTTAAAATGTACTTATATTCCATATCTACAAGTTTAGAGCATGTACTTTCTTTCTTACTCTTTTGACACTAATGTCTAACAATAGCGTCAACATTAATGTCATGTGCTAACATAAGTGTCCAATGCCCTAAAGTCATCTAATTTCCAAATGAAACATATTCTAATGGTTGGTCTAAGTGCTTTAATTTGATTTATTACTCCAAAGGGTTTTATATAAATACAAGATCAACCCTCATTCATTCAAAAGCTACAAAACCTAGAAAAAAGATCAAAGAACATTCAATTGATCAAAAGCTTCCTTATTTATTCATATTTATATACCAGTCATAGAGACCACATATATAGGTCTAAAGTACTAAATGATCATCCTAAGAGCCTAATTTTCCAAGTTAAAATCTAAGTCATTATTGTACTTCCTTTGCACATATTGTATGATTCACACATAAGACAACATGTAGGGGAGAACTACGAGTCTGAGGCCCTCTTATAGAGTTTTGGATATGTAGGCAGTGCCCACTGATAGTGGGATCTTAGGGGTAGATCGACACTATATGCCCACAAACCTATTTCCCCCAAGGATACATTGAAGATGGAAAACTAGGGTTTTACCATTTCAGAAGGGGTGATAGTTCATGACCTAGATTTGAATGCACAAAAATGAAGGTGAATCAAAACTCACATCCTATTTCAGTATATATTCTATACATGACACTAGCATTGAACCCAAACAATAACATCGACATAACCATCCTAAGATGAAATTACTATCGAGCGAGTCAAAATTATCTGATTTAGAATCTAATGATTGTTATAGAATCTTCTTCCCTCATGCTTTTTGCCTATTCTAGATCTAAAATCACATTATCATCAAAATAGTTTACGTACTTCACTTTTTTATAATTTTTATATCAAGCGTATTTGTACTTTCCATAGTTAGACTATCTTAACATAATAAATTTAGTGTATACTTATATCTGAATTTAACATCTAATTAGCTTACTATAGATTTGATTATCACCCTTTTGCCATTTCATTTTTATATACCTCTTTTATAAATATATATAATCCTAATCAAGATCATTTTAGGGTTAAACATTTTGTGAACCTGATCTTTGAACATCAAACCCTAGGATAAATTAGGGTTTTGTTGCTAATCCTTAAATTGTTACATTTTTTGCAATCATGTTTGCCATGGATATCTCTATTAATTATTTCATGGTCCAATACCTTTTAGTGGTTATTAATTGTTATATATCATTCCTAATTAACTCATTCTAATTTATAAGAGATGTAAAACCTACATTCCTGAAAGCTCCTCCCTATTCTAGTATTTACAATGAGAAGGTTTTAAAGCAAACACAATAATTAATATATTTTCAAAATTTATTTTGCAATGTTATAGAGCCAATATATAGATGCCAATGGGCATTCTCTCAACCATTTGTCCTAACTATATCTTATTCAAATTATAACTACCATCCTACACCCATTATTTGTCATTGGTGTATATTAGATTTCATGATCTATGTTGTTACTACTCGAAGAGTTAAATACACCCAACCCATCCTGCCACCTATTAATATACAACATGTGCCACATAAACCCAATCTTGTAATAAAATATAAGGGATATGACATTATGGACCAATTGAGCAATACACATAAAAAAAAAATTCAATCCTTGAACTCTTAAAACAATCTAATGTTTATAAGGATATCCTATATGAGGCATTGTGTGAGACACGAGTTCCAAGTGATATTAATCCTGATTATTTTATGGTTATCAAGAAATATCTCAATAAAAATAATAAGCTCATCACCTTTGATCCAACAGATTTACCATCCAAAGATATTATTGATCAAAATTTTCCGTTATTCATACAAGTCATAATATAAAGTAAAGGTATCAAAAGAGTACTTGTTGATAATGGATTATGCCTAAACATTTGTAGCATGTAATTTATAACCACCATGGGTATCAACATAAGCCTTATTCAAAACATTGTTATGCACATAAAATGGTTTACAAATTCACATATCCCTCTAATTGGAAAAAATAAATTGGATGTGACCGTAAGACAAAAAATAAATTAAACTATTTTTTAGGTCGTGTCTCAATCCTTACATTATAATTTACTTTTGGGTAGACCTTGGATATATTTAATGGAATATATCCCATCTATAATTCATCGATGTGTAAAATTCATACATGAGGGGAACTTTTAAATTTTGTAAAATGATACATTCTGAAACTAAAGGCATCCTTATAGTAGTACCACCTAAGCAATCAATTCCTCTTGAATACATACATACATATGAAATAGGTGAGTCAAGTACAATGAATCTTTTATCTCCAGATATGAATAAGGCGTTAATCTCTAATGTACACACAAATATGCATAAGGAGAAAGAACCATCCACAAAGGATCCATGAAAATTTCAAGAACCCCCTACATTTGAGCTTACTTTATTAGTCAATACTGAGCTAAATGATGGCCATGTTTTAGATTATTATGATAGTGATGATACAACCTATGATACAATAGATAAGAAAATATGAAAATTAAAATTTGATCCACTCAATCACTTTTCACATAACTTATTTGAACCTATGGGTCCTAGCACATATAAGCGGAACCCACTTGTAGAAAATACAACATTGAATCTAGATAAGGGCAAATAAAAACTAGCAGACGAGCATGTAAATGTTGGTTATTCCATACATCCCTCTTGGTTAAAATCACTAAGTCAACCTTATAAGGTCCAAATGGAAGTACATCATGTGAATAATGTGGAATTTTTTAAGGATTTAACCCAAATACTACAAATCATAATGGAATATGATACCATTGATTCCATATTGTCTTTCCTACTTAAACATATAATGATTTCTTTACCTTCTACCAGAAATAGATCAGATAGTAGACTAATACCCCTAAAAGGAGTACCATATTGTAATTACGATTGGATCATTTGCCACACTACTAATCAATGTGCAACATTGAAAAATCTAATCCAATAATATAAGATTAAAAGGCACATATGCAATGTGTCCACAATAATAAAAATTAAGAATACTTACTATCTTCAGAAGATAAATATACCTCAAACTGATAAAATGACGACAATTTAACTATTACTGCTAAATTGATTGGGTATATTTCCACCATATTGGGTTTTATCCAAACAAGAAGGATACAACCCATGGGACATATTTTCTTCCATGATTGGGACATATTATAAATGAACTAATATATTCTCCCTTGGATCAAGAATATCAAGGATACATTCACTTACCTATTGTTTTCAACCCACGTGTTGAAGCTTCCACTATATGGATATCAACAAATAAAACACATTTAAAAATAAAGTTTGGGCAAACTTGTCTAGTTAAGTGGAATGCTAAGATAGACACTACAAAAATATATGTAAACTTTCCTCATATGGGTATAGAGGTTTTCATACAACATGATGGACATGATTATTTTCCTGTACCATTGGCTTCAGGAAAACCATTACATAAAAACATTTAAATATTGGTACTAAATTAATATAAACAAAGATTAAAATACTTTGAAAGTGGCCCTTCACCTTTTGGGGATGAGGACGTACTTGATTAAACCTATGCCAAAAATTCCAAAAATACCAAAATAATAATAATAAAAATTCAAAAATCCAAAAATAATTTTAGCATTTACATGTTTATTGGCTTCTTAGCCTCCAAATGTTAGTTCCATATTGATGGACAACATACTCAGTTACTCCTACATACACATGTGTCACACACTTTTACTTGAATGTGATATAGGCATACACAAAAACATGCTACATTGCCATTTCAGATGTTAGGCCTTCTTTATATTCATGTCATGTGGACATTGGGGGCATTCGATTCTTTGTTCTTGATATAAACAAGTTATATGATTCGATGGTCACTCTAAATTATCATGTTTGAGCTTACATATCTACTTACACATGCCTATTATACATGATTATATCTTACATAGGGTACTTGATATGCTATACAATTGACATACTTTTCCTAACACATTAGATTCATGGAATACTATGACATGTTTATGCTAGTTACTTATGCTTTAATTTATGTATTTCTTTAAGTGTCTTGCCTTGCTATCGTATTCCTTATTTGAGAATTCGAATATGCTTATTTTCTTGAGGGCCTTATGGTTATATATGATTTCATTAACAATTGCATATGTCATTGCTTTTTTTATAGACATTTGAATATGTCATTCTTGATTTTATGGATATTTTACTAAGTCATGTCCCTTTAAGTGTGTGACATTTGAACATGCCTGTTGTTTGTGGTGTCCTTGGACCATTGCCTTTTAAATTGATTTTGAGTCTCTTTTGTGTGTGATTATTTTATTGTTGAGTTTGTATTATTACTATTTAGACATTTACATGATATTTATCATGCATCTTAGGTCTATATTTGATCACATTGGTTCTATGTGCTTCAAAGCTAATGTTTACCTAGACATGTTCCCTTATATATGCTACATGGTTACATTCACATATTATATAGTTATCTTATCGTTTTAAGGTGAGGTTAATACCAGATCCTATCTTTCCCTCACCCAAATGGAGGGAATATTAGTGGGGGCATGTCATAGATACACATTTTCCACATTTGGCGTAGTTTCTAGATTTAGTGGGGGCATGTTTTAGAATCATGTAATCCACACTCATTCAGTACATGGTACTTATATCAGTTTTCATATCCAGTAGGGGCATGTCATATGGGAATGGATTTCACACATTCATAGTTCACATATTCAATGGGGGTGTGCTTTGAAAACATGTTCTCAACACTCATTAAATATATGATACTTACATAAGTTCCTAGATTTAGTGGGGACATGTTTTAGAAGCATGTTCTCCACACCTATTCAGTATTTAACATCTATAGATTATCATGGGGGCATGGTTTAGAAACATGTAATCCACATTGGTACTTATATCAATTTTTATATTTCTCCATATATAGTGGGAGAATGATTTATAAGCATGCCCTCCACACTTACATAGTTATCCAAATTAGCCAAAGTAACCAGTTATATGATTTAGATTCATAGTTGTGAAAAAATTCTATACATTGGTACTATTGTTATACACAATTTCAACATGAGAAATATCTAAGGTGAATATGCTATGTAACATGTGAATAATATTACAAAATCCAAATAAGTTTTAGATTCCAAAAGTTTTTTATGGACTGTTACCATATCATGGACTTTTTTGTACCGATACCCTATAAAATTTTATAGACTTTTATTGACATAATCTATTGTAGTAGTCGGTTCAATTTTAGTATGGTCAAGGTGATCAAATTACTCAATATTTCCAAGCTTTTGGGTTAAACTTGATCATCTATCCTCCTTAGGTTATAAGTATCATTGGATTACATGGTTGAGCTAATCTCAACTTTTAGGTGGGAACTCACTTTTGATATAAAGTTAGGGAAATGTGCCTTCCAATCTCTCTCTCTCTCTCTCTCTCTCTCTCTCTCTCTCTCTCTCCTTGTATATATGCACTTTAAAGATTTATCTATATTTATCCTAATCTCAATTTCATATCCTTACAATGATACATCTTTTTAAAAATAATTTTTCAAAAGGAAAGGCAATTACATCAACACACAAGTGTACTCTTAAATATTGATCTTTCAATTTCAATATATTTCAAGTACTTTCAACATAGATTATATGTAATGATTTTATACTATAACATGCTCTTGGTTCTAGGTTAGTCACCAACAAAGCACTCAAGTTGGGTAGATGTAAATACAAGGTATGCATACACACCTAGGTACGTATTCATTTATTTTAAAATAGAAATTTCATTACTATATTAAAGGGGGGGATTGTCAATGATATTTTATAATTATATTAGCAACTCAATCTTGTACACTTGGAAAACTTAGACCTTGGCTGTTCTTCTCAATTCTTTACCTTTCCTACTTTTTGCATGTCTCAGATATACTTTATCTTTGTTCTTCATGGCCTATATATCTTAGTTTTACCATTGTTATGTTGATGGCCTAGGTCTTCTATCTTTCACAAAATACATAAAATGTACTTATCTTCCATCTCTGCAAGTTTAAAATCTATACCCACTTTCCTACCCTATGGACACTAATGTTTGGGATATACAATAGTGCTGGCATTATTGTCTATCTTGATGCAAGTATCTAGTGCCATAAATTCATCTAATTTGTAAATTGAATGTATCTTAATGGTTGGATTAAGTGGTTTAATGCGAGTTATTACTCTAACGAGATTGATATAAATACAAGATAAACCCTCATTCATTCAAAACCTATGGAACCTACAAACACCTAAAAAAATACCAAAGAACATTAAAAGAGCATTAAATTAATCAAAATATTCCTTATTTATTCCTATTTACATACCATTCATAAGGACTAAACATCTATAGGTTTGAGGTACTAAAGGAGAAGTCCAAGAGCTTGATTTTCCAAGTTACAAGCTAGGTCACTATTTTACTTACTTTGCACATATTATATGATTCACACAGAAGTCAACATGTATGGGAGAAATACATGAGTATGAGGCCTTATTTTTTATTATTTTATATGTAGGTATCACCCATTTAAAATGGTGTATTTGGGGTAGCTCGACACCGTGTGCCAACTAACCTATTTTCCCCCAAGGTTATATTGAAGATGGAAAACTAGGGTTTTGCCATTTCACAAGGAGAAATAGTATATGAAATACATATGAATTAAAAAAAATAAAATTAAAATCAAAACACAAAAACATCCAAGTTATTGAATTTTATTTCAATAAATATTATTTACAAGACACTAACATCAAACTTAGACAAAATGATGCATGAGGATCATCTACCACTTATACATATTGGTCAAATGTCATGTTTTAGAGTATTTATTAGGTTTTATATATCATATTAGGGATGTAGGAATAATTTTTAGGTATTAAAGTGTCATCAATTTTGAATATGGGTTGTATTGGCATTTTCCCGCCAAAACCCATAGTTTAAATTTTCAAATTTCAATGAAAAGTTTTAAGATCTCCATATTCTTTCCAAGGGGTATCAATGTTGAAGTTTGGTGGTTAGGGTTTAAAAAATGATTCCAATTTATTTTAACATACACATTAATCACATAATGATTCATCATGGTGAATATGCTTGTAGTTAGGTAGTTCACAACGTACCAAAAGAAGTTAAAAAGTAGTTATGAGAATTTTGAAGTCTTTTTGAATAGATAGAAGTTTTTTTAACTAGTCATTCCAAGTGTAGGAGAGATTTATGGGGTTATATTCAAATATAAAAAATTTATTAACCCCCAAAAAATGTAATAAAATCTTTTGTGTTCTTGCAAACTTGTAGACCTTATATTTTTGTGTAAAGGTTATGAAAGTTGACAGTGCAACAATAATCTATAATAGAAAGAGGAATTAAGGAAAGTTGATGAGGATATATATGATTTTGGTACATGGAATTTGATATTAATTTAATTATTTAATATTTTAGTATATTTTTTTCACAAACCTTATGAAATGGTTCAAAGATGCAATCTTTACCCTGTATAAGATGACTGTGCAAATACTAAAATGGAAGAGGTTATAAATATGATAAATTTACTATTAATTATGAGTTATAAAGTTGGGTATATGTTTTTTAAAGGATAAAATTTTATCATTTGTTATCTAAAAAGTTATGAGTAAAGGTTTTATTACAAAGTTTGCATAATAATCTATGTTGCATGTACAATGCAACCTGTGTCTACTTGAATTATGAGTGTATAATATTAATGGTTGAATATCATTTGAAATAGGATTGATATTCATTAATATGTGTTTTTAATTGATATAAAAATAACTTAATCACCTTGATACATTTGTATTGAGATTATTTCTAAGGACATTTTGACTTGGACAACACAGACCTAAAGTTGGCATGATACCTAACACATTCAACCCAAAAAATATTGAAAGGGACAAAGAGAGTTATGAAAAAGGGTGTTTGGTGATTTAAATAGGTAAATGGTGATGTTATAGAATGGGTTAAGCTTCCACAAGTATTTTAACCTCTTTTATAAACCTAAAACCTCATTAGGTCTTTTTTGAGTACATACAAACTGGTTGCTTTTACATAGTTAATTGGAGATCTTGATAAAACATTAGAGAAGAGGTGTATAAGGGGTGGTTTGTTGATTTTATAACATGTAAAAAGTTAATTTAGAACTAAATAATCTTTCACAATGGTTAAGAATCCATGATTAAGCTTTTAAACCAATTTCAACTCTTCTCGTCTTGTGCAAACTATGACAAACCCTATTTCTAGGGTTTCAAATAAGAATTGGATTTTCAAGAGATTTAAATAAATTCCTAATTATTTATAATTAGATAGGTATGCAAGTTATTATAAGTATTTAAAGGGTTTTAGGTTATTTTGATATGGTTATGCATGTTTTAATCCAGTTGTGAGTGAAATAGGGTATAAAAGACCTAAGAGACCTAAATAGTGGCCTAAATGGGCTTGGAAAAGTGATCAAACCATTGAATTGAGACCCAAAAGTTTATGAATAGAATTAAAGGCATAAAGGGTATCTATGGATGGTTTTAATTTCTCAACAAAGGACCATACTAGTCTGTACCAATAATAAATATCTTACAAAAGGCTATTAACAAAACCTAGTTAGTGAGAGGGAAAGGTGATTGGTGTGAAATGTGTATTGAAAAGTTGTGTGAAAGTAATGCAAGATTTCATAGGATTGTAATGGACATGTAAATGAGAATATTCACTTTGTATGAGAAATAATAATCCTAAACCTTACTTGAAGGGCTAATTTGATTTGGTACAAGTATGTACAAGTTTTGACTAGACAAGTAGGAGTTGCCTAATAACCAAGGTAACCAATGTGTTGTGTTGAAACACAAAGAATTACTCACTGATCCATTAAATAATATTGAAGGTACATGACAAATTAATTTTAAACCAAAGATTTTTTTATGTATGGAGTAAAGTAAGATAAGACAAAGTGCCAGTTAGGTGGATACTTGCAGAGGTAAGAGAGAAAATTTATTTCTATTTTTCATTAAATAAGAACAAATTTTAGATTGACCTCTACATCACAATATCATCAATACAACTGTCCAAGGATAACATTATTGTTTAGATATTCAGAAGCATTAGAGACAAAATCTGATGATTGTTCTAGAATCTCCTTCCCACCTACTTTTCACCTCTTCCAAATCCAAAACTACATTAGCATCAAAATAATCTAATTGCTTCAATTATTTGTCATTTATATATCTAGCATAGTTGTAATTTCCATATTTAGACTATATTAGAATAATAAATTTACTATATGCTTATATCCGAGTTTAGTATCTAGTTGGATAGCTATAGATCTGATTATCACCCTTGTACCATATCATTTCTATATACCCATTTAATAAATATATATAACTACAATCTAGATCATTTTAAGGTTAAACACATTCATACACACTAGGTTATAAGCATGATTGGGTTTCACGATTGAGATAATATCAATGGCCATTTGGTAACTCACATTTTTTCTAAGGTTGTGGGCATGTTATCCTCCAATATCTATATTTGTATGCACTTTTAGGTTTAATTTTTTTTCTATTCTTGACTTCAATGCTTCACAATGAAGCATCTCTTCAGATTAAATTGCTAAAAGGAAATAAAGTTGCTCAGACACATAGGTGTACTCCTAACTTTGCTCTCTTTAGTTTAAAACATTTCATATTTTCATACATTGATTATATGTTATAACATACTCTTGGTTACAATTCAGTCACCAAAAAATCGCTCAAGTTGGGCTCATACAAAGGAAATGAGTGCTACACACATCTAGGTACACATTCATTTTCCTTTGAACTATAAATTTCATTATGACATTAAATGGGGACAAATGTAGATACTTAATCTAAATTATATAGTAGCTCAATCTTTTACACTTGGAAAATACCTATCATGGTTGTACCCTTTATCTTTTAT
This sequence comes from Torreya grandis, assembly GCA_037957365.1. Taxonomy (NCBI): domain Eukaryota; kingdom Viridiplantae; phylum Streptophyta; class Pinopsida; order Cupressales; family Taxaceae; genus Torreya; species Torreya grandis. The sequence continues at coordinate 189,469 of JARHVA010002856.1, forward strand.
ATCTTCACATTACTGAAATGATCTCATCCACTATTTCTTTGTGCTAAATTTATCATCTCTTAATCTAACCATATGTTATTCTAATGACCAAGCCTTTTATGTTGTGAAAAATTCTCTAAACCTAGTCATGATCTTTTTCTACTAGTTTTAGACCTATACCTATTTTCTATCTTCCCAAATACTTACATCCTAGCTATAGACCTGTGTCGATGTAGGTGTCTCTTTTCAAACTAAGTGTCTAGTACCCAAAAGTCATCCAATTTTCAAATTTAATGTGTCCTTATGGTTGTCTTAAGTGCTTTAGTGTAAGGTATTTTCCTAAAAAATTGATACACACACACACACACACACACACACACACACACACACACACACACACACACACACACACACACAAAAATAAGAATGAATCGAGTGGATTTGCTCACTTTAATGTTAGGTTGATAGTTATTTTGGTGCTCTATATTTGAGAGGTATGAATTTTCTAGGTGAGTTATGAATGGGGATTGATCTTTTATATATATATATATATATATATATATATATATATATATATGAATATGATCAATCCTCATTCATAACTCACCACACACACACACACACACACACACATCCTCATTCATAACTCACCATTTATGAATTTTCTAGGTGAGTTATGAATGAGGATTGATCTTATATATATATATATATATATATATATATATATATATATATATATGCATATATATATATATATATATATATATATATATATGCATATATATACATATATATATACATATATATGTATATATATACATATATATGTATATATATACATATATGTATATACATATATATACATATATGTATATATACATATATGTATATGTATATATATACATATATATATGTATATATATACATATACATATGCATATATGTATGTATGTATATATATATATATGTATATATATATATGTATGTATGTATATATATATATATGTGTGTATGTATATATATATATGTGTGTGTGTATATATATATATATATATATATATATATATATAGATGGTGAGTTATGAATGAGTGGTGAGTTATGAATGAGGATTGATCATATATATATATATATATATATATATATATATATATATATATATATATATATAAGATCAATCCTCATTCATAACTCACCATATATATATATAAGATCAATCCACATTCATAACTCACCTAGAAAATTTATACTTCTAATATATAGAGCACCAAAAGAAATATCAACCTAATATTAAAGTGAGCAAATACACTCTATTCATTCTTATTTCTATATGAGTCATAGGATCAATATATCTATAGGTACAAAGTACTAAAGGATCAACTCATGATCCATATTTTCCAAGTTACAAGCTAGGTCATTGTATGTACCTACTTATCACATATTATACCTTTGTGCACACACAAGCCAACACATAGCGTAGAAATACATAAGTTTGAATCCCTCGTTAGAGTATTAAATATGTAGGTAGTGCCCATTGATAAAGGGATATTTGAGGTAGATGGACACCATGAGTCCACTAACCCATTTTTTTCATAGTCACTCTAAGGGTGAATAAATTAGGGTTTTAATCATTTGAAAAAGTATGATAACTTATGTGCATGATCTGTATAAATCATAAAAAAGTGACAAAAAACATATAAGGCTCTAATTAGTTGCATTTAGATCTAGTTAGTAATTTGTACTAGACACCTACATCATAATTAAACACTTATATTGACGTAACTATCCAGATCCAACACAAGCATTCAAGGCCATAAAATGCAAAATTCTAGGATCTAACCTTTGTTCCAAGAGCTTGATCAAGTCCACTTCCATCTAATTTTAATTGAGATATGCATGTGCATAATAAACCAGATAATTAATTTTATAATTTATCATAATATCAATCAATATGTGTATTTTCTATTTTTGGCATATCTTAGTATTTAAATTTAGAATATTATTTATCTGAGTTTTTAAATTAATTATTCTACTATATATTTGTTTATCACCCTTGTGTTTAATATTTTCTATATTATTAACTGCATTTACCCTTGTATCATCAATTTACAGTTAAAAAAATAGACAAAATAAAAAATTCTATACAAAGATAAGAAAACAATATAAGTTAATAAGTAATGATATGAACCTCCAAATTAATTTGACCAATATGCTAACACATGGAAACAAGACTATGGATTTTGGCCACTTTGACCCACATGCTATCAAAATTCGAGAAAAATTCATAGCCATGTCACTTGATTCATGTCTTTGGAAACTCAATGAACATGTGACTAATGAGTATGGTGATTTATTTTATAATAGTGGATCATTTAAACAACTATTATTACATTGTGTACTATTAAAAATGATAAGTATGAAAAATTAAAGGGGTACATGTGACTAATGAGTATGATAATTTATTTTATAATAGTGGATCATCAAGAAATTAATATTGATAGTATGTGTACTTTATTCAAAAAAAAACCTTTATCCCTTTACTTGGAAACACATAATGCTTTAATTCACCAAAAAATTATACATTATTTTCATTTACATCCATGTTGATAGTAAGGAGGTTTTTCCACATTATGAATGTAAGCTTCCTTTTAGTGGAACATTCTTATGAGGATATAGATCATAAATTTAGTAAATTATTATCATTATTATGTAAATAAAAAATATTATATTTTACTCATATTATGGACACTTAAATAATATGCAAAGATATGTCAAGTATATTTGTTTTATACATTATTGAGAATGCATATGAATTCAAGGAATTATTTGAACCACATTTATTGGATGAAAACCACAAGATAGTGAGTATTAAAATAAACTAAGATGTTGATGTTCCATGTTTTGGGAAATAAAATTTATTATGAAATATAAATCAACATTAAAGGATCTAAAATGGTCTCATCCAATCTAAATCTAGCATACATTCAATGGTGGCAATATTTTCTTTCAGAAATTTGAACAATCCATTTACACCCTTAAAATATTTGAAAGAGATTGAAGAGTTAAAAATGGAATTTAAGTGTATATTGCACATTGTGAGAAGAGTTATTTAGATGGAAGTAAAAATTTATTACATCCAAAGCTATGATATTTGTAAAATGTTTTGTGGAGTCATCCCTCCATCAATTATTTTGGGGTATCAGAATATTTTTTGTGAAATAAATCTAGTACAATATATTATATGATAAAATAATGGGAGCCAAAATTTATAGCAAAGAATACTAGCTCATTAAAATTATTCAAACTAACAATGATATTTATGTTGGGACTTTTTTTGTGAAAAAAATAAAGAATAATTCAATCCAAAGATAGATCTCTATACCAGACATATATTCATATTATGAACAAGCGACAAATATCTGATATGGATGAGTAGGGTAGTAGGGGATATTTACACTAAAAGTGACAATGAGAATGCAAATAGAAAGGTGAGGGTTAAATTAGGGAAACCTACTTAAAGATTAAAAAATAATAGAAATTTTATTTAAATGAATAAGGAAAAATAAAATATGGATAAAATCAATCAAAATATTATTAACGATTGATATAGATCTCATCATCTAGGGATGCCCCCCAAATAGAAAATATAAATGAAACAACATTAAAATATATGAAAGAGGGCATGATTCCATTAACATATATTTGTAATAGTTTTTGGGAATTGTAAATATATTGAACCTCATTTGTGATATTATGTTGGCCTAGGATGTGGGTTTTTAAAAATCTATTTTCAAAGTCATGCTTCTAATAAACCTTAATATTATACCTCTTTTTTAAGCAAATGGCTATTGTTTAATATGAAAAAAAGAATAATATTTGTTTCATCAATTTAGTTTTACATATTTATAGATATATATGACCTTAACATTATAATATAATTTTATATAAGTGGAACATTAATATTTATTTCACCAAATTATTTTTCATTCATGTGGAAACACAAACCATCATGTATTAGGAACTTAGTAGCCACTAGGTTCCCAACAACCACTATATCTAAGTAATATTATTTTAATATTAATGGTATTAATGTTTTTAATGAACTTATATATCTCATTAATTAACATCAATGATGTCAATTACAACTTATAGGAAGCATGCTTGCCTTCAACAAAATATTTGTAAATAACATGTCTATCATTAATAATAATATGAAGCATAATATTTAAAGAACAATGTTAGGAATCTAATAGACCCTAGGCTCCCAACCATAATTATATCTTTATAATATTGTTGGGAACTAGATAAAACTAGGTTCCCAACATAGTTATATGAATATAATTATGTTGGGAACCTAGTGGCTTATAAGTTCTCAAAAAGTTTATGTCTCATTAATTAATATCAATAATATAAATTAAAACCTAAAGAAATAATTATTTTATTAAATGAAATATTTATAATAACATGATTAATTTTAATATTAATAATAATCATTATATTTAAATAAATATTTTGAAAACCCAACAACCACTTAGTTCCCAACAATGATTATATCTAAATAATATTATTAGGAACCTAGCAGCCAATAAGATCCTTATAATCATTATATCAAAAATAAAAATTTAGGAACCTAGTGGCCACAATTTTCCAAACAACTATTATTTCTAAAAAAAATAAACCTAATAACTAATAGGTTACCAACAACCATTATATTTAAAAATAATGTTCTGACCATAACGACCACTAGGCTCATACTTACTGAGCTACACAAAAAATTAATGTCTACATTTTTAATCAATGATAATTTTCAAATATAATTAATATTATTATACTTATGTTAAGATATGTATAAAAAAATGTAAAATCATAATGATATTGTTAGAATATGATAATAATAATATTAAAATATGATAATAACAATATTAGAACCTGATAATAATAATATTATAATTTAATTATAGATATATTAAAATCTAGTATTATAAATATTGTAAGTCAATAATATCAATATTTGAATTTGATAATTCTTAAATTGAAAATAATAAAATTATATATATTGTGGAGCATGTTTAGATTTATAGAAATGATGGTTCTTTATGTTAGCTAAAAATAATGTTGGGACCATAGTAGTCACTCGGTTCATACTTGTTGACTATAAAATAATATTAATGACTATTTTTTTCAATAATTTATATTTTTAAAACTATAATTAATATTATTCTAATTATGTTAATAAATTTATGAAAAATTGTAAAACCATAATAAGATTATCAGAATATAATAGTAACAATATTGGAATTTGATAATAGCAATATTATAATATAATAATAATAATTTCAAAATTCAATAATATAAATATTAGAATATAATATTATCAATATTATAATTTAATAATATCAATATTATAATTTAATAATATCAATATTTGAATTTGATAATACAAAAATTTAACACTTATAATTCCAAAATTGGAAACAATGAAATTCTATATGTTGTGGAACATGCCCAGATTTAATAATTGGTGGTTCCTTATGTTAGCTAAAAATAATATTAGGACCATGGTAGTTTCTTGGTTCATACTTCTTAAACTAAGAAAAACAATATTAATTTCTATTTTTTAATCATTTATATTATTCAAACTATAATTAATATTTTTATACTTATGTTGAGATATGTATGAAAAAGAGCAAAACCATAATGAGATCATTAGAATCTGATAATATTAGTATTGAAATATGATAATATCAATATTAGAATATTAGAAATTGATAATAGTAATATTGGAATTAAATAATAAAAATATTATAATTTAATATTATCAAAATTAAAATTCAATAATATCAATATTTGAACATGAATATAAATTTTAACACATAATTATAAAATTAAAAATAATAAAATTTTATATATTATGGAACATGTCCATATTTACGTAAATGGTGGTTCCTTATGTTAGGTTTTATTATTTGGATTATAGTATTAATAATCTCATGTTGGCTCTACCACCATAAAAAAACCACAATTTTTTGATGCCAAATTTAGTATGTCATCATTCAAATCAATATTTCATATGGTATAATAATTTTTTATTAAATAAGGTTAATAGATGGGTTGAGGGTCGTGCTTATTACATAAAAGTTTGAAAGATAAATAAGATATAATAGTAAAACCAAAACAAATAGAGAAAAACAAAACTCAAAAACTAGCTAGAACCACTATCTTGAGCTAAATGGATGCCAAAAAACTTGCAAAAAAATAAAAAAAAACTAAACATTAGGAAATTACTAGTATGAATATTTAGACTACAAATAGAGAACCAATTTGTTAGTCCCCATGTTCTCAATTTTATTTTCCCTACCTCTAGTGTAGTTGCCAATTCCTTACATAATTTTAGTGACACACCTCTTCCTCTTCAACCTTGTAAATTTGATTTCCTCCTTTCCCTATTTAGAATCCCTCTTGTATTCTTTTCCACCTCCACTGTGACTATTCCTTTCAACCTAGGGAGTTTTCCTAGAGTTCAATTCTTCCTCCTCCTACTGATTGTCACCCTTACCCAAAGAGAAATCGCCTATGGACAACAAAGCTTTTAACTTATCAAACTCATCAGAGATTTCCATACTCAATAACTTCTAAATGGCCACCTTAGTCTAAAAGTTTTACATAGACTATTCAATTTCCTCTTTGAGATTAAAATTGAAGGAAAAATAGCCCATGCTGATGATGGGTTTAACATAAATCAAAACTCTCTTGTGGCTACCTCCAAGGTGGAAATCCCCCAAGATGTTTTCTACTATGAATCCTTCATTTTGTCCCCTAACAAGTTTTGATTCTGGTTTTGAGAAAAACTCATCATCCCTATCTGATTTCGATTTCTCACTTGTTATATGTATAGCCTCAAAAACTAAATTGCTCCAAAGGGGTTCCCCCTTTAACCAAAAAAAAGATAAGCCCTTGATGAATTATATCTGTAGAGGGGTTGCTTTTAAAGTTAGTGATAAAAACTTCTAGATATTTTAGTAAAAAGAAGGGGATACTGATTGGGTGACCTTTAAAATGATTGAGGAGAAAGAAATAGTGAGAAAAATCCACCATATGATTTCCCTCAAGAGTGATATATTTCATTATTTGAAGATAAATATCTGACCACTTCCTAAGAATATCAACCCTAAGAAACCCTTTGTGGTTTGACAACTTGGGTTTTTTCTTTTCTATGCTATAAAAAATCCTAAATCATTCAAACTTTATATTTTTATCTTTGAAAGCCTTTACACCATTTTAATCCATACCTGTAGTGTGGCTAATGATTTCTTTAGTGACTGTGAGTTTCAATCCACACATACGGATCTCCCTTTTATTTCAACCTTTTGCAAAATATCTAGAAATCACTACATCGTGGCTAACCAATCTCTCCATGAAACTTGAGTGCCCACCGTTTACCATATTTATCCATATGTAATCATCTTATTTCACCTCAATGTAGGATATGGGCTCAACTCTATCATGGTCACCTCCCATTTTGGACCATTTGCTTTCTCTGCACTTTTCATGAGTAAGACCACTTGCTGTTAAATCTAAAATGATATTGATTGATTGTAATTTAAATATATTATAAATTAATATGAAATATGCCCACTTATACAAGGACTTGAGGTATGGATGAAACATGATTTCTCTACACATGAGAAATATCCTACACCCTTGCTGATTATATTTATCAATAATGATGCTCATAAAGTCACACATTGGATTGTCCTTTATCAAGTTCAATGATGTAAATGATGTCGATGGTAAATTCCAAGTCACCTTGCCAGTAGGTGAGAGATCCACTATTGACCCCTAAATTCACTATTTTGTCAGTGCTTTTATTACCTTCTTTATAGACATGATTTAGAGACACCCCCTTGAAAGAAGTTAATAAAGTTTTAACATCCTCCATTATGCTAGTAATATTCTAATAAGATTGGGAGGAACCTTTCAAGTGGTTTATAATATTCATCAAATCTCCCTCCACCTTTAAGTTATCCAAACCCATATTGGATACAAATTCTATGCCCCACCAAATAGCCATGGCTTTCATTATGTGATTGGTTTGGATCCCCAAGGGTCCAAAGTAAGCTACCATGAGATTTCCATTATAATCCTGGATGACTCCTTCACCTCTCATAGGGCTAGGATTCCCTTTAACTAATCCATCAAAATTTAGTTTGTACCATTGAGATGGAACGTAGGTCCACTTAATATTTCTTATATCAAAACCCAACTTGTGAGATTAAGTAGGGATTTCAAGATTCAACATGTGATGGATCTGAGAAAATTGAGGGGAAGGAGGTTCATCAAAAGAGGAGGCATAAGTTAGCCAATTCTCTTTGATAAAAGCCATTATTTTCTTGAAATTTGAGGAGTGACTAGGGTTTAGGTTATAAAAAATGATTGAATTCCTAGAAATCTAAATTCCCTAAAAAATATAAGGGAGGGCAAGATTCCTCCAGAATTTTAAGGGAGGATAAACCAAAGGTGCCTCCCATTGGTAGATCAAATCCCTTATGGACCCTGGTGAGACCCAAGAATAATTGGACAAATTAAATAAGGACTGAAAGATGAAGGTAGCAAAAGGATAGGAAAGGAAAATATGGTTGGTATATTTATCCTCCTTTTTACATAGAGCACACCTATTAGGAATTGGAATTCCCTTCTTCATCAAATTATCCACTGTTAAGATTTTGTTTTGGGCTGCCAACTAGAAGAAAACATTAATCTTGGGGATAAGATTTTTAATCCACAAACAATTCTAATTTTCTTATAAGTCTTCTTGGTCCCATAAAGAAAGATGACCTCAAGAAAATATGAGAATATAGTTAAATTTTTTTAATAAAATCAGAGACATTTAGAGGAATAAGGTTCACAAGCACAATCCCCTTTGGTGGAAAGTCAACACTCATGCCCTCCTTTGATAACTAGGTATTTTATACAGATTTTATAATAATAATACAAAGTTTATGACACAATTTTGATCCTATTAACAAAAATATTTTCATTCTAAAGTCAACCACCTTCAATATCTCAACAATCAAATAATTAACCTCCGAATAAAACACCCATTTGCAGTGCTAAGAAATGGGAACATTATTGTCTTTTGAATGGGTTCTCTTCCACCTATGTCGATGAGTGTCAAGCATATAAGAAACATATTTGATGTTTTTAAAGGATAGATGAGTAGCCTCTACTAAATAAGTAACAATATCTCCATATATCTTATCCATATTCATAGAATCAATATCATCCAAATTCAACCACACCTACTTTCACTATTGAGGCTATTCAAATGTTCATCCTTGCATAAATATTGGAGGTAGTAAACTAATCTATGATCAAAGCACATTTATAGTTACAATGAGAAATATATGAAGTTGTTAATGATTCTTGAAGCTTGTAATGATATTCTATTTTTTTTGAGATATCATATATTTTATCTCATATGCTATCATGTTTTGAATATTATAGCATTGTCTTTTAGAAATTATAATTTCTTGTTGCTTATTTCATGTACCATTTAATTTATTATATGATTTTCCTCTTTAGTTTATCTATACATTACCTCATTGTGATGCTTTAGTAATTTATTTTATTGTACTTTCTTCTTGGGCTTATCTAGCTGTCATGACACTATGATTATTTGGTAGTTATTTTTCTTGTACCCTCCCACTTGGGTTTATTTTACCTTATTAAACTAATGGTTATTATATACACATGATATTTTTAAACTTTATCATTTATTGACACTTTATCTCTTATAAAAACCTACCGAGTTTCAATATCTCTAAGTGCATGCCTTAAAGGGTAGACTAAAAAAAGGTGGATAAACCATTAATGCTTCATAATATTGTTGGTTAATTATATAATACCTAAACCCACTATAAATCCTTCTTATCCAACTCCAAAATTAATTTTCCTCTTGATAGCCCCTAATTAAGAAAAAACCCATCTTTCCTACTAGGTCTAACTTGGTAGACCCAGTTGTGAAAGTTACAACACATTTATGCAACTAGGTTAGCTTAAGTCGACCTAGTTCAAGGCTGATAGTATTTTTTTTTTAAATTGTTCATGGTGGGATGATCCTATTAGCTAAAATATGGAACTTTTAGGCACTATCCATTTTATATAAATATAACATTCAATTAAATCCAATATATAGGAACATTAATTTTCACATTATTATATTTTGCAATTCTGTTACATTATATTTGAAGGAGCCATTGCTAAGGGTTTGCATTGGAGGAAATATAGCTTGTCTTGTGGGATGTGTTGGATGAAAATTAGGAAATATTTTAGCCTAAATTTAATGTAGACTATAGTTTTATCCTTAAAAGTCCATAATAATCTCTTGTAAATCACCCATGGCCAATGGAGAGATTGAGAATCGATAGGTTTATCTAAAGGTAAGTATCTCTAACTTATACTATTTCATTTGATAGCTAGATATTATATAAAGTAATAAGTTTGAATGTATAAAACTTTGCTTAGATTACCTATACACTTAATCTTCGTGTAGATATAGTTTTTTCTAGGCTTTCCATATTCCACCTTAGATGATCTAGGCCCCCATTTGCCTACCATGATCCCTTGTTTGTTTTTGTTTATTTTAAACCATCCTATTTTGTGTTATAAGTTTTAATAACACTAAATTAGTTTCCATTTTTTGCAATAGAAGACCAGCTAGGGTTATTACATAATATTATTTTCCTAAAGGTTTTGAAACCCTCTCCTTTAGTGTTGTGTGATAAGTGCTCCCTTAGTTAGGTTTAATAGATCCAATTTAGTCATGCTACCAATATACAAAGTATCACAACAAATGTTGATTACCTTCTCTGAGATTATATTTAATAATTAAGATAAGTTATAGATATATATTAAATTTTTGCATGCATTCTAGTGAATCCAACATGAATATAATCCTTGCATTATAGTTTTTATTCTAATAATCAACTAGGTCAATGTAGGTCAACCCAGTTTTATTTACTACTTCCTAATTTTTATCTACAAATAACTACATTGATGCAAATCAACCTAGTTATATTCCATGATTTCTGATTTTCATCTATAGTTAACTAGGTTGACAAAGGTTGACCTATTTTTGTTATCTATTTATCAATTTTCATTTATAGCCAACTAGGTTGATGCGGGTTGATCTAGCTCATTTTTTTTTAACTTTTAGTTTTAAATTTCAATGAACTAGGTCAATGCATGTTGACCTAGCCATATTCCATTATTTTTAATTTTTAACTTTATGTAGACTATGTCAATCTTGGTCAACCCTGTTTAATTTTTATGTTTTTCAAGTTTTTATTTTTGTAGGACTAAATAGATCCTAGATGACCTAGTGCTAATTATGTTTTCCCAACAATCTTTATTACATAGGGAAACCCAATTTCAACATTCAAATCTACAACATTCACAATTAGATAACTCAGTCAACCATGGTTGACCTAGTTATATTTCTCAAGTTATTTCTAACCAATTAGATTGGCCTAAATTGAACTAATTTATATTTTTTTCTTTTTATATTAGATCAATAAAATAGTTATTAAACAATTTTTGTAAATCTATTTTCTAGTTAAACAAATTAGTATTTCATTTTTTTGCTCTTATTTATAGTTTTTCAATTCTATAAATTTTTTACTACATAGTTAACTAAGTCCACTTTTGCCAACTTAGTTCTATGTCTATTTTTTTTGGCATTACACTAAGTCAACCTTGGTTAACCTAGTTTATTTAATCTATTTTCATAGTAGACTATGTCAACCAACGTCAACCTTGTTCTATTATGTTTGTTCAACTAGATATTGGATGACCTATTTTTGTGTGTTTTTGATTTTAATATAATCAAGGTAATTCACTTTATTTTTTGTATTAATTAATCTCACCTTTGATTTGAAAATATTTTCCTACCTTTTTATTTAAATTATTAAATTTCAAAATTGTTTTTTGATACTTGATTTTTTCCCTTCGTCTATATTTCCATAGAAACTTTATGTCAATAATTTTAAAACTACTTAGCCAATTTATTGAAGGGATACATTATACTCTATTTAAAGTCTTATTCTATAATTTAAAAATATCATGGTATGATGGGATTTCTCCATTAATCATAACCACAATATAGATCAAAACATAGACTTTAGTTTCCATTTACCTCATGGTATTTAAGAAACACGCATGATCCCCCTTTTATTAAACCTTAGGAATCCAACCATCTATCTAATTTTGTAATGAACTAGTTATTAATTAGTGATAATAAGTTACTCTCATATCACCTTTGAATCTAAGTTTAGTGGGTTATGGGAACAATAATTACTCTATAGTTAGTGCTATGAAATATCAGGATGACTCTATCCAATAGACAAGCAAGTATATTTGAGAGCCTACAGACCAATCAAGTCATTTTAGTACATCTTGTGATCTTATTTTTGTATAATTATATATAAATAATGATTGAAACCTTCATTTTATTTTTCTATTTTTCATTTTTTTTTGTATTATAGATTGTATCGACCAACATTGATACACTTTTATGTTGTGTGGTTTAACTAGATTAGGCACCATGGACCTAGTTGACTGTGTGTGAATAGACTAATTTAGCCAAGTTTTACTTAGTACTATTTATTCTATATTTTTTATCTCTATTTTCCAAACTACATCATTTAGTCTATTATCAAAACATTTCTAGATTAAACTGAGTCGACTATACTCGACTTAGCCTTTTTCTGTCTTTACCTACTTATTTAACTAGATCGACATAGGTTGACCTAGTAAACTCATGCATTACTATATTTAACTTCATATTTGAATATATAAACCAATTTCAATCTATTTTACTCCCATATTATTATATTTACCTTTGTATCTCACTAGATCGACCTAGGTCAGCCCAATAGACTTCCAAATTACTATCTTTACTTTTTGGACTTAACTAGATTGACCTTGGTCAACATAATATAGTTCAAGTATATTATTTTTTCCTTCTTATGTAATTAAATCAACCCTAGATGACCTAGCTCATTTGAATTTTCCTTTATCCTAAACTACATTGACCCTAGTCGACTTAGTTAAATAGATGGCCATAAGTGTTCATTTGTTGTTTCTTTTCCCATACTAATTAACACTTATTCATAGTCTTAACCCATTAAAATTTTACATGGGTTTTTATGTCTTACCCACTTTATCCACCCAAGAGGATAATTCCTCATGGTGCAAAAACTCTCAACCACTATCTATATCAATGGAATGCAACATGGTACACGTTACTCAAAATGATGATTTAGATTACTCTAACATATTCAAAAACCTTAATGATAATAACATGAATGTTACTTTATCCAAAATTCCTTAATTCACTATTAGAGTAACTACTACTAATATAATGAACCATCCCATAGGGAACACTCTTATAGTTAATCCTCCTATCCTTAATCTTGGGAATTCTCTTCTTACCACACTAACATTCCACCTTCTACCATTAGAAATCAAAATCCACCCATAGATACAAATTAATTTATTGCATAAATTATTCATAAAATGAATGTTATGAAATAAATAACATCTCCTAAATGATCCAAATGCAAATTCACATCTTGAAAATGGCTAGTCAAATTCCTATTATCATGCCTCAAAATAATCAAAATTTTGGCCTCCTGCCTCTTAGATATACCAATGGGAATATAATCCCTTAACATATCATGCAGAGAAAAATGAACCTTTAGCTCCATTCATCATATCCATAGATATTGGAAACATCTCTCCAACCATTAAGTATGTTGGGACTAAAGACCTTGCTATTTTTCTTAAATCATTTGGTAATGTCTATACGGAATGGGCCCAAACTAACACTTTCAATACCACTAAACATCTTGTCAAAAATTTTATGGGAGATGATTTGGAATGGTATAATAAATTCATGTAACATTCCATTTATAAATTAGAGGATCTTGTAAATGATCTAGTTAAAGAGTTTCAACAAAATGATCTTCTTGAAAATTGTCTTAGTCACTTCATCAATGCTAAGCAATTGCCCAGTAAATCTACTAATACTTATATCAAAATATGGAAATCATTAGCTCACAGGCTGACCATAACATGAGTGATGATAATATTTTCAATATTTTCATTACTTACCTTAAGGCCATTCTTCAATATTAGTTTCAAATGCTTTCTTTTCAAATCTTAGAAGAGGCTTTTGATCAAGATAAAAAACAATATTTCCTTATAACTTATAACTCAATTTGAACCATATCATAGTTCAATCAAGGAATATTTATAGATTTTAACTAATATAATAACTAACACAAATTCTCAATCTAAATCTCCTCCAACAAAAATGGGAGTAGTCAAATCAGATACTCAAACTCCCTCTCACCCACCCTTGACGATATCAAAAATGAATAAATTATCATCTCCATCTAAAAATATCATATATAAAAATACTATTCCCTCATCATGGTACAATCCTAATAAATTTTGTTGGTTCCAAGCTAACATTGGTCATTATAGTGATACATATCATGCACTTATAATGTTTCTAGTTTATTTCATGTTAGGAGACATGTTTTATCAAACTGCATCATCTTATTTACCTCAAGGATTTTAAAAAGAGAAACTTTGCTAAATATACTACCTAAAAATATAAAAAACCTTATTTTTATCCCAATATACAACACTCTAATTAAACTGTTGTGATATTGATGATAATTATGATTGATCCTATACTAATTCTCAATATGTAAATGCTATTGAATTCCATTATGATTATAAATTTGATCATAAAGGCCTTAGTACCAAACCTAAGAAATCATCTAGAAAAGACCAACTTATAAAAGGTGCTATAAATTCTAATCCCTCATTTTTAGAACCAACCACTGGTGATGCTCCATAAATGGAACTTCAAACAATTCCAAAACATACCCCACCTAATCAACTTGATCCTAGTACTCACTCTTATTCTAAATCTCACTAGAATTTCTTAGATGAAATTAATTTTATGTCTCGTAAAATTATTGCTATGGAGTTTGTTAGTTTCTCTATTTGACCCGCCCAAAAATAAAAATTGGATTAACCATTCTGAGAGGAAAAAGGGAGGAAATAATCATGGGATGAAATGTTCCCTCATTAATTTTAGGATTGATGTTGGTTCAATCCAAGGATCAAGCAATTTAACCAAGTTTATTATGAGAGTATAAATTATTATCACCATAGGTTCAATTGATATGAACATTCATGTTCATTTACTTTCTTGCTAATTATTTGTCTATATCATACTGATTATTTGATTCAACTTATGAAAAAATAAGCTCTAATTCACTACAATTAACTTCACATTCTAAATTGGAACATGATACCATCCAAAAAAATTAAAATGGGGGAGAGAGTAGGACACCATATAAATGAGCTTCTTGGTATTTTAGAACTAAAAAGCATGCTTGACCATAGTTATACCATTATGTGCTTGGTCTAGCAATTATGCAAAATTATAACCACTTAGTGGAAAATATTCTTAGGATAATCATGAAAGCCATTGATATAGTGGATTGATTCTAAATATATCCTATATTTCAACTTGAAATTATTTCACATAATGAATGCAATAAGTCTATAAAATAAAGCATGAATAAATTCAAGAGACTAGTTATGATAACTATTGTACAACATAACTAAGATAATCACGTACAAATAAGAACATTACTAGTCCTATCACTAATTAACAAACTAAACCAAAAGAATAAATAAATTAAATGATAAAAACATAATAAAATATGTATTAAACATTCTAAAACCATTCTATTACAATCAATATCCCTTGGCAAAAAATCCAAGAAAAACATATAAGGAATGGTAGGTGCAATCTTGGCACAATTACTCCATATTTTTGACCTAAAAGGTATCACCCCTAGGAATTAGATAAGGATATAGAGTGTACATTAAATTATAGTACAATATAAGCTAATTTTGATAACAGTTTAATGCCTAAATACTAAAATTTTACAATGGTAATGTAACCCATTTAAATAAAGAATTCAAAGAGTTCATGGTCTTGTCTTCCAGCTCAACCCACTGATAGGGTGGTTATAAATATTTAATGATGTTTTGTAAATGTAGTTGAGAATTTGATATATATTTTAGATTGACCATGATTTTTAGTTAGAGGCCATGCCTCTTTAAAATGGAAGTTTTGTCTTTTTTGATTGATCTCCCTATGTATGCCATGCTACCCTATGCATTTAGCTGAATTGGCATATATCGTTTACTATCAAGTCATTTGAATTTGGGATTTGACATCCTTTATGGATTGACATGCCATAAATTTTTAGTATTGTGGCCTCTTTTATGAATTAACATGTCTACATGGCTCATTAGGCTTTGTATATCCTTCTTAATTAACATTCTTTCCATGAGACATTTCCTCACTATATTGCTCAGGTTTAGCATATGCATTTATGTTATTGGGACCACCATGTCCATGTGGAAACCTATCACTTTATTACTCCTTTTAGGATAATTACATTAATTAATGATCTTAGGCTCATTAGATGATGCGACAAGGAATCATCCTAATGAGTTAGGCCACCCAAAGCTCCCTAGCTGCATAGTTCCTTGAGGTCATGAGTGGATAAGATCGTGCTACTTGGAATGATCCTAGCCACCTAGGATATTGATCATTTCATCTCTAAACCCTAGATTTTGAGTCTAAGTCTCTTATATGATGCCGTGTGGGATTATCCCATTAATTTAGAAGCCCAAAACTATATGGACATCCTTAAGATTGTAGAGTAGTAGGATGATGCCATGTGATAACATCATATTAAATTAGAGGCCCATAGGGTTTTATGAACTATATAAATCACCCTAGGACTATAAATTAGTATGATGTTACCATGTGTTGACATCCTACTAACACAAAATCCTAGAGGGTTTGTCTAATTTCTTAAGTCCTATGAAGCAATGAAATGATGCCATGTGGCTCTAAGAACACTTTTGAAGAATTAAGTGATTAAAAGATGTTGCAAAAAGGTCAAGGTCATTAGAACATGCAAAATGGTCCACATGGCATATAAAATACTCTAGACACTTATGATAAAAGATAAAAGGGAATAATGAACATTTTTAAATTTTCAAGAGTAAACGGCTAAGGCAAAAGCCAACAAATGACTTAGGCATAAAACTAAAGCTCAAATATTTAGACTATTACTAAGCTCAAATCAATACTTTGATATTCCATAGCCATAGAGTAAAATTAATTAATAATCATGTCAATAGTCTAAAAACATTTAAACTAGAGATCTCAACCATTTTCATTAGGAAATCTTGATGATTAATGAATTTTGAACAAGTCTTTATAATATGGGATTATAAAGACTTGGTTGATTTGAATTGACATATACTATTTTAAAAGCCCAAATCATACTTAAAATCAGAAATTTACTCAAGTCAAAATAATGAACAAATATAAATATTTTCTTAAATGAATTATTGTTCAAGTCAAGCATATTTATATCAAGGACCAGTAACTTAAGCAGAGGTAAAGACATGAAGCACATAGGTAGAACCAAGTGGGGTCCCATTCAAAATTCAAAATGGGGAGTGTTATGAAAGCACACAATAGATTTAGTAATAACTTATCCTTATCATCATAATTTTTCTTATTCAACAACTAAAAGACAAAAAATAACCTTTATCTAATGGGTATGACTTTGCTCTTGATGTTCCTCAACCTGTAGAGGTGCATGCTATAATTTTTTTTTCTACCAAACCCACCATAAAATTTCCTAAATATCATATGATCAATGATGAAATTATCTTTCAAGTTGATGATCCAATTATTTTTATCAAAATTGGCATCAATAATACTTTAATTAAAAAAAAATTAGTTGATGAAGGATCTAGCATCAATGTTACTTATCTTTGGTTAATTAAAAAAATGAATATTCCAAAGAAAATATCATACAAACCTGGCTCATATGTCATGGATTAATTAAAACCAATAAAAAACTAATTGGTTACATTTGACTCCCTCTCACTATTAGAACTAGTACAATCCACGCCAAGATCATAGTTCTTGATCTTTATTCATCTTACAACATGCTCTTAGGTTATCCATATATTCATAATTTACAAACTATTACATCTTCTATTAGCCAATGTATCAAATTCATAAATAATGGGAAACATTACAAACATGAGGCCAATATTAATCCTTGGAACATACAACTTCCAACTTTAAAATCTCAATATCATATCCCTATTATTTCTCAAATCAATATTCCTCCTCTTCCTAATTTTTAATATGCATTCAAATCTACATGTAATTTTTGCAGATTTAGATGATGATGATAAACTTAACAAATTAAACAACATTTTTAATACCACATGATTACCTCCATACATCATATAATAGACCCCTCTTTCTCTCCTTCTATGTGATTAAACCAATCCATTATTATATGAAACTAATGATAGTCTTCCCCTATGCAATGTAGATGAAACCTTTTATACAAAAGATAATTTTCATGCAATGATTATGGGGTGGCCAAACTATTTCAAGATCCTTTATCCATTTCCCCTCATAATTTTAGCAATATACGCATATCCACTATATATTTTCCTATTGAAAAGGATGCATGTGCTATATCCCCATCTTATGAAGATATTTACATTATGTCTCAAACTCAGTTACAATATTTAGACATCCTTCATTATCAAAAGACATTAGTAAAAATACATGCATTAAATAATGATGTTTATGTCAATCACATATCCTTTGATGGTGAATAATAACCTAAAGGATATGTAATGCCTATCAATGCACATTTGATAGATACTCTATGGGTCATCCAAAAATTGGCCAATCTGATACAATCCAACCTATAATTCAGGACTCCATTGATTAGATCAATCTATCACATTGGGATTTATTACCTCTAATAAATCATATGGACCAAAATAATCCTATATATGTTACTTATAATTATATCACACCAAATTATAATACTTATCTTACTATCTCTATACCATATTATGTTTAAAAACCTTCTACCTCTACTCCTGAAATTACCTTAGATGTACAAGATACAACTATTCAACAAATACATTCAAAGTTTGATAATCAAGGAAATCAAATTTTGGATCTTGAAATTGATCTTGAAATTTATATACCTTTACCCACACTCCCTACTAATGAATATATCATATAAATAATCCATTATCATGAACCTCAACTTCCATGCCAACATCATAAGCTTGGTCATTTATAGAAAAAGGTTCCTTATTTTAACAATTTCATCACTAGTGTCGATCCTAAAACACATCTTGTTTCCATGATTCTTTATTCTCCATATAATTTATAATAAAAAAATACTATGCTTATTGAGAAAAATATTACAATTAATTTTGGAACCAATACTGTTCCTTGACCTATTCTCATCTCAAAAGAACATCCTCCTATTATACAGGATAATTTTAATCTATTTTTAGACAAATACCATGAATATTTTACATAGTCATACAAAGACATGCCTAGTATCATTCCTAGAATTATGGTCCATAATATAATTACTTATCCCATGCATCAAAACTAATGTAAATTTCCTCATGAGATTTCTACCTTACATCATAAAGAGATCATCAAAAGCTTGTAGATGCCTAATTCATCAAACTTGTAGACTAATCTAAATGGGCATCCAATATTATTCCTATGTGCAAGATATTCACCATGGTTATTTGCATATGTATATACTTTTATAATCTTAACTTAACATGTACCAAATATATTTTTCCTTTACCATCAATCAATGCCATTGTTTATTCCACTATTAGATATTAAATGTTATAGATCATGGATGATTTATCAAGATATAATCAA
Organism: Torreya grandis; assembly: GCA_037957365.1. Lineage (NCBI taxonomy): Eukaryota > Viridiplantae > Streptophyta > Pinopsida > Cupressales > Taxaceae > Torreya > Torreya grandis. The sequence goes on from JARHVA010002856.1 coordinate 209,355, forward strand.
ATTCATATCACTCCCAAGGATCAACATAAAAAAAATTTCACCACTGAATGGGTCACCTATTTCTCCCTTAAAATTCCGTTTGGTCGTAAAAATGGGGTCACTTATCATTGTGAAATGACCCATATCTTTCATGAGCTCATTTATAAAATTGTCAAAACATATGTAGATGATCTTATTTATAAATCCAAGCATCGTGAAAATAATTTTAAAAATCTCACTATCAATTTTTATCACCTCATTAAATACAAAGTCTAGAATTAATCCTTATAAATGCATTTTTGGTGTCACCTAGGGAAAAATCTTAGGATTTTTAGTTTATTTATGCATGATTGATGTAGATATAGATAAAATCAAAGCCATTATTAACATTTCATTTCCTCATTCCATTCTAGATATATGAACATACATTGTTAAACTTGGGGCAATCCAAAGATTCATTCTTAAAATAATTTACTGTATCTATTCATTTGACTCCCTTCTTAAGAATGGTAATGCTTTCAAATGGACTAATTCATGTCAAAAATAATTTGACAACATGAAATAATCATTAATGGATTTTCCCACTCTTTGAACACCTTTTAATGATCATCATCTCATCTTGGACACTTCCTCTACCCCCATATTAGTTGGGGAAATGATCACCCTAAAAGATAAAAAAAGTCATGAATATGCCATATATTATATCAGTCATGCTTTAATAGGCTATTAGACAATCATAACAAATTTGAACATGACTGTCTCACTATTTATTTCACATCTAAAAAACTTTGGAATTACATGATTTATCAAACCACTTATGTCATTATCTATTTGACCCCATTTGTCACTTTTTGTCCAAATATTTCTTATCTGGTGATATAATTGGCAAATGGATGGTTCTCTTTAAGGAATTAAATTTATGAATTATCATGCAAAAACTAGTTAAATGCCAAATCATCACTAATCAACTTGATACTACTCCTATACCAACCATTGATCACCTTCAATATATTTTTCTTGATGAAGAAATCCTTTATATTGAAGGTCTTAATCAAGCTATTTCACTTAAAGATTATTTTCAAAATTTTATAGTTGATCTAAAGCAATTGATCTTGATGAACTAGAAATTTCAATTTCTAAACCAAAATCCAATTTCATCATCTAAGAATTACCTAAATTTACAATTGATTTACATGAAGATCATTGAAAACTTCATTTTAATGGAGCTAAGTGTGTTCAAGGAGTTGAGGTAGGATGTGTCTTAGCTAATACCCATGACAAGATCATACATCATGGTTTTCAATTAATCTTTGATGTTACTAATAACATGGTTGAGTATAAAGCTCTCATTTTAGGAATTCAAGCCACCATCAATTTAGATATCATTATCGACATGATTTAGGTGACTTACAACTCATTTGTCATCAAGTGAATGGTGACTATCAATGCGAAAATGAAAATATTATCACATATCATCAAATTACCACCACTCTTATTACATGATTCATATATTTCACCATAGAACCAGTTTTATGAGAGCATAATATAATAGCTATTTTTCTTGCTTCATCTAATTCTATTTTTCACCCTTATCAAGCCCTTCATGATTCATAAATTTAATAAACATATGCAAATCACCATCTTTAGACTATCCAACTATCTGACTCATCTCAAACTGTTGGATCAAGATGTACGATTGAGTGAAGACTATTGATGTTGTTGGGATCCACTATTTAAAATAAAATGACTAGTTCATGATCTTAAATTTGATGGTTTATAGAAAATTAAATGACATTTTTATGACCATCATTAACATTTACATGACTATCAAATTTAAGATCAAATAGAATCACTTCGTTTAAGCTTAAACTTGACGTTAGCATGAATGTCTCACTGCACAGGTCTAACTTTGAAAGCTTTTAACTCAAACTAGAAAGCTTGCATGGGTATAATAATTTATAGGGATGATCTTGGCATGTAGAACTACATTTTCACTTGATTCACTAGTCATGTGAGGTTTAATGAGAAATATATTAAGTGCACAAGTTATCTAGTTTAAATGATTCTACATGACATCCTGATTATGGTAAAGCTCAAATGGCTAAGTACGGAAAACTTAGTGAAATATGAATGAGAAGCCAACTTTGAACATGCATAAATTTTTACCATGCTTTGGTGGAGGATCTAAAACTTAGCACATAAAAACTAGGGACCAAGTTGAATAAACCCATGTTACCATTTTACATGTAATTATCGTATGTGCGAGATATAACTTTGTGAAGATGCTCACTTAGTTCTATTTGAAATTCTTCAAAAATGGCTAAGTATGGAAAAATAGTGGAATTTGGCTAAGAGACCAACTTTGGATCTTCATAACTTTTAACGAGATTTGGAGGAGGACCTAAATCTTAACATATATAAACTTGGCATAAATGTGAACAAACCGATATGACCAAATTTCCCTGACTCATCTGCACACGTGAAATATAAAATCAACAAACTTCCCACTCAAAATTTATACCACTAAACCCAAGATGCCTAGATGAACATAATGAAGAACTAGATGGATTCCTTGCATTTCCACACTTTTTCCAAGCACTTTTGACATTCCTTATGGTCTCTGTAATATGGTCCATGCTCTAAATGTTTAAAACACATGAGAACTTGTATGCTACATTAAACCATGAAAAAGATATTATGTGGGCCAAAAAAATGGCAAATAGTACCTATGACTCATAAATATTTAATTATTTATATACCCCATCCCAATAATCAACACTTCATTTATTCCATTTGTATAGTAGGTCTGTAGGTGCTCAAAACAGATCAAGTCTCTCTCTAGGGCTTTTTATGGGAATGGGTTCTATTGGTATGAGGTAGTGAGGAGCATGGGGTAAATAGTATAGATCATGGCCATGAGATGAAAATCATTCATGGTTTAAAATAACTTGATGGTTATCTATAGCTGGCCTACTCACATTTACAAAGTTAATTACATAATATACATGGCAATCATATTAGAAACATGACTTTGAAGAGTTTAATGTTATGATTACTTAGCTATGTGTTTAGGGTAGAGAAGGATTGAATTAACTCCAAGAAAACCACCATACACTTAAAACCATTACTCAATTTCATATCTATACATTAAAGGCTCTATAACATGAAGAAACACTGCCTATAACCCACAAATGTGATAACATGGAGGTTTTATTTCTCTCTAGGGCTCACATGTGTGAAAAAATAGTGGATGATGATGTAGATAGGATGTGAAAACCCATGGAAGACACATATAAGCCTTATTATGATCAACCAAGATGAGAAATGCTCTAAAATCATCACATGGCTGAGCTTATGTGTATGATGAATATAAATCTAGCTACTTGGGTTCTTAACATTTATTCATAAAGCATAGGGGATCAATCTAGAAACCAATTCCTAATATTGGAAGGCCATTAGACCCAATTAATATATCTAAGATCTCAAGTCACCATCTTCTCTCTCTTATCCATACTGAACAAGAATCTGAGTAGTTGTCCACAACTACCAAGTAGACTGATGGAGAGAAGGGGTCAATTTTTGAAATGTTTGAACTTAAGAATCATAGATTATCTTTCTTGATGCCTAATATAAGTTCCCTCTAAATATTTATAACCTCCTTTGATCATGATTGTAATGTATAGATCTGTACAAACCTGAAATACCCTGTAACCTATAACTTTCTTGTATTTTCTCAAGTTTTAGGTCTTGAAATGCCATTGGTGGGTAGGAGTGAAATAAGGAAGTCAATAAAAATTTCAAAACATAATGTATGGATAGGTGATTTTGAAAAATCACAATTTCCAAGTGTGTGGGGCCCTTTTGGTGAATGAAAGATGTGTTTGACTTCTAAAAGGACCCTTTTATACATAAAAATACATTGTCATGACATTATGATGGAAATGAGACCCTTTTGGAGACATTCCTAATACAATGTGACACCTAAACATATCTTTTACAAATGTTTATAATTTGGAGTTTGACTCATATGAGATGTTTGAAGGGCCATTTGATGACTTGAAGGACCAATTAAAGCTTGAAATAAGTTTGAATGAGTAAACATTTGAAAACAACCTTGGATACATCATTAATCACCATTTTAAGACTTAAACAAGACTTGGACACCCTTCCTCATCTTACTATCAAGGTCCCTTCTTAGGAACTAGTTTAAAAAAGCCTAAATGCAATGAGAACAAGAAACCTTAACATCCCCAAATACCTTAGTTTTTGCTAAGCAACCTTAACTTATTTAAACAATGTTTAGGACATTCTCTAGACCTCAAAAATAAATTGACACCCTTCAACTCACCCAAGTACCACTATGACAACTTATCACATCACCAAAAGACTCAAAATGGCTATCATGTGATAATCCCTCAAGCAATGTCTAACACATACCATGACACCTTAAATAATGCTAAAAGGTTTAGAAAAGAGACCAAAGAGGACACCACAAGGTATGTAGACAACCATGTACAAGAATATGGGGTATAATGAGAAAGGTTTAGATTATAGGGGTTTAAATTTGGCCTAGGAAGCCAAATTATGAATATTCTTAATGACTCACATGGTTTGACTAGCCTAGTGGTTAAGAGAACCAACCATCTCATTATTTTGGGCATAAGGCTCATACATGACAACATGACTTAGATGAACACTATGATTAAACTGTCAATCAGATTTAACACTTTATAAAACCTTTAAGGACTGTAACAACCCCTTACACACACAATAATTCTATAAGAAAATAACACCTAAACACCTAAGAAAGCAATAATACAGGACAACAAAGCAACTAAAGTAACCAACACACCACACTTGTGTTGACAATAATTATTGGAACAAGACAATAACATACTATAAAAAACTAACCTACACAAAACTTCTTTCTCCTATAGGATCAAATGAAAAGAGAATTTGATCACCATGAGATTAGATTATCAAGTGTTTATTGAATCCCATTCAGTTATTATTCATGGGATGAGAACCTCCACTTGCATCTAAAGATGTTGGCATGCTCATATCCTATTATAATAACAATCAGATATTTTTACTCCATTATTAGGTATATAGGTTGGATATATGAATTAATTAAAAAATAATATTCATCCCAAAATTGTATACTTTGCATAAACAATCTCATTTCTACCTCATCCATAGGTTGCTCCTGATCAATCTAAACAACTTGAGGTAGATCTTGTGGCATGCTTGTGGGGTTGAATTTAAAGAGAAATGAATTCTACTTCATGAAAGCTTGAGATCAAATAAGTTTATCTTCATTCACCAAAGTTGAAGAGACACTTGAAAATGAAATGAGGGGTTGATACACTTGTTTAAAGACCTTAAACAAGTCACCTTCAAATAACATAGCCTCTTAGAATGGTATGTTTGGAGAGTTACCTTTCTCTTGTTTGGTGAAACTACCTTCTTCAATGTGAACTAGATTATGACATGCCTCTAGAAGAAAGTATCCTAATCTTATGATGTCAAACAATTCCTTTGATTAATCCTCACATAGTTCTAATTTGATAGGACTTTCTTCAAGTTTGATAGGAGCTGATGTAGAAGTAGGCATGACACAACTTGAGAAGGATTTAGAAAATATACCTCCTTAACCATGCTCATGAGACTCTAAGAAAATTTATGCCACCTATGATAGATCATTAGATTCTTTGTCATCCATCATAATAACTTGATTATCTTGTATTTCATCAAAGTTACCTTCTTCCTCAACCCCATAAGTTGGTTTGTATCTCTGTTGACCAATTGAAACTTCTTAAGGGATGTCTCCTTGTTCTAAAACTACTACAATTTGGAAAAATAACCCATTTACATACTCTTTAGGATTATCATGAAAGAGAGAAGCTGATATGTCATTAAGGAGATCCTAAAAGTCTCCTTCTTCTTGTTTGAATGATATGTTTTCCTCTTTTGACTCATCTGGTTATTGAAGTTCATCTTATTCTACATCATTGAAGGTTGATCTACACTTCTCTTCACCAAGAGGTATCCTAATAGTAATATTTTCTTCCAACTCTCCTAAATCATCTATTTCAATTACCGCTACATCTTGACTTTCTTCCCTCACCTCCCAAAAGACAAGTTCATTCTCAAGGAGGTTGGAGGTGGGAGGGTGATGAATGTGTTCATGAATTGTATTGGGAGTCAAAATAACACCCTTATTGATTTGAAAAACTTCTTGAATAGACCTCAATATGGGAAATAATTGGGTTCTTAGGGAGGAGGGAATGAGGTTTGGATGGATTCATTTATAAGCTCAATTTCCCTAGTTAGGTGAGCTTCAAAGTGAAGTCTCATCTGGTCATTAATATCCTCAGGCTGATTAGGAAGGGGAAGGCTTTGCCATGTTTGATTTGAACCTTTATATTCAGTCCTCTTAACACACACTTATTACCTCTTTTGCATAGTCTATTGAATAGACTTCCAATTAGGGAAGGGTTGAGGATCTTGTGGAGAACTTGGAAGGTTTTGACACTCATCTAACTTAATATTTTGAGGAAGAATGGATTGATCAAAAGAGGATTGATATGGAATTGGGAAGGGTACATGAGGCTGATGACTCTGGATCTACTTCCCATCATGAACCAATAGCTTCTTTTATACACTTTAAATTTAGCCAATTATGTCTAACATATCACCAGTGAGTCTTGATTGATTCTCCCTCATAATAGATGCCCACTCTCTCTTAATTTTTTGAAATGAGTCTCTCACATTCCTAATGAGATGACTAAGAACATCTCGACCATACCCCCTTTGTGTATCAATCCCAACCATACATCTCTCATAACCCAAGAGAGTTTTCTTAAGGTTAGAAATGAACTAATTTGGAAAATAGATATGTAGAGTAGTAGGGTCATGATCTTGCCAAGTTTGTACATGAAGATAGGTAGGCTACCAAGGGGGCTGATAAAGATCACAAGGAGGATAAGGGTGATATTTTTAGTAGTAAGGAGGATCATAGGACTGATGTGAGCCATTATGTTTCTAATAGGGATCAATGTAAGATTGGTAATGCTCATGGTGAGCCAAGTACATATCATTATATTACTGATAGGGAGGTATAGGATAGAAGCTTGATTCATATGCAACCATTACACATCATGAGATAACTAAAGAAAAAATTGAACTATCAATAATAAGATGTTCCTACCCTTAAGTGGAGACCTTATGATGACCCTTGGTACGAGATCCTGACTGTAAATCTACCAATAGAGTGATTGAAGCTTCTTAAGATCACCAAATGTTGTAAGTGAGCACTCTAATTTATTGAATTTTGGTCTCATAAGGTGTGCTAAAAATTGTTATCAGTCTAGATTATACCCTTTGAGGTAAGGGGTTTTAACCTTGCCTCATCTAACTAATAGAATGGGATTACCTCTAGGTGTGTGGGTGGCCTAGTTGATGAGGTTAACCTCTAGTTTATGGGGCTACCTCCCATGGTCCATCAATCATGGCTTAGTTCCTACACCTACATGATTTTCTGATGAAAAGAGATAGAAGGGAAACATCAAATAAAACCTATGGCACTAGAGGTGATGTACCAATATGTTGTCTCATCTACATGATATTTCACAACACTTATTAACCTACAAAAGGGATGATTTATAATTCACTTTAACTAAAATACCCCAAAGAATTAATGATTCACATGGAGATTATGATAGATGACTACAACTTGGGGAAGATAAATGGGAGGTTTTATTCAAGACACTGCCAATTAGATTGCATTCTAAGGCACAATCATCAACATATTCACACACCATGTGACCTACATATAAGAATATATTAAAATCTAGGTGAGGTAAAGAACTAAAAAGGGATAAAACCTACCACTTATGTAAATCAAATAAGCATAAAACACACTAAAGACTAGCATGGATAAGCTAAATTAGTCTTTACATTATTTTAGAAGGTTACAAGATACAAAATTGGGTATAATTTATTCATACCTAGTAGAGGGATGGATATAATGGCCTTAGAACCTTGATTTATAGAACATGAGCATGAGATAAGATAATGTGGTAGGGAGAAGGTATGGGGAGGTCATGAATGACCATAATTCACTTAATGAGTAGTTATAACCATCCCCCATAACTCCTTTCTTATGTTACCTTGGCTACATAATGGCCTTTATATACACATAATATTTTCAAACTTTTATCACTTACCAACACATTATATCTTGTAGGAACCTTTCAAGTCTCAATCTCTCTGAGTGCATGTCTTAAGGGGTGCACCGAAAAAGGGGTGGGCAGACTATTGGTGCTTCATAATATTTTTGTCCCTTTTTCCACTTTCCATTTACACACTTATCTCCTAAAACCATTTACCTTAAGCTTATTCTTCTATATTGTATCCATTCCAAACATTTGTCATATCATTATCCTCTTTTTTCTTTCCTTGACCCCATTTCGCTAGTTGACTATACTAGGTCAACCCTATAATATTTTTGGGTATTTTCACTTGAGAGTTTTGTTAGCCCTTTGGCTGACCTAGCTCGAGACCTAGTGATTTATCTCCTAAAAACATACAGGGTCAACTGGGTCAACCCCATACAACTAACATATTCAAAAGGATTTAGGGAAAGATCTACATATATATACAGGTTTATTTCTAACCATTTTCATATAGATAAGTGAAAAATAATAAGTGTGAATGAACATCTACTTATTGACCATTCTACTTGAGAAATAAAGCTTAGGGTTCCATACATTAATTGGAAATATGGATCTTGTCTTATGGACAAGTATTTTGGATATATAGATAGGTTGTTTAGCCTAGAGCTGATTTGTCTTTGTTATCCTTACACACCACAATGATCTCTTGTGAATCACCTTGTCCAAGGGAGAATTGAGGCTTGACAGGTTCATCTTCAAAGGTAAGTATTCCTAACTTTATTTCTCCTTTATAAGAGTAAATAGATAATGTAGTTGTGCTTATCTTCCATGAATTAGGATTTATTATACATTGATATGAGTATATGTCTTTTATGCATGTTTAACTTAGTTTTTTTTGTTTCTAACCTGCACTTTGTGCTACAAGATTTGGTGTGCACTAGATTAGATTTACTTTCTTGTTTATTAGAATAAAGTGAATATCAAAACTTAGGACTCTTTTAGGGTTGTTGCATGATTGTGTTAGACTGTAATATTTATAAGCCTTCCTAGTATGGTGTATTGTGACAAGTGATCCCCTAATTGGGTCTAGCAAATCCTCATATTGGTCATGCTCCTGCTTAACAAATGAATTCCCAATCAATAGTGTAGGTATGCTCTATCTTCTTTGAGCTAAGATTGATTTATAAACATGATGTATTTTTGATTGCATACATTATGGTGACCCCAATGTGAACTAAATTTTTTATGATTTGTTCACTTTATTTCATTATATTTTATAATATATTTTCCATACTAAGTCAACTGCATCAACCCAACTCTGATTTCTATGCATAAATTTTCAAGTATAGGCTACTAGATCAACCCATTCAACCTAGTATAGGTTTTTAGCTTTCCAAAGATCCATTCTAGACTAATAGGTTGACCCAGTCAACCCTATAGATTTTCAAGCATCTTGTTCAACATACTAGGTTGACCCAGTCGACCCTATACATTCCAAGCACTTAGCAATAGGTTTTTACAAAGCTTGATCAACCTAGTCAACCTAGTTAGAAGAGTTTATAAGCATATATCAAGGTTATTGAACAATAATATTCATTCTCTACATATATAATCCACCAAGGCTCTTTTCTATCTCTCTATCTCTTTCTTTACAACCTTTCCTTTTACAGTTTGTAGTTTTTAAAATTGCCCCTGCATAGTCAACTGGATTAACCCTGTTGACCTAGTTCTATGTTTTGTGTGCTATCTAGATAACTAGGTAAAATCTATTGACCCTATTCATTTTTAGACCTTGATTTTGTGATATAGTATAGACCTTGTTGATCCTATTCTATATTCTATGTATACACTATTGACTATATCAACACTGTACCTTGTTTCAAAGTTAGAATTAACCTTATATGCTAGTAATTAATTCACACTTTCTTTTATTTTTTGATTGCATGCTTAGAATAGATCACATAGCTTAATTAGGTGGTTTTTTAATTAACCATTTAGTTTTAATATTTTTTATTTTATGCAGACATGACCAAATCACAAAATTTAAACAAGCATTTTAACATTTGACTACCCAAGGCCAACTTACTTGTATTTCATCACCAAGGGGGAAGCTGACTTGATGTTCTGGTCAAGTATAAAACATGGTTACTGGTATATTATAGCTAAGCACCTGACACTCTTATCACTATAGTGTGTGAAGTAAGGGGGTAGGTCCCAATACCAAACCTATATCATTACCACTATAGATTAATTTTAGCCCAAACTACATGAAACCATCCTTAAATTTCCTTCTAGTTGTTTATATCAAACTTCCCATCACATCTAAAATCATATTATAATAATATAATAAACATTCAAGTTGAACAATTAGCTAGTTATTTACTTTCCAAGTTTATTGCTTTCTCTTTGCTCAATTATATTTTGTATTGCAAAAACTTGCATTAGCCAGCATTGGTGTAAGGTTTTATTTAGTGTGCCTCAATTGGATTGGCTAGTGCTAATACAATTGATTGTTTATTTCCCTTCTATTCTTAATTATCAAAATTAATTGAAAAAATTATCTTGTTTCAATTCAAAATCTATTTTAGATTTTCTAATTTTCCTGTTTGCTATATTGGGTTGACCTAGTCAACCTTGTACACTTTCTCAGCCTCTGTTTGCTATACTGGGTCAACCCAATTGACCCTGTACTATTTTCAAGCCCTATTTTCTATGGTAGGTCAACCTAATTGACCCTGTACTATTTTTTGCCTTCCTTATTTTCCAATTTTATCCCTATTTTTCCCTCTAGCCTTCTGATATCCACTTCTACTTGGTATCATGAAGCCTCTTATCAAATTATTTATTGATAGTCTCAACCCATTCCAAATGTACATGGGTTTTTATTTCCAACCTTTCCTATCCACCATAGGAGACATCTCTTTATGGTGCATCTCTTCATCACATGGTTCTAAATCTTCTCAATCTCGATCTACCCGATACTGTATAGTAGATCCAGAGAATCCTACTAGATAAATACCAAACCATGATAATCATGTACCTTATACCTCTTTTAAACCTTATAAACCTAGAATTCATAAACTCATCAACCCATTTACATCAAATGTTGGAACATCACATTATGTTTCACCTCTTACTACCAATGTTCACAATCCTCTTGTTACACCCATAACCAAAGCACCTAATATTATCACTTCCCAGAGCAACATGGTTGAAACCACTCAAATTGATAACTTTAATGGTTCCCAATTATTCAAAAACCTTGATGATAATATTATTTACGCTCCTACTAAAAATTGTGGCTTTATCGAGGTTCTTTATTCTTCTACCACACTTAATATAAATAGCACTAATATTTTGAATCATCCACCTAAAAATAATCCTCCTCCCACCAACATTACCAATACCCCTCCTACAAACAAAAATCCACCTATTGATACAACTCAACTTATTACACATGTAGTTTAACAAATGAATATCATACAAACAACCAATCAATCTCAAATGATGAACATGCAAAAAAATTTAGTAAACACGACTAATCAACCACCTCAAGTCATCACGTCTTAACTAAATCCAAATTTTATCCCTCCTCCTCTTAGATATTACAAGGGGAATATCATCCCTCAACATCCAATGAATAACAAAATGTTTAAACATCTTCAAAATGAACCTTTATCCCCATTTATTACATCCATAGATATTGGAAACATTTCTCCAAATAACACATATAATGGGAATAAGGACCCTACTGTCTTTCTTAAGTATTTTGGTAATATCTATAAGGAATGAGTCCAAACTAAGATACCACCAAGATATTAGATAAAAACTTTTTTGGTGATGCAATTTAATGGTACAACCAAATTCCTAGACATTTCATCTCCCAACTAGAGGACTTACTCAATGCTCTAATGAAGGAATTCCAACATGATGACCTTCCTAAAAATTACCTTAGCCATTTCATCAATCCCAAGAAACTTTCTAATGAATATTATCACATTTTCATCAAAATATGGAAGTCTCTCACTCATAAAGTGGACCATAACATGAATGATGATACTCTTTTAAAACTATTTTTTAGTGATCTTAAACCTCCCCTTCAATACAAATTTTGAATATTTTCACCTCAAACTTTAGATGAAGCCTTAGACCAAGAAAAAAGGCAAGACTTTATTATGACTCAATTTGAACCATCTCAAACAACTACTAAAGTAACTTTCCAATCATTTTATCATAAAATAGATTCATCCAAGTCTCCCCAACCTCAAAATGGAGCATCCAATTCAACCATTTTTAACCCAACCCACCCTCCCTTGAGTATAGAACAAATTAAAAGGGAATTTGTCCCTCTAAACCCATGAGATTTGATCCTTCCAAACCTCCTAAAAAATGGTATAATCTTGATAAATTTTGTTGGTGGAATCCTACTATAGGTCATTTCCATGAGTCTTGTCATGATCCTCACCATTTTCTTACTTCTTCTTTGCTTGGTCTGCATTTCAATCTTGATACTCTAACAAAATAACATTATCAAGACTATCTTCAAGCTTCTCAAATTTAATCTCAAGAACCATAATAACATAAAAATCAACTACTAAATGATCAACAATAATCATCATATACCTATACATCATCTACTAACTTTGTTCAAACCATAATTGATCCTTTTTCTACACCAATAAGGAAAGGATAACCAACATGAGAAACTTTAAACATATTATTGCATCCATTAAACCTCAACCTCTTAGGTCACATGAACCAAAAGAGTACATAGTTCAAATGCCTACTCCAAAGCATATCATACATGGCCCTCCTTTACCTCCTTTACCTCCTCATACCTCTCCTACCCATCATATGTCACATTCAACCTCCTTAAAATCTAAAAAACCAAAACATTTGCCTATCTGTAAATCCACTTACTAACCCAATGCAAATCATTCTATCAATTCAATGTTACCTCACTCCAACTCGTATGTTGGGGATCTTGCGATGCTCATCCACATGTCATTTTAGACTTTTGGGCATCTTGTGATGCCCATCCCTACATCCACTTACCCAATGGGGCATATTACGATGCCCACTCTTATTCTACAATACATAATCACAAACAAATTCAACTTCAAGAAACCTTTCAAGACTTATAGACTTGTATTTCACATGCTTATATTTGATATAGATGTTAGCATATATCTTACTTGTTCTTTTTTTCTCATTTTGTAATTCATTTTATGTCTTTTACTTTTATTTTCCTAGCATCATTGTCTTATTTTATTTTCTTTGGTTTTATTACACATTATATTTAGCATTCCATTTCATTTTTGTCCTCATATATTTATTTTATCTTTTGTGTTATTCTTTGCCTTAGTAGCTTTATGATTATTGTACCCTTATTTAGCATTCACCCCTATGGGTTTCTATTTTATGAGTTTACAGTATAAGACCATGGATAAGACTTGGCCCTCCTCACAAAATACCACCTTTACTTTTTTTCTCATTTTATTAGTTCACATTTTACTTTTTGGAACCCTCATGGGTTTCTCTTTTATGAGTTGTAGTATAAGACTGTGGATAAGACCCAACCCTCATCATAAAATTACCATTTTGTCATTATTTTTTATATCACCGATTCTTGTTCTCAACTTTACCTTTTGCTTCTTTTGTTAGATGGAATTTTCACAATAATCTATGTTAGCATGTTTTCCTCCATTTCTTTCATTTTTATGATAAAGAATAATGATTTAATATCATTGTATCCTTTTTTTGTGATTTTAAACAATATAAATTATTCCATGTGTCTTTCCTCTTGATTTCCCCTTTATTTCATTCCACATTAGATAAAACAAGGTCGAAGTCAAGATATCACTTTTATTTCACCTAGATATATGAGACTCTTAGACCCCATGCTCTGTGAAGTTATCTCTTAGCAACCAAGTCCAAAGTATTCAAATGAAATTTATATTTAGCACCCATATTTGGTTTTCCAAATTTGTATGGAGGAGGAATAGAAAAATCCATCAAGAAAGTTAAAAGCTAAATAATTTGAAACAAAAGGCAATGATATACAAAAGGCAACATATAAATCTCAAAAGTCAACATCACACCAAAATACATGATTCTAAGCACATATCCTATTTATAATCAAATCTCAAACTCAATAGTTGGCCTCACATAGAGTTGAGGTCCATTGGGGTACAATAGGCCAGTAGATTGGAATAGGATAATTCAACAAATTCTATGGTGGTACCTAATTTCTCACACAAGTACCTAATATTTGTAGTAGACTGATGGCTCTATAAGGGGTCTTGAAGAATGGGGAACATATTATGGGTACGTAGGTCCATTTTAATTTTCTTTCATATAGCCTTCATGGGATGATCTATATACTTCATTTGTTGACATAAGACTTGTATGAATAAGAGAAGTTCTTCATAATCCTTAAGGTCAAAAGTCATCTTATTTTGACAAACCTAATTTGAGTGTTTTGACTTCTATAAAGAGTTCCTCTACCTTTGTTTTATTTCATTTATCCCCTCCAACCATTTCATTTCCTCCCTTGATAGGCAAATTGTGATTCCAAATTTGTTTTCCCTATTCTATTATTCCTTCTTCTTCACCTCTTAAAAACATGCTAGCATTACTTTGTTTCAATTTTATCTATCCTTAGAGCAAAAAAACATGTCTGAAAAACTATGGATTACACTCTTATACCCCTTATTTACCACACAACCTCATTATCATACTAGTCATGTCATTAGGTGGTTGTGTTTTCTTACATTATATATTTGAACAAGAACTAAGTGTGATTTTTTCATCCTTTAGTAGATTTCTAATTTTTATTTCTCCATCATGTTCTTATTTGATTTTTTACAGACTTCACTTATCTTACATATGACATTTTTAATTCTTACATGTTTCTCTTTATGTATGACTTATTCATGTTTGTCTCCCCTCTTCAATTACATTTCATTTTATGTCTTTCATGTTTTTATTTTTGCCTATCTTACATGAGATTACTTTTCACTTTCTTACATATCTTTGTTCAAGCTTTCTTGCATTGATATTTAATTTGTCATTTCATGTTTTACATGCTTCCCAATGTGATTTAGTATGTTATACATTAATTTTTCTAATTTATGTTTTACATACTTTCCAACATGATTTAATGTGTTTTACAATCATTTGTCATTCATTTACACTCATTTGTCATTCATTTTCCATCATTTATCATTATTTTGCCATCATTTTATCATTAATTTGCCTTCAATATTATAGCCTTGCCTTAACAATCCTAATTTGATAATTTTTCCCAATACCCTCATATCTTTGCCTTAACTCATTTTACACTACTAAATGCCTATTTTCCAAAAAATTCAATTTTTGGCTATTTTTTACACTAACTTATACAAGTTTGTCTAATGTTCTTCACATTAGATGCCTTCACTTTATCTTGTAGTCTACTTATTTATATACAACACTAAGGTAAGTAAAGGTATGTATTTTTCAATTCTATCCTTTTATTTATTTTATTTACTACTTACTACACTTTACTTAGAATCAACATTGTGTGTCATCATGTTCTATTTCCTGAAGCACCATCCTGTGTTGCACTTATGTGACATGTCATGATCTCCAAGTGGAGCATACGCATACACATAATATTTTATAACTTTTATCACTTATTGACAGTTTATATCTTATAAGAACCCATTGAGTCTCAATCTCTTTAAGTACACGCCTTAAAGGGTGTACCAAGAAAGGGGTGGGTAGACCATTGGTGATTAATAATATTGTTGTCATTTTACCACTTTCCATCTACACACTTGTGTCCTAAAAACATTTACCCTAAGCTTATTATTCTCTATTTTACCCATTAAAAACATTTGTTATATCATTATCCTCCTTTTTCTTGCCTTGACCCCCTTTCACTAGTTGACTGTACTGGGTCAACTGCATTGACCCTATACTATTTTTGGGTATTTTCACTTGAGGGTTTTGTTAGCCCTTTGATTGACGTAGCTCGAGACCTAGTGATTTATCTCCAAAAATCATAAATGGTCGATTGGGTTAACCCTATATAGATGACATATTTAGAAGGATCTAGGGTAATATGCATTTATATATACAAGTTCATTTCCAGCCATTTGAATATAGAGAGTTGAATAAGAATAAGTGTGAATGAACATATACTTATTAACCATTCTACTTGAGGAATAACTATTAGGGTTTCATACTTTATTTGGAGATAAAAATCTTGTCTTGTGGATAAGTCTTTTGGATGCATAAATAGGTTGTGTAGCCTAGAGATGATTCATCTTTATTATACTTACATACCATAACAATTTCTTACAAAGCACCTTGGCTAAGGGATAGATTGAGGCTCGATGAGTTCATATTCAAAGGTAAGTATTCCTAAATTTATTTTTCCTTTATAAGATTAGATAGATAATATAATTATGCGTCTCTTCTATGCATTAGGATTCCATATACATTGATATGAGTGTATGTCTTCTATGCATGTTTAGTGTAGTTTGTTTTGTTTCTAATGACCATTTTATTAAATAAGCTTTAGTGTGCACTATATTAGATTTAATTTCTTCTTTATTAGAATAGAGTGAATATTAAAACATATGACTCTTTTAGGTTTGTTATATGATTATGTGAGACTGTAGGATTTGGAACTCTTCTTAGCATGGTGTATTGTGATAAGTGATCCACTAATGAAGTATAGTAGATCCCCATATTGGTCATTATCTCATTTAAAAAATTTATTCCCAATTTAAAGTATAGGTATGCTCTATCTTCTCTGAGCCAAGTTTGATTTATAGACATGATGCATTTTTGATTACGTATAACCTTCAAATGAGAGTATGCGATAGAGATGGAGTGGTGGAGGCTAATTAAATATTGGTTTATCCCATTAAGAGAATGTTCATGCCAACCTAGTCAACTACCTCTAATTTTTATAGTTACAAAGGTGTATTATGCTCTAATTAGCCTCCAAAAAGCATTAAGTAACCCATCTCTCTATTACATGCCAATAAGGATTAGAAAACTACCCTATCCTCCATTATGGGTATTTTAAGTGTGATTTAGTTACTCCATGAGGAAATTATAATGGTATTTTTTACTTTAATTGAATCCCTTAGCAGCCCTCTATGCTGATACTCATCTTCCCTTATTGGCCAAATAGGCTTACTAGGCAACTCAACCTAGTAACTTAGTGCTAGCTATATAGATGACCATGAAACTCACATATAACCTTCAAGTATGGATAATTTAATTTTTTAAAGGTATAAATGACCATATTACATCATGACATATGCCTTCCCAATAGTGCCTACCTACAAATTTTCTCATTTAGGTGACTAGGTCACCACTTACTAGCATTTCTAGACTAGCTCTTTTGCTCAGACCTATAAAAGATTTTCAAGGAAGTTTTGAGAGAATTTTATGATATAATAAGATGTAAAACACCTCACACCACCTTATTCAATGATCTAAAACTCTTCATATAACTCTGTACCTTGAAATAATAATTAAGCCTTTAAAATAGTGTTGATCATAGATCTATACAACTATCCATATAGAGCAATGCTAGGTATAAGAATTTATTATAGTACATAATGTGATTAAAATATCTTAAGGACCAATTCAATTCTTTTTGATCCACTTCCTCACATTTTTCCTCCATCAGGTTCTTATCTAGTATTATGCAATGTTTAGGTGTTTCACTAGTCTTAAAAATGATTCATAGAGTTAGGAGGCCTAACCCATAAACTAATGACAAGAAAACCTATTATAAAAAACCCTATAATTTCCAAATGCCACTCAGTCCTATGTAATTACTTTTTATAGTGCCAAGTAAAACTATGTCCTCTTTGAGATCAAAAATAGTTTAAAACAACATTTCTAGGGTGGTTGGGCTATTAACAATGATTCATAGAGATGAGGGTGTAAATGAGAGGAAAAATGCTATGAATGTGAATTTTAAAACCCTATACTCCTTTTTAAAACTTCTTTATATCCCATGTAGATCCACATTGATGTTCTAAGTGTGATAAAGTAGCTTCTCATGTTCCTTAAGGCTGTGTATGCAAGAAGAGGAGAGTTTAAAGCAAATAAGCCACCCAATGGACATTTTCCCTTGGGAATTATTCCATGAGGTGTGAAATATCTCTTGCCAATTATTCAAATTATTATTTGATACATTTTTCCCCTCAAATGCCTTGAGACTTGGTTTAACCCATGCTTAGGTTTGTGAGTAATTAGGCCTATGTAACCCTAATGGCTTGGTTTAGTGCCTTCCTTCCTTAACTTGAGGATATTATCATCCTAGAAACCATTTTAGTGTCTTTATCACTTACCTATATGATGTTTTTATACCTCAAACAATCTCCAAACATGCAAATGTCTTCAATTTCTATGAATAGGCCTGTAATTTCTATGAATAGGCCTGTAACTGCCTATTTAGGCCTACTAGAATGAATAAATTATCAAAGTTACTTAATATACTAAAAAGTGATAAAGTATTAAATTGAGATGGATAAATATTAGAAAATAAGTGAGGATACTCCCTTACCTTTCTCTCACTTCACCACTATGTAGGGTTCTTGACACTTTCACCTTCTTATATAAAGATCTCGCTTGTAGGTGGCAGTCCTATATCTTGATTGAGTAAGTATGGGTTATTTTACTTTGTTATCACTTTTAGGTAATATTTAAAATTATAAAAATATGTTTATCATACTCATATACCTTAGACTTTTATAACCATTTTCAACTCAATCACCTTGGTCTCTATGACTATCTTTAGAACATAGTCCTAGTTCGCTGCCTATGTGAGAGATGAGCTTTTCCTTCATGAAGGTATTCTCCCAAATTATCAATGTTCATCAAAATTTATATGGAGTTTTCAATATTCTTTTTCTTCATACACTTCAATAAACCCTATATGGTCTCATTTACCCAAATTTCCCTTCTTTTATGGTCAAGTCTATAGATGCAACTCTGAGCTTATTTGATTATGAGTAAAATGTGAGAAGCGAGGTTTATTATTGAAATTTGTCTTCCACAAACGTTTTTGTATTGTTTAGTAATTTTACCATGTTTATTTTTTCCTCTTTACACATTTTATCACCCTAAAACAAGACTTATTTCTTGAATTTCTCTCTATTTATAGTCAGGGTTGTACATGCTCAATTCTAGGCTCTTGATTGTGAGTGATTCATTTGAGAGGTGGGATTTTAATTATTTTGAATTTTCATTGTTTCACTAAATTAAATAAACATGTTTATGGAATTTAATTTCTCTTTATAATCCTTTAAACCTTTTCAATCTAATCACACCATGAATGTCTCTCCAAATCTACAGTCACAATCTTGTTTACATTAAAGTCTTGACTGAGCCTATCTTCTTGGGGAGAGTTGATGGTGTTGATCCTTGTTTGACCCTAATCTATCCATATCTAATGATTATTTATAGGTCCCTATTATATGCAATGGGAAATTCATTAGATTTATAAATCATTCCTAGCTCAAATAATATAGATCCTACTTACACTTCTGATTAGGGATACATTAAATAATTAGAGTCCTGACCAATATCCATCTGATAGACCTAATTAAGGGATATATTACCAAAATAATACTAATAGGGAAGATTATAAAGCCTCCAGTCAATTAAAACTATGCAATAACCCTAGCTAGGTCATATGTTTTCATATTCACTAAACTAATAATAAGTAAAGCAAAATCTAATCAAGTGCTCACCAAATCTTGTAGCACAAAGTGGGGGTTAGTAAACATAAAAGTAAACATGCATAAGATAATCATAATTAATATATGTAAAGGTAAAATCCTGATTCATGGATAGAGAAAGATTATTATTCAAAAGACATTACTTATGCTACTTTTATCTACTAAATAGAGGAGCAAAGTTAGAGATACTTACCTGGAAGATGAAACCATCAAGAATCAATATCTCCCTTGGCCAAAGGTAATTTTAAAGAGTTTGATGTGGTTTTTAAGGATAATTAATAAAGGATAAAGCATCCAAGACTTATCCACAAGAATAAATTCTTCTCCAAGTAGAAACCCTAAGCTAAGACTCTTCAAGTAGAATGGTGGAAGAGCAGATTGTAAAGAAGCATAAATGAATAATAACTCTTGCCTACTCTCTAATAATGGTGAAATAGATGTGTTTATATAGGTGGATATAACCCTAAACCCTTTTGAAAGTTTTAGCTGACAAGGTTGACCTGATTGACCTAGTATTGTAATTGACAAAAAACTAACTAGATAATGAACTATGTTAGCCATGGTTGACTTAGTTCTTAACTTAGTTCTTAGTAAGCTCTGTTAATAACAATACAAGGTTGATGTGGCTGACATAGTCATGTAAACTACCAAAAATGGGTCTAGGTTAGGGAAAGGGATAATGAAGGTGGTAAATGAATAGAAGAAGGTGAAAAATAGGAGGCAAAGCTTATGGGAATGGTTTTTAGGAGACAAGTGTGTAGATAGAAAGTGGAAAAAGGGAAAACAATGTTCTGAAGAACCAATAGTCTTCCCACCCCTTTCTTGGTGCACTCATTAGGGTGTGCACTAAGAGAGATTAAGACTCGATGGGTTCTTGCAAGATAGAAAGCATCAGTAATTGATAAAGATTGAAAATATTATGTGTATACATATAACCCACTTGAAGCTCATCACATGTCATGTAGGTGAAATAGGGGATGGTGCTTTGAGAAAAGAACATAACAACACATAATGCTGAGGCTAAAAAAAAAGTTATAGTATTTTAAAGAAAAAATAACTAAAATAGAAATAGCTAAAAGGTAAATGTATGCATACCTTGAATTACCTTTATCATTGGATGATTGTCTGATATGTTTATAGTTTTGATTTTGGAGGGTGCAGAGACTAATTTCAACAAACATAAGGATATAAAACTAAAGATAAAAAAAATAAATATTAGAAAGCCAAGATAACTAGTGCTATGTGGATGGGATGTACTTGTTGATTTAGAAAGTTA
Source organism: Torreya grandis (assembly GCA_037957365.1). Taxonomy (NCBI): domain Eukaryota; kingdom Viridiplantae; phylum Streptophyta; class Pinopsida; order Cupressales; family Taxaceae; genus Torreya; species Torreya grandis. Next base: position 230,543 of record JARHVA010002856.1, read on the forward strand.
GGGTGATAAGTGTTATGTTAGACCAAATGACCAAGCCAAAATTTAGAGTAAATTGAATAACTAAAAATCCAAGGCTAATAAAGATTAAAAAACTCAAACTAGTAAACCTTAAGTAAGAAAGACAAACTCACCAAGTCAAACCAAGGCTACATGTCAAAAATATGGTATCAAACATCAATGTGAAATTATTAACAATCCTTACTTAAACAAAGATGGGCATGTAAAAATGGTAAAACAACATTGATGAGTGAGCAATAACAATCCATACTCAATCATTAATGGAAAAAAATGTGCTTAAAAAGAAAAACAACATTTGTGAGTGAGAAGTAATAAGCCAACCTCACTCAACAATGGAAAAAGTACATGAAATTAAAAATGGAATTAGGTGTCCAAAAAAAGGGTAGTAAAATAATGAAAAATGTAAAAATAAAGCAAAGTATGTCTATAAATTTAGATCTATGGTGTAAAAAAAGTAATCCTAGTCACTCAAGCACATTATTTTGTTCAAAGGATAGATAAAACTAAAACAAAGTAGTGCTAACATGTTTTTAAGATGTGAAGAAGAGGAAAGTATATAAGAAAGGAAAAAAAATTTAGAATCACACGTGCATAAGGGGAAATGAAATGGGTGGAGGAGATAATGAAGGAAAAACTAAGGTAGAGGAACTCTTTATTGAAGTCAAGACACTCAAATTAGGTTTGTCAAAATATGATGACTTTTGACCTTAACTACTCTGAAGAACTTCACTTAGCCACACAAGTCTTAGGTTAACAAATGAAGTATGTAGATCATCCCATGAAGGTTATATTAATGAAAATTAAAATGGACCTACCTTCCCACAACATGTTCCTGATTCCTCAGGACCCCTTATAGAGTCATCAGTCTACTGTGAAGATTGGTTACTTGCATGAGAAAATATGTAACACCATAGAGTTTGTTGAATTCTCCTATTCCATTCTACTAGTGTACCATACCCTAATAGACCTTGCCTCTATTTTGAATCCAAATGTGGAGTTTGAGATTCAATTGGAGATAAGAGATGTGATTTTAATCATGTCTTTTAGTGTGATTTTAAATTTTGAAATTTATATGTTGCCCTTTCTATATCATTTCCTTTTATTTCAAATGATTTGATTTTTAGCTTTTTTGATGGATTTTTCCATTCCTCCTTCATAAAGATTTGAAAAACCAAACATGGGTGCTAAATATGACTTTCATTTGAATACTTGGGACTTAGTTACTAGGAGAGAGAACTCAGAGAGTAGGGTGTCTAAAAGTCCCATAAAGTTAGGTGAAATAAAGGTGCTATATTGACTTTGACCTTATTTTATCCTATTTGGAGTGAAAGGAAAGGAAATCAAGAGGAATGAAACATGAAATAATTTGAATTAGTTTAAATCACAAAAAAATGTGACAAAGGGTGAAAAAGGGATAAAATGATAGTAAAGTGTGATTCCTTATCATAAGAATAAGGGAAATGGAGGAGAACATGCTAACATAGTTTGTTGTGAAAATTTTCATCTATCAAAAAAGGTAAAAGCTAAAGCTTGAGAACAAAGTATCAATAAATCATAACCATTGTAAAATAAATTCTAAATAAGGAATGAAAAGATGGTGATTTTATGAGGAAGGCCAGGTCCAATCCATGGTTTTAAACTAAAACTCATCAAAGGGAAACCCATAGGGTGCCAAAAGGTATTGGAAAAATAAATGGGATAAGAAAAAGATGGTATTTGCGAGAAAGGCTAGGTATTATCCATGGTTTTACACTAAAAATCACAAAAGAGAAACCCAACGGGGGCCAAAAAGTGTAAAAATTATGAAAATAAAGAGGATAAAAGGACATCATGAGGAAGACTAGGTCTTATCCATGGTTTTATAATGCAACTCATGAGAAAAATGGAAACCAAAAGGAAGGAATAAGGTTCATGAAAAGAGAGAGCTATTACAGAGGGTGAGACCCATATAAGTATCCTATAAAAATTCTTAGATAGATAACATATAAAAATCATGAAACATATGGTAAGGATTTGGGCAAAATACTTCTTGAGGAATTGTGCATTGGTGGGTTATTTAAAAATATGACCTTCATTATTTTGAAGGCGATATGTACTTGGACCAAGAATATCTTTGAATAAATAAGGGCCCCATAAATTTTGGGAATATTTACCTTCTTTGTCATGAGTTTAGTCTATTTTAAGGATAAGATTACCAAAATTAAATGTGCAAATTTTGACTCATTCGTTATGTTGTTTGGCAATACAAGCATTATATTGGCTATTCTATTTCAAAGCAAAAAGACAGTGCTCATCGAGGAGATCAAGAGCATGAAGGTAAGATTCATGTAATTATTCATCAGGTATGATACAATGAAGATATATACAGAGATAAAGAAGCTCAACTTCTAATGGAATAATTGATTCAAAACCATAGACTAGAGAGAATGACATTGCCCTAGTGGCAGTATGTATGCTAGTGCGATAAGCCCAAAGAGAAGGATAGAGATGAAGGTGCCAATCCATGTGGGTTTAATGAATTATATTTTAGATAATTTTATTAAGAATTTTATTGGTGGCCTTAACATTGCCATTACATTATGGATGATAGGGTGTGGAGAATTTATGATTGATTTTAAATTTAGCACAAAGTTATTTAACATCTTTATTTTTGAAATTACCACCATTATTTAAAATGATAGTATGAGGGACACCAAACCAGTAAATAATTTAATTAAGGATAAATTTAGAGATGGTGGAATTGGCGATGTTAACAAAGGGGCATAAAATCAACGCATTTGGTAAAATATTTGGTGGCTATGATTATAAGGACATGCCCATCTTGAGATCGAGGTAATTTTCCTATGAGATATAATCCACACATAGAGAATGGCTAGGGAGATTCTATAGTTTGAAGTTTAGATAGAGGTGAATGAATTAAATCATCATGAAGCTAGAAAGGATTACAATTTTTAACAAATTCAATGGCATCATTTTCAAGAGTAGGCCAAAAGTATCCCATATGTAGGCATTTATGGGCTATAACATGTCCACTATAGTGGCCATTATAAATTCCCCTAGGTGCTTGTTCAAGAAGAGGAGGAACCTCATCTTTCATAACATAGTAGAGCAAGGTATCTTCAACATTGAGATAATATATGATGTTATATATATATATATATATATATATATATATATATATATATATATACACTTAAAATCTTATTTTCAAATGTGAGTCTTTTCATGGGAACTAAGTTGGGAGGATAATTTTGGTGTTCCAAAAATTGAATGATGTATTTATACCATGGGATTTATCAAATGGTGATGGACTTAATGTGGTAGATAATCAAATCACGTAGTTGAGTAGAAGACAAATATTTTCTTATTTGGATAAGAAAAGTTGGATTAGTAAGAACTTGGTATTGATGGAAAAGAGATGCTAAAGAGGCAAGGGAATCATCAATAGAATTTTGTATTTAGTGAGAGTAGTTGTAATTTAATGATAAGAAATGAGATTCTCAATTTTGAATTGGTAATCACCATTGATTTGGTATCAAATGAGTTGGGAATCACCTAAAGCATGTAGGTATTGGATATCTAAATCAAGGGTAGCTCTCATGCCTAAGGTTAAAGCTTCATATTATTCCATGTTATTAGTAATGTCAAATGTTGAGTGAAAAGCTAAAGGGATGATTTTTACAAGAGGGATTTTAAGAATACAACATTCTCTATCTCATTGAAGACATTTAACACCATAAAAGTTAAGGGTCTATGTATCCTTGTGTAAATTGACATTAATTTTAGGAAGTTCTTCAATAACTAATTTTGGTTTAGTAGTATCACGGAAGATAGCATTTTTATCAAGATTACTTGCTTCAAGATCAGTAATGAAGTTATAGAAGTAATAATTAAGGGATATGGCTTATTTTATACCTTAAATATAGAGAATATTATCATTGGGAAGACTATCTTGAAGGTGTTTGGTAGTGGTCACAAGATCTACGACAAGTTGATCAATGATGATTTGTCTTTTGATAGATTTTTGAGCAATAATTCATAGATCAAATTTCATGAGAAGAACCATCCACTTGAAAATTCTATCTCCAAGAAAAAATGCTTTGGAGAATAAAGTGACAAAGGGGATTGGAATGGATGATAAAATAAGTGTATGGTAAATCATATAATGTCAAAGTTTTTTAGCTATAAAATATATGGTGAGTCAATCACATTCAACTTTTATGTAATGTTTTTCATAATAAATGAGGTCTCAACTGATATAATAAATGGTATACTCTCTTCTAGTATTATCTTGCTGGGAAAGCATTGCCCTAATGAATATGGGTGTGGAAGAGGTATATAGGATCAAAGGTCAATTGATTGAAGGGGGACAAAGAGTAGGTGGGTGAAGCAATTATTATTTCATATTATTAAATGCTTTTTGGCAAGGATTTGTCCATTCTATAGAATTATATTTCTTACAAAGAGAATTAATGGAGTGGATAAGGTATGCCATTTTAGGGTTGAATCATCTAATTATCCCAAGCTTATTGAAATAAGTGTGAATGTCTAGAATGGATCAAAGGATGGGCATGTTAAGATAGAGTTAATCTTGGTAGGGTCAAAATTGATGCCATAGATAAAAAGTAATAATCCTAATAGTTTTCTAGATGTGACATCGAAGACACATTTGCAAGGATTTAGTCTAACTTTATATTTAAGAAGTTGGTCAAAGATGATGGAAAGATCAGAAAGATAAGTCTTGTGACATTTAGACTTAGAAATGAGGTTATACACCTAGGTTTCTACAATTTTATGGATAAGATAATTAAAGATATGAGTCATTTCCCATTGATAAGTAGATCCATCATTTTTGAGTCTAAAGGGAATTTTAACATAAAAATAGGTGCTCCATTGTATGGTGAAAGTTGTTTTATTTTTATCTTTGGGGGTAATGTGAATTTGGTTATATCCCGAGAAACCATCCATAAGAGACAATATTTCATAACTAGTTGTGGAATCAATAATGAAATATATTTAAGGTAGAGGGAAATTATCCTTGGGATAAGTAAATTAAGACTATGAAAATAAATGCAAACATGAATGACCATTATGACCTTTTTTCGAATAGGGACTATGCTAAAAACCCATTCAGAGTAGTCCATAGTCCACATGTTTGATAAACTTTGCATTAAGAAGTTTGATAATTTATTTATGGCATAAGGTGGAAACTTTGGTGGAAATTTCCATTGCTTTTGGTATATAGGTTTAGTGTCAGGATAAGTTATGATATTATACACCAAAATTCTAGGGTCAATACCAGGCATGTCCTTATAAGACCAAGTGAATACCTCATGATATTTATCAAAAAATAAGCTAAATCTATCATGTTTAGTAGGACTAAGTTCATGAGAAACTTTAATAGGTTGACGGCATGATGGAGTAGCATATTTAATGCAAGTATTTTTTTTGATAAGCATAACATTGCCATCTTGGAAATGATATGGTGCATTTGGTAAAGAATAAATTAGATTAACTTTAAGGTCAATGCTAATGATGAAGTTATTGAAAGAAGGGGCTTTGTTTTTGAAATTTCTAAGTTTATGATGTTGCCAGGGAAGTTGAGGTTATCAAGCATGAAGTAATTCAAGGATAACTTCATCACTAGGCAAAGTGGGAAGAGGGCCATAATACTCAACATCTACTTCCAGATCAAAAATTCAATTGCCATGGATATCATATTTAGAATGTGTACGATAGACATTTATGGCCTTGGCATCTAATATGATCTCATGAGTAGGAGGAGTAGATTGATCAGATGAGATTGGTATGCCATTAGTTTCTTTGATGGGGAAAGAATTAGATGTAGTGATGGGATCTGTAGGTGGTAGATAAGATGAAAAAATATTTGAAGGTTTGGAAGGTAGGATTTGTTATACCATCCAAGGAGTATCAAGAAGTGGAGAATTAGTGGAAGGTACATGACTTTTGGGAGATAATTCAAAATCCATAGAAATGGTGTGAACATATAGCTGAAATCATGTATTTGAGCTATATTTTTTGGATAATGTTGAAAATCCAAGTCTTGAGATTGAGCTTGGGCCATGATGTAATTATCATCATAGGTTGGAGAAATGGTACATGCTTGAGATTCATGGGGAGTTTCAGAAAGTGAAATTCTAAGGTCACTGAACTTATGTGGAGACATGATTATAGGGTCTTGGAATAGTTTGGATACTTCTTAGTCATTACATGTGAAGGCATATTCTAGGTAAGAAGTTTTATGAGCATTACATGGAGGGGAAAATCAATGATCTCATTAATGATATGAATAGTGTGATCACAGGGTAATAAAGGAGAAAGCCACTCTAATATATAAGGAGATAGATTAGTAGTTTTGTAAGTATGTTTCAAGTCATTAGGTTCATCATCATCTAAATTAACAAGAGTGGCTTATAGGTCTAGATTGATATTGATAAATTTAGGAAATGGATCACTATTGATGGTGGGAATGGTAGGAATGTGATATTGAGATTTTGGATGAGGAAGCTGAATGCTCTAAGGGTTGAGATCAGCCTCATACTTATACCATTTGTTTTTATGTATAAATTTGATGCATTGGTTACCAAAAGAGGCAATGGCCCTCATTATATGAGTCCAAGGGTGACTGAGGAGTATGTTATAAGATAGGGGCAACTTAAGGACCATAAATTTAGTTTGAATGGTCTTGGGTTTGATTGTTAGGGGTATCCAAATACAACCAAGTGGATTTTGATTATTTTTATCATATCCATGATAGGTAAGGTGGGTTTGCTTGAAATGATCCTTATTATAAATAAGTTATTGAATAAACCATATAGATGTCACATTAATACTAGACCCTTAATCCACTAAGACTTTATGAATAAGGGTAGTATTAATGGCTATTTTAATGAATAGTGGTGGGTCATCGATGCAAAAAAGGATTTCATCATTAATCATGTCCTCTTCAAGAAATTAAATAAAAGGTTTGGAAGAAGGATAAATATATTCAATGGTATGCACATTGGTAGGTTGAGGCTCGATAGAGGGTGGTTCTTCATCTATAGAGGATGGATCTTCAATTTATTGTAATTATTGAATGAAGAATTTGTGATGATAAGGGGAAGTATGAACTAACTCCATAAGTGGAATCTTGCAAGGCATGGAGTTAAGTTCTTCTAGAAAGTTGCAATGGGATTAAAAAGAACTAGTGTGAGGTTTAGAAGGTAAGGAAGATTTTGAAAGAATGGAAGTTGTTGGGGGTTTGGAAGGAGGAGGTGATTCCTCAAGATCTTCTAAATATAAATGAGTGGTTTTAGTATTTTTAAGAAGTTATTCCTCCCAAAATGGTTTCTTAGGTTTTGTGATAGGATCTTTGTGAGCTGGTTTGTGATGATAATTGACCTTAACTAAATTAACATGCTGAGAATTGTTGTAATATTGGTCATATTCAGCATAAATATCACAAACATCCTTTAGTATTTTTTTGAGGATTAGATGTGGAAAATATTTTTGGTTATTAGAAGAAGATTTGGGAGATTGTCATTTTTTAGAAGTGATGTTTTACTCTTGACAATAGAGTTGGATCATGGATTTGTGATTGAATGAATCACCATCATGTAGGATACAAAAAATTTAGTAAGCCCTCAACAAGTTTCATGGGAATGACCAATGTCAGTGTGGAACCAAAAAAGTTGATTAGGGTCATACCATTTAGGAGGATTATTAGGATAAATAAAGGGTTTAGAGGGTGGTAAGAATTGTTTCATTTATTGTATATTTAGTGTTATGTGAGAAGATGGGGGATTTTCAGCTTTGAAAACTCTTGGTTTGGTTTGAGGAGTATTGATAGTGATGGCATTAGTAGAATTTTGAAAAGATCCTTTAAGGAATTTGGTATTGGGTTTGAATTGCTTCATAAAGAAGTCTTGACATTTGGCTTGGTCAAGATCTTTGTTAAACATTTGAGGAACAAAAGTTTGAACCTTATATTGAAGTGAGGAAATTATATCTATTATAAAGAGTTTAAATAAATTATCATTAGTCATGTTAGGGTTAGCCTTATGGGCTAGGGATTTCCATTGTTTGATAAAATCATGAGCTAATTTGATGGGAGATTGTTCAGGTATTGATGAACTGGCTAAGGAAATTTTTGGGAAGATCATTATGTTGAAACTCTTTAACTAGAGGATTGACTAAATCCTAAACTTTCAAAATGGAATGTTGGGGAAGCTGGCTGTACCATTCCAATACATTACCAGTGAATATTTTAACTAGAAGTTGAGTTGTGGCAAAAGTATTAGTTTGGATCCACTCTTTATAAAGATTATTTAATGCTTTAAGAAAAGATGCAGGGTCTTTAGTCCCATCATACTTGATAGTTGGAGATATATTACCAATATCAATGGACATGATAAAATGAGCTAAAGGCTCATTTTGGATATTTTGAAGCTTTTTGTTATTCATGATAGGTCGAGGAATAACATTTATTGAGGCATCTCTAAGAGGCAGAGGAATAAAATTTTGATTGATTTGAGGATTGAGAACCAAAGGTTGATTATCCATATTGATAAAATGATGTTGTAATTTCATTATTTGAGAGGTGTTATAAGTTTGCATTATGTTTGTTTGTTGTATTACTTATGTAAGAAGTTGAGTCATATCAATTGGTAGGTTGGTGTTTGTAGGAGAACTCTTTGAATTGGTATTAGGGGGAGGGTTATTGGAAGGTAGATTACCATTGGGATTTTTGAATAGACTTATGTCAATTATTCTCAAATTATGTTAAAAATTTTGAATATGAAAATTTTCTTGATAAGTATAAAAAGGATTGGATCTACCTATTTCATCTTGAGGTGTGATTCAAACCATGTTACAATCCAAAGATGAAGGAGGGGAAGAGGTGCTCCAAGAGTGAGGATTCTCTTCAAAGGAAAAGAGAGGGAGAAATGAATATTCCATATAGTGTCTAAATGGATTCAAGTTGTCCAAGAAGATTATAATAAGGGACTTCATGATGATTTGAGGAAATGAACATAATGCTAAGGAATGAGAAACATAAAACTAAGTTATCCAAATAGGAGAGCAAAGGCAACAATAAGAGGACAAAGTCAATGAGGTTGACTTAGTATTGTAAACTATAAAAAATATAATCTAATAAGGATACAGGGTTGAACAGTTCAACTTAGTACTATAATGTGATTGGAAAAAGGGGTAGAGAGTTGACCAGGTTGACTTAATACTACAGGAAAATAAAAAGATAGTCTACAAGAGAAATGTCGAATATAATGATAGTGTGTTGAAAACAAGGAAATATTTTTAAATGTAATTTGAATAAAAAAATGGAAGAAAACACACAAAAAATTGGATCAATGAAAATGATCCAATTGGCACACAACACAAAACCTTGCACCAATGCTATCTAATACAAGTTTTTACAATACAATAAATAATGATCAGAGAGTAAGTAGTCAACTAAAAATAAAATGCTAAGTGGTCACGCTGAGTGTTGTTAGATTATTATAAAGTGTTATTTTAAGTGTGATAGGGAAGTTGGCTAAAAATAGGGAAGTATAAAGTAATCTATGGATGGTTTTAGGATGTTTAAGCTGAAAGAGGTCTGTGTTGGCAATAATACTAACTTGGTATTGGGGCCTACCCCCTCACTTCACAATCTTGAAATGATAAGGGTATCAAGTGCTTTTCCAATATATACCATTAACCTTGTGTTTATACTTAGCTAAAAAACCAAGTCAACTTTCCCCTTAGTGATGAACTCCAAGGAGGTAGGCCTTGAGAAGATAAATATTAAATGCATTTTTAAATTTATGTGATTTGGTATTGTGTGCAAAAATAGAAAAATAGTGAAACTAAATGACAATTTGAAAAACCACCTAATTAGACTATGTGAGCTACTCTAAGCATGAAAATAATTGAAAATGAATTGTGAATTAATTACTAGCATATAATTGTTAATTACCAAATTAAGAATGGTATAGAGTTGGTTTAGATGAAATTGTATGTAAAAATTATAAAACAAATTTGATAGGGTTACTATTATACTATAAAAGCAAGAGTCTTTAATAACTAAGTTGACTAGGTTGACTTAGTCTTTTAGATAGAAGACATGCTACCAAACTAAGTTGACCAAGTCAACTTAGTTTGTTGTAGGATTGTAGTTTTGAAGACTAAAAACTTGTATAAAATAGAACTATAATGAAGTATTGAATTGATTGAGAGAGAAAGAAAGGAACCTTGGTGGGTTGGAAGATGTTGAGGATTTGTAAATCTATTGAAGTGCCTTGAATGCTTCTTTCATGTTTTGCCAACTATGTTGATTAGGTCAACCTAGTTTTGTGAAACCCTATTTGGTGAATCTTGTTAATATGACTAAGTCAACTTGGTCAACATAGTTTGTTATCTAGATGCTGAATGTAAGACTAAGTCAACCTATTCGACATAGTCTACTAATCTGGGATTGAATAAGAGTAATATGCCAACTTGCTTGATCTAGTAACTTATATCTAATGAAGATATACATAGAAAGAATAGTCATTTTGATGTGATTGTGTGTTAAACATGTGTATAAAATTTATAACTATACCAGCCTAGTCGATCTAGTATTGCAAATATGTAAAAATAATAAAATGATAGAAATAAAAAGGATGAAATAAAACATGCAAGGGTTAGATTTCACATGGGGTTCACTAGAATGTATGGAATGGGAAATGTATTAGATCTAAAAATCAATCCTATCTCAGAGAAAATAGATCCTACTTATAATTTTGATTGGGGATACATTAGATAATCAGGGTCATGACTAATATAGATCTGATATACCTAATCAATGGATCTCTTACCATAATAATATTATTAGGGAGGGTTTGAAAGCCTCCAATCAAGCAACACTACATAATAACCCTAACTAGGTCTAATGTTTTCATATTCACTAAGCTAATAACAAGTAAAAAAAATTTAATCTAGTTCTCACCAAAGCTTATGACACAAAATGGGGGTTAGTAAACATAAATGTAAACATGCATAAGAGAATCCTAATTAAGCTATGTATAGGCAAAACCCTAATGCATGGAGAGAGAGTATTATTCAAAAGCCATTACTTATGCTACTTCTATCTAATAAAAAGAAGAGCAAAGTTAGAGATACTTGGAAGATGAACCTATCAATATTAAATCTCTCCCTTGGCCAAAGGTACTTTTGCAAGAGGTTGTTTTGGTTTATAAGGATCACTAAAAAAGGCCAACACATCCAAGACTTCTCCACAAGACTATATTCTTCTCCAAATAGAAACCCTATGATAAAACTCCTCAAGTAGAATGGTGGAAGAGTAGATTTTAAAGAAGCAAAAATGAATAATAACTCCTACTTACTCTCTAAGAATGGTAAAATAAATGTCTTTATATGGGTGGATCTAACTAAACCCTTTCAAAATTTTTGACTGACAAGGTCAACCCAATCGACCTAGTATTGTGATTAAAAAAAAACTAACTAGATATTGATTTATGTCAGCTATGGTTGACTTAGTTTTTAGTAAGCTTTGTCAATAACAATACAAGGTTGATGTGCCTAACATAGTCATATAAACTACCAAAAAGGAGTCTAGGTTAAGGAAAGGGTTAATGAAGGTGGTAGATGACTAGAGGAAGGTGCAAAATAAGAGGAAAAACTTAGGAGAATGGTTTTTAGGATACAAGTGTGTAGATAACAAGTGGTAAAAGGAATAAAAACCCTATGAAGCACTAATAGTCTACCCAACCCTTTCTCGATGCACCCCTTAGGGCATGTATTCAGAGATATTGAGACTCAATGGTATCCTTCAAGATAAAAAGAATCAATAATTGATAAAGATTGAAACTATTATGTGTATACACCTATGACACCTCAATACTCTTGAAAGATTTATAGACCCCATCTCAGCTATCAACACTTCATCTATACCATTTGCATAATAGGTCTATAGGTGTTCAAAAGAGATAAAGTATCTCTCTAAGGATAAGTATGGGAATGTATTATGTGGGTATGAGGTAGTGAGGAGCATGGGGGAAACAATACAGAGCATGACCATGAGATGAAACTCATGCATGATTTAAAATAACCTAATGTCTCTCTAAAGCTATCTACTCACATTTTTAAAGGAGATTACACAATGTACATGGTGGTCATATTGGAAACATGACTTTGAAGAGTTAAATGTTCTGAAGACTCAGCTATGTGTTTAGGGTAGATAAGGCTTGAATGAAATCCAATAAAACCACTATCCACTTAAAACCATTATTCACTTTCATATATATATATATATATATATGCATTAAAGGATCTGTAACATGAAGAAACATTGCCTACAACCTATAAATGTGATAACATAGAGGTTTTATCACTCTTTATGGCTCACACATGTGAACCAATAGTGGAAAATTATGTAGATAGGATGTGAAAATCTATGAAAGACATATACAAGCCTTAATCTGATCAACCAAGCTGAGAAATGCTCTAAAACCATTGCAAGGTTGACCTTGTGTGGATGAAGAATATAAATCTACCTGCCTGGGTTCTTAATGTTTGTTCATAAAGCATGGGATATTAATATGGAAAATAATATATAGGATTATAAGGATGTTATAACCCATTTCTTTGGCCAAGAGATTAATTCACCATATTCTCTCTCTTATCCATATTGAGCAAGAACCTGACTGGTTGTCCAAAGCTACCAAGGAGAATGATGGAGAGAAGGGGTCAAATTTTTCCATGTTTGACCTTAAAACTCATATATTCTATTTATTGATGCCTTATCTTAGTTCTCCCTAAATATTTCTAACCTCCTCTAATCATGATCATACTGTACAAATCTATACAAGCGTGAAACCACTTGCAACCTACAACTTTACTACATTTTCTCAAGTTTTAGATCTTGAAATGCCATTGGTGTTTATGAGGAGGGAAATAAGGAGGTCAAGAAACATTTCAAAACATAATGATCAGCTAAGGGAAGTTGAAAAGTCACAATTTCCAAGCATGTGGGGCCCTTTTGGTGAATGAAAGATGTGTTTGACTTCTAAAAGGACCCTTTTATGCATAAAAATACATTATCATGACATTATGATGGCAATGAGAGATTTTTGGAGACATTCTTAATACAATGTGACACCTAAAAATATCTATTTAAAAGGTTTATAATGTGAAGTTTGACTCATATGAGATATTTGAAGGGTCATTTGATGACTTGGAGGGCTAATTAAAGCTTGAAATAGGTTTGAATAGGTAAACCATTGAAAAAAAACTTGGATACATCATTGATCACCATTTTAAGACTTAAACAATACTTGGACACCCTTCCTCATCCTGATAGCAAGGTCCCTTCTTAATAATTTATTAAAATAGGCCTAAATGTAATGAGAACAAGAAACCTTAACATCCCCAAATACATTAGTTTTTTGCTAAGAAACCTTAAATTTGTCAATCAATGTTTAGGCCATTATCTAGACCTCAAAAAGCACTTGACACCCTTCCACTCACCCAAGGACCACCATGAAAACTTAGCACATCACCCAAAGACTCAAAACATGTTATCATGTGATGATCCTTCAAGCAATGTCCAACACATACCATGACACCTTAAAAAATGCTAAAAATCTTACAAAAGAGACCAAAGAAGACACCAAAAGGCATGTAGACAATCATGTACAAACATAGGGGGTCTCATGATAAATTTTTGGATTTTAGGGGTTGAAATTTGGCATGGGAGGCCAAATTATCAATAAATTTATCCCTTGGTTTTGATTATTGTGTTTTCACTAGCCATTTATTTTTTATTATTTATCATGTTTTAGATATTCATGATAATAATCATATGATGACACATGTTTACCCATCCTTGAAAATATTTTGATCTTAGTATGTATTACACCTCAATATTGCATATTAATTTCCCACCCATACATATTGACTATATATGATTTATTTTATCATGACACACATTGAGATTAATTAATACCATATATTATAAGCCTAAACATCTTAAGAAATTAATATACACATTAATTATTAATCATTGGGGGCATGCACTTTCTATCTCCACATGAGACATGATTTTTAGATTTACATATATAGTAGAAGTATATTTCTTACCTTCACTTTCTTGAGACTACTTTATTATTGATATTGGTATACCATATTTTTTTAAACATGTTTTGGATTATTTTAATCCCTTATATTATTATATTTTTGGATCCTTACCTGTCATTCTTTATCAATTAGATAAATTCATTCTTAAATTAAAAAAAAAATTAGAAATACAAAACTAGGACCTATGAATGACATGCTATGATAGTACATGTAGTTTTCTGATGCCATTCGTTATATACATGGTGACTTACATATCCACTTTCTATGCACATGATTTTGACAATATATATGAGTTAGATGCATTACACTCATTTTGAATATGATACATGGGAATATATATGTGTGGAATTTCTCACACCCACAATAAGCCTTCCTATATTAAGAGCATGCTCGTGATATCATAATATTCATACAATTTTAGGTTATATCTTTTTATATTGGTATATTAATCATATTATATTGGTGTATATGGATTTATCTTATTCATATTTTATATAGTGATACTTTATATGGATATTATGATTTTTTATACTAGATGATGGCATTGATTGAATATGTAGACTAGCATTACTTGCACCTGCATGCTTGATATCTATAATTATAACATTGCTTGATCGTTTATGTGTTACATACTTATTTTTATATGGGTAAATTAACTCTTCATTTTCAAATAATGTGTAATATATGTCATAGAATCATCTATTTCATGTCATGGATATGTTGTTTCAAGTTATGGTATGTCATAGACACTTGTTTTATTCTTGATCAAGATATTGTGTATGTATGTCTAGTCACATATATTTTATATTAAATAAATTGAATATTTATATAAGCATAATGACATGATTTATATCATGCATATTTATTTTTTATTTGATAGGGTAAATGTTTTTGAAATTGGAGATATGAACTAGAAAAGTTAGGTTTTTGATAGCTAGTACCACAACCAAGAGAGAGGGTTTTAAACAAGGATCCCACAACCAAGAACATCAAGAGGGTTTGAAGGATCCCACAAACTAAAAAAATCAAGCCAACCATCAGATAAATCATAATAACATCACATGTAGCTACAATAAAAAGGGTTTTAAATAAGGTTATATAAACCAAGTAAAATAAAAGGGGTTGAAGGATCCCACAACTTTAAAAGATAAGCAAGTCATCAAATACAACATAATAAAAACATTTGGCTATAAGAATTCAATAATTTCACCCTTTGGAAAAACTTCTTAAAAATTTCCATTGCAAAACTTCCATAAGAAATTCTCCTCAGCAAAAACCAGCCAATAAGAGCCCATTTCATTCTAAAAAAAGACCCCCTAGAGTCTTTGGGGTATCCCTAGGGGGCCTTCTAGTGAAGCAACCCAAAAATTGTCTTCTGGTGAGTCATAGGTTTATCCTAACATACATATAAGTGAAAAAATCTTGTAATAGGTCTATCCCATTGTATATCAAACTAAAATCAATAATAACTATTTCAAGAGTCAGTTTAAATCCTTTATATCCCATCATGAGGGAAGATTAAAATTGCTCCACTCATGGGACCAAGGACCTATTTTAAAATATAAACTTTCAGATAAATTTTGTAGATGCTCTACTAGATCCATATTAGTAATTAGAGAACAACCAAGCAAGGGTAATGGACCATAATGATGCCGCAAAATGGAATCATAAATGAAGAACCAAACTATAGGAATAAAAAATAGTGGAGTGGCTATAATGCAAAAAATAACTAGCAAAATATTTATGATTGATTTTAGACGATCATGCCAAACACATCTAGGGTCAACCCTATGGAGCCCTTTAGTATAGCTAAAATTAGGATTCAACATGAGATTTTGGGCAAATGGTTTAAATATATATAGAGACACAAACCCATTGCCTAGGAAATATGGATAGATGCAAGCTTCCCCATAGGGTAAGCAAAATGTTAGCTTTAGAATTTCTCACCTAATAGGTTTTAAAAGCAAATAACACATCCAAACTTCCTCCTTTTCCTAATAAGTGAAGGTGATAACTTAAAAAACATTAGACTATATGAGACAAGTTCTCAAAGGATAATTCTAGATTAAAATAAGAGCATAAAGGGTAGACAATAACAACCTAACTTACAAAAGAGGTAATCTACCCTCAAGAAGAAATAGGTTCTTGAGGGTTTGGCTAATGTTATTCCAAATAGAGAACCATCATGAGACAAATGATATCCTTGAAACTTAGTAATTCTCAACTTTGGATGCATCCAAATTACCTCAATTCATTATCTTACCAATCATAGTATAAATCTTACAGATCTGTGGTATGGAGGCAACAAGACTTATGTTCTAGTTTTTTTGTAAGAGCCCACCTAGAATCAATAGCTTCGATGCTTGGAATTTGAGAATATTTTGATATGTTACTTTCCTATCCAATAAAATTTCTAAGGTTATTTACGTTGGTCCAAGTAGCCACACCTATAGAAAAGGACTACCATTTTATTGCATATATATTGGTAGTCCATAGTCTTACCAAACAAAGTTTGAAACCCATAGATTTATCGCTTAAAGTCAACGAATCTTTCACTATGGTTTTTTTTGTCAAAACCTACCCAAAATATTTAGCTCTAGTACTTAGGGTGCACCAAAATTTCACTCTAGTTTTTTCTTGTATATTTATATTATGTGTTATTTAATGAATTTCAATGTTTTTTATCATGCATATACTACAAATTTTATCATTTTGTGCTTACTTAATATATATAATTGACATTGACACTTTCATAAACATATCCTTGGATTAAATGTTTCATACATGCTTAAATGATAAAAATTAATCTATGAGGACATATCTTATCATTTTTTTAGGTACTTCACATTAGTATAATTTTATATATAAATGTTATGGACATAACTCTTTCTTCTAAGATTAGTGATTCACAAGCTTCATCCCTCATATCAAAAGAGACTCTATAATGGGCTTATTTTAGAGATTCAAGACATGATAGATAGATATTTGAATCTATGAAATAAATTATATGATTTAGATGGGTCAGATTAAGTAGATTAATACACATTGTACATGATTTTAAGGAACAATCGGGACATTATATGACTTTTTTACAGATATATGTTAGCATTATATATGACTTAGAGGTATGAATAGATCATTTTAGGACATGAATTTTTTTTAGGCAAGTACTATTTTATTTTTTATATTGAATATCCATGGGAAACAATATTACTATTTAATAATTTTGGGTCTATATCCATCTATAGTGGTTGATTATTTTACATACATAGAAACCTAATTCAAGGTTCCATTTTGACTTTGAACTTGGTTTTAAGGATTTAAAAAATAATGATTTTGATATTAAGAATAATGTGGTTGAGGTTAATTAGTTTCTCTACTTCTACCACTCCTTATCAAAATCTAGTTGTGGCATTTACACTACTAAAATCATGGTTTCAATGGTTGTATCTCTTTAGGTCATGATCACCACATGATATCCTCTACAAAAATTAAAAAATTAGTAGCCTAGTTCACATACCATCAAGTGTATTCAATAATGATGTGATTGGATTAGAATGGAATGGTATTATGGGGAGTAGAGATAGGATAGGACCACCTCTCCTTTATATCTAAACTATAAACTCTAAACTCCCAATGCCAATGCTAATGAAACTCGTTCTCTATCTTTATCTCTATCTCCTCTCTATATAGCCACCAATCAGCCCAGTTACCCTATATAGGACACACTACAGATCTATACTATATTATTTCAGATTTATTATTAGGAGAAGAGATTCATTTTTGAATATATTTTTTGCATTTTTCACATGGATCAGATGGTACATTTTGGTCACTACCAACATCAAGTATGGTTATCATGGCTACCAAATTTATATGAGGAAAGCCTCACATGGAATTTGGGAACATTGTAATATTAATATTACATGAGGTAATAATTCATAATAAGATATTTATTTGTTAGGTAGTTAAGCTCATTTGGTGAGTCAAATATATATTCATGTAAATAGGCTTGTTATGAATAGTGGTATTATTGAGAGTTACAATAATAGTACACAAATAGGTTTATGAATATTCATACATATATGAAGAGATATTTGAGGAGATATGATTCTCGATAAATATAGGAATGACATTTATATATTTTTGTAATACCTAAATGAATTATGAAATAAAATATTATTAGTGTGTGTTTAATTATTTATCTCACTGTGTATTTTGCTCCATTATTCTTTGCATGGTATAAATATTTGTATAAGTGCTTCAAAAATATATTAGTGGTATTAGAGAAATATGATCAAATTATTTAATGGATCTATGAGATGTTATGTGGGGAAGAGCTATCAGAGTTATTGGCTAACCCAGTTACTGAAGAAGACTTTTATGCAAATAAATTAATATTGTAAGAATATAGGTATAGTTTAGTGTTCATTGTATTTGATTATATCTTTTCTATATGGATATATTTCTCCTTATCAAGGCCAGGTGTATTCTACCTAAACCCTATGTGGTTCATACATATATTAATTTTGTAGTTTTTCATTTAAAGTGTGTATTGAGTACATCACTCTTCGCATCAAAGGCAACTTCATTACATTTTATTTCTCGTATATTGGATCAATGACTACATTAATGCATTACACTGATCCACACCATTAAGAGTTTTTTGCATTCACATTGCTTTCCATTTGGAATTTGGAGAGATCTATATTACTCTGAATTGGCATTGATATTTTCAACCTCAAGCTCAAATCAACATTTGCATTAATATTTTTATTCATGTCTACAACCATAGCATTGGATTTTGATTCAATGTCAACTCACTATTTTATTTCTTAGCTTGATTATAGTCTCCCTCAAGTTACTAGATAAAGACATTAAATTTTGCATAAGATCTATGCCCTATTTGAAATAACTAGGGTTTTTACATTTCATAAGATATTCTACAGATCCATATGTATTAATTTATGCTCACAAGATATACATACTTGGACCATATGATGCACATTTGTACTTGAATTGAATATTCAGTGCATATTCAAAGCCCATCATATCTAAAAAAACCATCTTACTTGTAATCTCACAATTTTTGTTTTTAAGCTTGACCTTGGATGCTCCTCATTTTCTTACTTGGAATAACACCATGCACTATAAAATTTTATGCACGAATATAATCCCAAATAAAGCTTCAAGATTTCACCATTAGGTGGATCGATTATTGTTTTAGTTCAATATTATTTCATATCCAATTTGTAAATGTAAATTGTTTGTCAAAATAATAAATTTTGTCTTTTATATTATGTATGTAGTCAATAAAAATATTGTCAATGTCAAAAGAGTCAAATAAATTATTTTTAAAAGGACATATTATCGGGTATCCGACATCACATGAAAAAAGTATTTTTTCACATTATGAGGGGGAATTATACAATAATAACAATGTGTAAACCATTGATCTTAAATTTTTAATCAAATGAATAAGCATCAATATGAAGGAGGTTGGAGGCATTAGAGGATGGAGGCCATTCAAACCTCTCATTAGCCACTAACGATGGGGCCACTTTTTCTAGAGTTGTGAATATGTTTTATTTTTAGTATTGGTTTATATGTGAAAAATAAGAGGTGTATATCCTATTTTTACACATAGTGTACTACATAAAAAAGGTGTTTAAGATATGTAAAAGTGAAAATTGAATAAATAGTTCCTTCTCATAATTCCCACACTGACTAGGTTGATGTGTTCCAAACAATGAATGGTTGATGGCAGATGGTTCTTATTCAGAGTTCCCACACTAATTTGATAGATGTGTTCTCAATAGTGAATGGTTGATGTGTTCCTTATACACTTTTTTAAAGTCCTATGAAACATAAATTACCATGTAAGTACTAGGGGGAATGTTAGGAAAAGTTAGACTCACATAGAATTTGGGTGAACATTGTAATGTTAATATTACGTGAGGTAATAATTCACAATAATATATTTAGTTTTTAGGTAGTTACTATTATTTGGTGAGTCAAATATATACTCACATAAATAGGTTTGTTATGGATATTGGTATTTTTGAGAGTTACAAAAATAATACATAAATAGGTTTGTGAATATTCATAGGAATATGAAGAGATATTTGAGGAAATATGATTCTCCATAAATATAGGAATGGCATTCCTATATTTTTTAATACCTAAATGAATTATGAAATATAAAATTATTAATGTGTGCTTAATTATTTATCTCACTATGTATTTAGGTCCATTATTCATTACATGGTTTAAATCTTGTATAAGTGCTTTAAAAAACTATCAATTTCTTATTATATTATTTTAAGTTACAATTTTCAATATAAGATTAAAAAGGGGGGAATTTTTAAATATATAAACTTGTTATTATAAGTTTTGGAAATATAAATTTTGACATCCTTTGACACACTTAGACAATGCACATATATTCAAATCTTAATCACACTTTCCCTCTATCAATATGCTTATTTATTATCGTGGACACCTCTATCCACCATATAAACCTATATAGGAACATATTATTTTATACAAGACAATATCATAACCCTAAACATAGATTAACCATATTTTAAATTATAGTTTTACACTTCCAAGACATTAATAGTAATGTGTGGATATTTCTAGTTACCACAAGGGTATACCTCTACTGAATATGTATAGGTATACTCAACAATTTTTTTTAAAATTATGAAGTCTCTATTACATCAAACTAGAAAATTTTCATTAGTTAGTTATAGTAGGAAATTAATGAAGAGTCATCTATAATTACAAATCATTCTTAAGGATACAGTTACTTGGTCTCACTTGGAAATCGTATGGAAAATTTAGGATTCAATTAAGTAATCTATCGAAACATTATAATAAATGCAAAAAAATATAAAAACCTTCAAGGGGAAGACATAGATTATTATATAGAGCTAACTTTTTAAATATAAAGTGAAAGTTATGTGGTGTTAACTATAAAAAAATTAAAATATTGCATTGAATTTTAATTGTTCACAATGTTGTACTCACACATAAATGGTATAAATATGTGTGGTTTGATACCTATTTAAAGTATTGGAATGTAGGAAGTGATTATAAATTTAACACATGGAGTGGTTAGGGCCATGCAAATAAAATTTCTAACCATTTTTTAAAGGGCATCTTCTATTCAAAATCACAATTAGGGTTTAGACAAAAGAGGAGAACATATATTATGACAAAGGATTAAGGTGTGCACACACAAAGGAACTATTTTTATTAGAGGATTAGGGATATCAAGGATTATATACCCTCAAGTTAATAGGGACACTAATGGTAATCTCCATATAGTCTTGGATAATATAGGCTTGAAACTCTACCAATAAAATCCAGAGAGGTCTTTAGCCTCTATTTTATAGGTGGACATAGCTAACAAAGAATTTATATATCATTTTAAGGGATTGTAATCATAATTTTTTATTTTTAAATTTTGAAACATTGAATTTAAAAATATTTGTCTTACTTGGACATTACATACACATTTTTATCTTGTGCACACTTTCCACTATCCATCTACCCACATGTTGTATTAGCTGACCCAATTTAATAGATGCATATATTCAAGATCACCTTAGTCTATGCAATATCCTTCCAAAATCATAAATAGGTTGTATCCATATCTCATATCACTAATTTTTATTCCTAGAATAATAATGATAATATTTAGATAGTTCTATGTTTTTCATATGTGTCTACTTTTGTAAATAGTTAAAAATAAAACTCAATGAATACATTTTAAATGAATATGCATCAATGAGGTTATCCTATACATGTTTCATGGGTAGGTCATATTAGGAAAAATAAAAGTCATAAATAAATTAAAATCAAGGATAGGGTCATACTAACTTATGAATTTGGTCATTTTCTCACTGCTTGATAGTCACATTGAGTAATATGTCAATAATCTCTTGAGATATTATAAAAAAGTATATAAATTTGAAAATACCTGAAAGAATAAGCATTAGAGACAAGTCTAAATAGAAATGTAGGTCAAAATTTCATGTTGTCTAGTGTGTAAATCCAAAAATTTAATTTCATTATAACATGATCACAATGGTTCACACAACAACATATTTGGGATAACTATGTGTCATTTGATCCTTATTTGGAGTATTAGAACATAGGCAACACTGAATCTCTTATCAGGGAGTGGTTTGGGATTCTATCCAACTTTACAACTACTTTTTCAATGGTCATTTTCTATGAAAAGTGAAATTATGGTTTCAATGTATGGATTAAAAAAATAAGGATCGCCACACAAAGCCTACGATTAGTGCATATAAAAAATTCATCTATAGGCACAAGCATAGTGGTCTAAGGAAAAATAGACCTATAATTTCAACTAGGATAATACTAGTAGACCCTAGACACTAATATTCACCATAGGGATCTAATTTTCAAGGATAGTGTCAATGAAAGGTTTAAGTTCATGTTTCCTTATCTAAATGGTTATAGAGTAGATATAAAGTCATTTGAGGGAATTGACACATGAACTAAAAGATAAAAATCATAAATCAGCTAAGTGTATCTATTCTCAAATTTTTCTCAATTCTAAATTTAGTAAGTGTAATATCAATCTACCCTCTAATGTGCCATGCTTAGGTTCCCATCCCCTAAAGGAATTATTTACCTTTCCTTACCAACCATTTTTCCATAAATAACTTATCAATGGGAAGAGTTACCCTATTCAATAAGTTTTCCCTTGCTCATTTTACCAACTTAGATTTATTTGTGTCTAAATTTTCCAACCCTCAATAGTCCAAATATTAGAAATGAATTGAGTGTAGTTTCAAACCAATAATCAATATCCTAGTTATAAGGTGTGTCAAGATTTTTGGTTACCTAAATATATTTTTTAGTCCACTTGATAGGTTTCTTAATGTGGAATATGAAACCTTCTATATGCTTAGCTTGTCTCAATATCCAAGATCACAAACTCTACGCAAATGTGACCCAAAATTATTCTTCTTGGGATTTGAAGAAAGATTCTTTTACTTATAGAAAATATTCACCCATTAATTTGGTCTTAGAGTGAGCTTTTTTTGTATCTCTTCCCACCACTCTTAAATTTATATTAATGTTGGTTTCCATAATAACAATGGATACCTTCCCATAGACATTATATATCTAAAGTCCACACAACACCACCAAATATTGACATAAAATTTGAAGTTTTGGTTATAGATGTTTATGTTGTTCAAGTTAACTTTAGTTGAAAATAATGTGACACATATGTTAGTATTAGTTAGAATCAATTATATTATGCATTCATAAATAAAATAACTAGGAGTGATCATTCAAAAAAAACATTACATAGTGTTTCTTACTCCAAATTTTATTTTATTTATATAATATAATAGAAATAACTATTATAGTTTTCATAGATGTCTCTATTATATATTGTTTTACTATTTACTCAATTTACACTTTTTACTAAGCTATTACAAAGATTAATATGCTTCGTAACCTCTTTTACTCACTTTTCTTTTAAAATTCAACTCTTCTATGCTATATTATTTAATTAATAAATTAAGGTTTAAAAATTGACTAGCTATCTATACAAATTGACAGTCATGTTTGTGTGAGACATGCATTTTGCTTCAAAAAAGTCATCTTGTGTTACCACAAGGTATAATCTCTACCATGTTTCCTAGGTTGGTTAAAGCCTTTATCTTATTGTCTTCGGGATGTATTCTGTTACTTCAATAAAGTCATATATTCTACAATGATCCTTTTTGGGTCCTTAACTTGTGAAGAATCCTACCAAAATTTGATTGGATTTTATTCCGTTGTCTCATCCTCTATACAAATTATGAAGATCTTGATACGTAAAAAAAAAATCCATCTAACTAAATATCATAAATTGAATTATCAAAATAGGGGCTCATGATGTAGATTCTTAATCCTTAGGTAGATGATTCTCATACTTGTTCACCATCTCTTTAGAAATGTTTTGAAGTTCATAAGTATGATTTTGGCCTCTACAATCTTTTCTTCTATTTCTATATTCTATTTGGATACCATCACTATGTCCTTTAGGGATTTGAAATTATCTAGTATGTGTAGGTATGCTTCATGAACCTTGATCTAAATTTACATATTCTCCATTTGGGTATTTATAAAAATCCCATAATATTCCATGTCCTCATAAATAAGTATGTGTTGAGACTTTTTTAATTTATATTATTTGTGAAAACTTATTCATTTGGTCCATTATACCCTAGTGGGGATTTGTTTTTAGAACCAAAATTAGGAGAAATAATATTTAACTATTTACATATCACCTATAACTCCTTATTTTTATCTTCAATCCATAGGGGCCAACTGATTGCATATGCAAAATAAGTGATTGCATATCTCATTGATCCCTATATATTCTCCACTTTCTCCTTGTACTTCATTATTTTAGCCTAATTTCCATAAATAGTGGACCCTAGAGTTATTCATCATATTATATTCTAGCCTCTAGTTTGATTAGGTTCTTATCTATTGTGGATCCTAGATGATTGATTATTTTTTCCATTGTTTTCATTAATTTAATTCCTATTGGCCATGTTATGTCTAGGTCATATTAAGGTCTGGTAGTGGTTAATGGAATTAAATAATTTTTGATGCATTCATCAAGGTTTACATATTGTGTCATGTAGTCTACCCTATCACTCTAGATAATATTTTATTCAACTATTTCTTTCTCTATTGGGGTTCATTTTTGCAGGCCTACTAAAACTTGTCCTCTTACAGAAGGTTGAAGGAGGCTTGGTAGCATCATGATTTTAGATGTTATCTATTTTTGTCATGTAAAATCTAATTTTATCCACTTTTGTGGATCCACAGGAGTAACTATACCACTTTGAACAATTCCTACTACTCCTATGTTGATCTAAACTGATATTTTACTATACTCATATTTACATAGTGTTTGTAGAAGGACTGCTACCCTCTTTGCCCTTATTCCCATTTATTCATGTTCTAATTTTTATTTTTATTCCTTAATTTTCTTCTTTTCCTCCTCTTGATTTATATAAGTTTATTTTTATAAGAACCTTTTCTTTTCTTCCCTTGTTTCTTTTTCTCTTCCTCCTCTATTTTTCATTTTTCTTCCTCATGTTTTTGTTTTGCATGTTTTTTATCCTATTTTATTTTATTTTTATTCTCCTCCTATGATACCAATTTTTATTCCTCTTCTATTTTTATTTTGTTTTCCTCCTCTATTTTCATTTTCTTGTTCTAAATTTTTTGTCTTCTTCCTCTTTTTTTGCCTTTTTTTCCCGAAAATCTATCTAACTTGTTGGGTAGTTATCTCTATAATTTCTTATATTTTTATTTGCTCCTCAACTAGTTATTTTTATAGTTAAATTATTTTTTGTGTTTAAAAATATTATAATTATTTCAATATTTGGAATTGCTTTTATTTTTCCAAAGTATCTGCTACCATATCAATTTTATGTTTAGTTCTTGTTTTTGTTTGTTGGATTCATCTCAACATTTATTTATCCATAGGAGACAACTAATTCCTACAATTCCTTTTTTAGTTCCTTTTTTTGGTATTTTTTTATTTTCATTTGGGTTTATTTTATTTTTATTTTTTTCTTTTAATTATAATCTCCTATAGGTAAGCAGGGAGTCATACTAGTGTATCATCTAGAGTAAATGGACTGACTATTCTATGTTGACCCTCCATATTGTCATAATTATATAATTTTACAAAGATATGTATATCTCATTTATTTTTTCACATTCCAATTAGTTTTTTCATGTTAGAAACTTCCATTTTGGTGTCATTTTCTTCACTTGTCTGTGTTTCTTGTTATCCTTCTTTTAATGACTCTGTTTTTGACTAAGTCACAAGTTTTTTTTGTAGGCCTTTTATTTTTAACACATTTTTATTTTTATTAATTTTATATGTAATATATGATGAATAAATTATTATTATCCCCCCACTCATTTTGAATAAAGTTTGTCTCACTACTAAACATGATGTGTGAGACACTTCTTGTTATTCCTCTGCCTGAATTTTTTTATAAATTTTTTAGAGGTCCTCTCCCCTATTTTGGATATATTTTCAATCAAAGAATATGAAGGATTAAATTTTTAATTGATATAATATTCCCAAAAAATATCAATATTAGTGTATTATTTGACCATAAATGTGGTAGTCTCCTCCTCTTGTTCCTAAGTTAGTGGTTCCAATCATATAATTTATTTTTGCAGTTAAGATGATTTACATAGTGTGGGATTTTTGTAAGAGGTTCTTATATAAACTTTAAAGAATGGTGTCTCATGTATTTAAACTAAAATTAGTACCTCTAATGTATGGAGTATATATTATGTGATAGATTGAGAACTAACTCCTAATTCAGTCACAAATTGAATAGTCTAGGATCCTATGGTAAACCCATATATCTAACAACCACTACCTCAATTTTCTCATGAGTAACCTCATAAGGGAGGGGTGGAAGTGGTTAATGTTTAATAAAAATATTATATGTAGATATTATCAGTGTCCACTCTAAAATTTAATTCTATGAAATGACTATGAACTATTCCTGGGAAGATTATAAATCTCCCAGGTGCCATGTTTCTATTTGTTCTCTCCCATGCAAGAAAGTGTCCTAAATAATCTTGTACTATAGGTATGGATTATAGTGAAATTTTTATTTATGATTATATATGGGTATTAGGGTCCCATTGAACTAAACCTTGATGGCCTAGAATATTATTCATGAATTTTATGGTCAAAACTAGTAGGAGAGAGCCATAACAATAATCATGTGTCCCTTGATTTCTTTTTTTGAGGTTGTCTTGGTATTGTTTGTGAAGTGTAGTAGCCAAATAGTATTCAATCCTAGTTGTAATAATTTCCTATGAGATTTTTACACTCCTTGAAGTAGATGAATCCTCTCTATTTTTAAAGTACAACTTCCATGTAATTGATTTTATGGCTTATTGTACTCTAGGATATCTTATCTTCTAAATGGAGAGATATCATAAATTTAAAAGTGTGCCTATGAATTCAGCCATATATTTTATGGTAAATTTTTTCTTGGCATGATATTTGTGATTGTCACACACTTGATTCATCAACCCAATCAATTTATGGATGACTACTGGTATGATATGATATAGTCGATCTAGATACAAAATATCTTCATGAGCTAAAATAAGGAGTACCTTAGTGGTACTTTACATCAACCCAAAATATGGGAACTAGTTATATACATTTAATTTGATCCTAAGGATAATGCTATACTTTGTTGCATATTCTATTTTTTGTGTTTGTAGATTTTACTACATCATCTCCCTTCACTCAGGTTTCATAAATCAATGATTAATCTCTACAAAGTGTGAATGAATGTATTTGTTTATATGTTTAGAGTGCATTACCAAATATGGAATAGGGAAAATTCACA
This sequence comes from Torreya grandis, assembly GCA_037957365.1. Taxonomy (NCBI): domain Eukaryota; kingdom Viridiplantae; phylum Streptophyta; class Pinopsida; order Cupressales; family Taxaceae; genus Torreya; species Torreya grandis. Next base: position 258,151 of record JARHVA010002856.1, read on the forward strand.
CTACATATCTATATTTTATGACTTCACAAGTGACTCTTATATATTGGTTGCCTGATTTACTCTACACTTATGACTTGTGTCACCCTATCTCTCATTTTTCTATATTGAATAAAAATATCAACTAATTATTGTAGCTTCATATGAAATTTGAGCATAGTTTTATTATTATAGGATTGTGTAATTAATTCATTAAGTGAAACCCTTATTTTATAATTCCCATAATCTAGTCATTAATCATGGGGGTATGGTGGCATATTTATTACCATTTATTAATTTTATCCATTTCCGCCTACTTTATTTGCTTTGGTTCTTAATTAATTTTTTTTAGTCCTTTCATAATTATCTTTATTACGTTATAAATTTTCATTTTTAATATTTATTTTGTTCCCACCAAATACCCATTTGTATTCTTAGTCATGTTATGGATTTAAAATAACCCATGATATATATCTTTATTTAGAGAAAAACATATCTACACCATGTCCTTCAAATCTTATTTTCTTTACCACTAATTTAAGATTATTTTCATAAAACTTGTACTCCTATTTATGTTTATATATCATTATACCTGCATATTCCCTTCTTTGGGGTTCTATATTTTTCCTATCCTTTTTCTTTTTTCTTTTTCAAAATTTTCTAGTTATAATTTTTTTTCAATACTGTTATGTTTTACTTTTTTTTGAAAAATTATTTTTATCTTTTTCCTTTTTTTTAGTTTTTTTTAAAATATTTTTTTCATTTTTTTCATCACCACTTATTTTATTTTATACTCTTCTTAACTTTACCACTCGGAGGGTTGTCATGATAAAAAATTAGGTAGTTGGATGTCTAGCATAATATACCCTAGTATCCTCACTCAACTTGCTTAGTTGGGGGGGCAGGGGGTAGGGATGGGAACATGATCAACAACCATATTCCTAGATTCACAAAATAAAGTACCATAATACACTAACTCAAATCACTTGGTTATAAGGGCAATGCCACCCCTTATGTTGCATTAATGTTTTTCATTGCATTTCATTATAATTATGAGTGGTGTAAAGTTTCAATTGGGCCCCATTCACAAACCCTTTTATTAGTGTACCTATAATTTTTATCAATTTTATATCTCCAAAGATTAATATGTCCTCAATTATATATGTCCCCATACATATTATATTTAGCTTTCCTAAATTTTTATATTTCATGTCATATATTATTACCTTATCTTTAATTTTATATTCCTTGACCTTAATATGCCTTGCATGCAAATATTTTTGGTTTATTTTATTTTTAGTTTGATTATATACCAATAATAATATTTTCTCACCAAAATTTTCCAAATATATCAATATCTATTGAATGGAATCCTTATTATTCAATATAAATGTCATCAATATTCTCAAACTTAGTAGTATATACTCCATTGGTATTGCCACTTCTAAACCATATACTAACTAAAAGAGGCAATATTTAGTTAATATTTTGTAGGTAATATGGTAAGCCCATAATAATATTAGTATATCAGTGTTCCAATCTCAAATATATGTATTACATACATTTGTTGCTACATTATCCAATACCTTCTTAAATGCCTCAACATTCCCATATGCTTGAGGGTGATAAGGAATACTTTTGTTATGTTAGATAAAAAAGTGTTTAAGTAATTATATAATTGTATTATTGAAAAAATGTTTTCCCTAGTCACTTATTATAGTTAGGGGACATCTAATCCATGTAATTATATTTTCATAAAGGAGCTTTATAGTAGTTTTAGCTATATAATCCTTTGTGGGTATGACTTTTGTTCATCTTGTCAAATATTATGTTCTAGTAATAATAAATCTATAATTAATATTTCATGTCATAAGATTAATAGGACCCATGAAATCAATGACACATTTTTAAAATGGGATGGAGAGGCATTTCATCTCTTTCATTATGTTTGCCCAAATTTTTGGCACATGTAATAGTTTATAACATATTTATGTGCATACTTAAATAGTATTGGCCACCATAGGCTTAAAAGAATGATATTATTACCCATAATTTATTATGAGATATATCCTAATTTATTATGATCTATATCCTCTTATATCCCTATCATGGTCTTTTTTTATAATATTGTCTCATTTGTGTGGTAAAGCTACTCTCATTAATAATTCTTCTCTTCCTTTTTTAATAATTCTTGATAAATTATTTTAAAAGGAAAATCTTATATCATCAATATTTTTTATTCTAATGTGCCATATTCTTTATGGAAATTTCCATTGGAGAGAAATTAGGGAATATTTTCCATATCCTTGGGAAAAGCCTCAATGTAGAAGAGATGAGTTCTAAGAAACTCATCCTCAATTGGGCCTAAGTTTTCTCTTGTAGTAATATGAGATAGTTAATAAATCCCATTGGTTATCCTACCAAGGGTTATAATAATTTTAAACTCAAATTCTTGGAATAAAATTAAGCATTAAAATTTTTTTTCTTATATAATTGGTTTATTGATCAACCATTTGAGTGGTTCATGATCAATAAATAATATGAATAAGGTTTCCTATAAGTAATATCTAAAAATTTTCACCACATACACAATAACAAATGCCTCTCTTTCTATGGTGGATTTATTTGTTACTTCCTTTTCCAAATTTTTACTTGAAAATGATATAGGATGGTCTATATTACTGTAGGGCTATTCCAACACCCCTCTTATTGCTATTCTAGAAGCATCCACAAGAATTTGAAATGATATATTGAAATCAAATAATAATAATAATAATGCATTTGAATTCTTAATATTTAACTTATCAAAGGATTCTTGACAATGTGTCAAAAATTGATTATACTATTTCTTCAATAAATATTCTATGGATACACTAATGGATACATAATTTCTAATAAACTAGTGGTGATAGCCAATGTAGCCTAATATTTTTATAAATATTTTTTTGTGTCTTGGGAGTTGGTAGATTTATGATAATTATAGGTTTAGTGGATCTACTATTAATCCACATTTTTAGATCAAATGTCTTACCAGTGAACTAAATGGTGTGGTAAAAATACATTTCTGTAGGTTGAGTTAGATGTTATGTTGCCTACATCTTTGGAACATTAACCAAAACACCTAAACATGATCTTTTAGAAATCCATACACCATCTAATCATCTAGGTACACTTACATAAACTCATGGATAAAATATTTGGTTCCATTCACCATTATCCTACTAAACACAACCAAAACATTTTTTCAATCCAAAAGGCATTAATATATACATAAGGATCCCCATTTAGTTGTAAATGTGGTATTTTTCTAATCTTTAGGAACTATCCTTACTTTATGGTATCTAGAGAATCCAATAGTAAAAAAGTATAATTCTCTTTCTGAAATATTCTCTAATATTCATTTTTAAATGGTGTTAGGAAGGGATCATGAAAATATGCCCTTTTCAACTCCATAAAATCAATGCATATATGAATTTCTCATTTGTATTATTTTGGATAACCATAGGGATTATCTATTCTATCTCTTCAATAGGGATTATTATTCATTCGACTAGAATTTTATCCAATTCATTATTCACCTTAGCCTTAAGATTCATATTTAATTTGTACATTATTTTGTGTAATGGTTTTGAATCTTATTTTTTTTAGGTTGTGGAGCTAAAAGCTTCACTGATGCAAACAGGGGAGGAGGTTGCTGAAGGTTGCTAAGTTGCAGAGCAACCGGCGTCGGTCTGATCAACTAATGTCGGTTAGGTTAGTGAAGATAAGTAACCAACATCGGTCAGGTATCAGCCAATGTCAGTCACCTACAGGCAGATAGGGACTGACGTCGGTCGCCTGTGCGGTTTAGAATTGCAAGTTTTACGGGCAGTTAGTTAACAAACCAAGTGTTTGCATGTCAAGAGCCAAATTTAGACTAGAAGCTATAGATCTAATTATTGTTTGGATGAGATCTATATGATAGACTCATGGACTATATTGTAAAGTGTGCTAGAGAGTAGAAATTAGCTCCTTCAGAGAGAAGAGAGCATGGTGTGTTCCTCCTAGTTCCAAAGGGGTGCTGAGTGTGTATGATCTTGGAGAGTTGCAGGTGTGCAAGTTCTGGTAGAAGATTCATCGAGGTACTGGTTGAAGAATCATAAGGACTTGGTGAGGCAAGGATAAGGGTTCTTCAGGGTGTAGAGATATCTACAGGGTAAGTAAGGTCTGTTGATTTGCAGGTGGCAGCAAGGAAAGAGAGATCTACTTGGAGTACAGTTGTGTACTTGGTGTATTGGCAGCGTTGTTACTGACTGGTGGAGGTGAACACCAACTCTGTATTGGAGTTGATTATTGGGACCGTAAGAGAGAGAGGGAAGAAGTCCTTGAGGTGTGGCAAGCCTTTGAGGTGGAAGAAGAAGTGGCATCTTCTTCATTATATTTTCTTTTGAGTGATTATTAATACAATTGTGTATTGTCTCTCATACCCTGTGTTGTTTCAAATTTCTAGTTACTTATTCATTCTAGTTAAATTCTGTGTTTAGTTGCTAATATAAGAGGTAATCATATATACTCTTATTGGTGGAGTAGGATCTTGACAGTTGGTATCAGTGTAGGTTGAGCAGGATGACCAGGTTGGTACCAACTTGACAGTTGGTACCAGAGCTTTTAGTTGGGTTGACTAATAGGTGGTTCAGATTTGGTTAGTGTTTTTTGATTATAGGTCACTCTCAGGGGTTTTAAATTGAGTGGGAGTATAGAAATGGTAGAAGAAAGTAAGCTACGAATGGATAAATTGAATAGCATGAATGGTCCGATTGATGGAAAGAAAGAGAAGGTAAAGGAAGATTGTTGGTCGGTAGAAGATCAGCGTGTAGAAGCAGATGTTGCAGGTGATGTTGCACAGGTTGCTCTGGATAAAGTAGAATCTTTGTTTACAGATTCTTTTGCCTCTTTCCATGCAGCCCAAAATAGAGCATCTTTTCATGGGTATGTCTTTGGAGACTTTGGAGAGATTTATTTAGGGGTTGGTGAGCCTTGTCAGATTGTTGGCAAAGGGGAAGTGAAGCTGAAAATGTAGATGGATAACACACAAGTGTTGAAGGAGGTCATGCAAGTACCAATCTTGGAGATGAGTCTAATTTCTTCAAGAAAGTTGGGTGATGGGAGATGCACAGTAACTCTCACAGCGGATGTACTTGAATTAGACAGTGGTAAGAAAGTAGGTATCCTTTATCTATCTACTTATATTATTGATTCACCTTCTATTGTAGAGATGTGGCTTTGTAGGCTTGGTCACATATGTAGGAGGGGAATGCATGTTCTTAAGCAGAAGGTAGATATCTTTGACAAACTTAAGAACTGGAAAGCCTTGGTGTTCATAAAGGAGATGACGGACAGAGATCAACTGAGGGGACTAAATTATTTTGAGTAGGGTTGTGTTGATTTGAGTAGGGTTTTGATCCAAAAGGAGCTTGTGGGTAAAAATTCATCACTCACAGGTGAACACAGGTACCGGCATCAGTCAGGAGGAATTGACGTCGAACAGATAGGCACCAATGTCGGTCATGTGTAGATCAACAGAGTTAGTGGTGTCAATTAGAAGGAACTGATGTCGGTCATACAAAAATTGACATCTTCAAGAGGTACACCAGTGTAGGTTAGGAAACTGACGTCGGTAGATAGGGTCAGTCGTAGGGAACCAACGTTGGTTGGGTGCAGATTGGGAGATGATCAAGATCAGTCACTGGAACGGATATTGGGCAGACAACAAGCTATCAAGGAGTCTCAAACACCCATATGGAGGATTGAAAGGGTAAGTGGACCTCATATTCATTATTCACCTTCTTACTAGTTGCTTATTGATGGTCGAGAACCAGGAAGATGTGAAGAGGCAATGCAGGTAGAATCCAAAAATAGTGGGAGCTTGGCATGGATGAGGAGTGTGAGTCCTTAGAGAAGAACCAAACAAGATTTTTTAGCTAGAAGAAAGCACTAAAAGATGGATGGATTCCCAAGTTGAAGAAGAGATTGGATGGATACGTGAGATGAAAGGCCAAGGTATATGGTCTTGAGGAAGCTACAGGACAGTGGTACAAGTTTTGACAGGTGGATGACAAAGCAGGGCTTCAGTCAATGTCAGTGTAACCATTGTATTTGACTTACCAGGTGGATGATGGTCGCAACATTATCCTATTACTGTATGTGGGTGATATGCTAGCAGGTTCGTACATATAGGGATTTGCTGAGCTAAGGGTAAGGTTAGTTCAGAGGTATGTCATGAAGAATTTGGAGCAACAAAATTCTTTGGCATAAGAGACATGGAGATTTTGTCTCTAGTGGGAGCTGATGTGAAGAAGGTGTTGGTGAGGTTCAAGATGCAGGATGCAGAATCGGTAAGCACACCAAGGGTTGGACAGTTCAAGCTTAGCTTAGAATAGGGTTTGAAATCACATAAGGTCTGGGGTAGACCTGAGTTTTTCCCAAGCAGTGGGAGTTGTCAGAGAGTTTGGAGCCAATTCAGGGAAGGTGGATTCTCAGGTATCTGAGAGGGACTAGCAACAGGGATTCATGTTATGCAGGGTCAAGGTCTTCACTACATGGGTTTGTAGGTTCGGATGTGGCAGGTTACTTGGATGACAGGTGTAGCATCACATGTTGTGTGGTGGTTGGTCTTTAGGATTGATCTTGAAGAGGGATACAAGCCAAGGAATGAATTAGATGAAGGTATAGGTATAGGTACAGGTGCAGTTATTTATCTCCAAGTGGGAGATTGTTAGGTTGTGGAGCTAAAAGCTTCACTGATGCAAATAGGGGAGGAGGTTGCTGAAGGTTGCTAAGTTATAGAGCAACCGGCATCGATCTGATCAGCCGATGTCAGTCAGGTTAGTGAAGATAAGCAATCGACATCGGTCAGGTATCAGTCGATGTCGGTCACCTCCAGGTAGATAGGGACCGACGTCGGTCGCTTGTGCGGTTTAGAACTACAATTTTTATGGGTAGTTAGTTAATGAACCAAGTGTTTGCATGTCAAGAGCCAAATTTAGACTAGAAGCTGCAAATCTAATTATTGTAATTAGATGTCTAATTATTGTTTGGATGAGATATATATAATAGACTCATGGGCTGTATTGTAAAGTGTGCTAAAGAGTAAGAGAGCAAAAATTAGCTCCTTCAAAGAGAAGAGAGCATGGTGTGTTCCTCCTAGTTCCAAAGGGGTGCTGAGTGTGTATGATCTTGGAGAGTTGTAGGTGTGCAAGTTCTGGTAGAAGATCCACCGGGGTACTAGTTGAAGAATCATAAGGACTTGGTGAGGCAAGGACAAGGGTTCTTCAAGGTGTAGAGATATCTACAGGGTAAGTAAGGTCTGTTGATTTGTAGGTGGCACCAAGGAAAGAGAGATCTACTTGGAGTATGATTGTGTACTTGGTGTACTGGTAGCATTGTTACCGACTGGTGGAGGTGAACACCAACTCTGTATTGGAGTTGATTGTTGGGACCGTAAGAGAGAGAGGGAAGAAGTCCTTGAGGTGTGGCAAGCCTTTGAGGTGGAAGAAGTGGCATCTTCTTCATTGTATTTTCTTCTGAGTGATTATTAATACAATTGTGTATTATCTCTCATACCCTATGTTGTTTCATATTTCTAGTTACTTATTCATTCTGGTTAAATTCTGTGTTTAGTTGCTAATACAAGATGTAATCATATATACTCTTATTGGTGGAGTAGGATCCTGAAAATTTTAGCTATATTTTCATGGTAAAAATATCTTATTTTATTACTTTAAGTTCGATAAATTTTCATGGAAATAGGCCCTTAAATTATCTTAGTAATTTAGGTATCTTTTCAACTTCTTCTTAGGCCCAATAATTTCTAAATTTGGTAATTTTGGGGTTGCCTTCTTTGGGTATATTTTCCTCTCTTATATTGATAAGTTGATAAAAGTATTGTGTTTTGTCATTTGTGGCATCAATAAATTATCTTTATCCTTCTTCTATGTCTATTTTTATATTTTATGATTTATCTTCATTGTCATCCACATCATGTTTTATTATTTTCCTAAAATATATTTGATTCATAGCTTCCTTTTTTTGGTTATATTTCTCCACAATTTTGGTAATTATCTTTTTATTATTCCAGTGGGTTCCCAATCATCAATATGCCCCAATATCATCTCTTGTTATTTTATTATGATAAATTTCTATTTTTTGGTAGAGTTTGGCATGAATAAGAATGTTTTAATTTTATGTAATTCACTACAAACCATGGTATCTGGGTCCCATTAGTTGAAATTTTAACATAATATCATCTTAATGTCTTCTCAAGTCTAATTTCCTTTATGCATCTATTGATTCATATACCATGTTCTTGTATATGTTTCTAGGATCCAATAAAATGATTGTGCCCAAAGATGTCTATCTATTTCTCATTTTATAGTCCACATATTTTCATATTTTCAATGTGTATTTTTTAGATTGTTGTTCCTACATATCTCTATATTTATAGAAAATAGATTTCTACTTTGATGAACCTTATCTGAATTAGGCTAATGAAAGATCTCTAATTTTAGATATTAGTTTTGTGGGTGTTCCACCATCTTGAGGTGGTGATATTCATGGTGTCATAAATTACCTAAATCCTTGTTTGTTCCTAGGGAATTACCCTTATCATCTATTGTATGTAGTCTTCTACAATTTTTATTCTAATGATTTTTGGTAATTTGGCATGGAAGGCTCATTTAATGTGGTATGCCCTTCTCCTATATAGTATTGTATTATTTAGTTTTATAGTTTTATTTACCAAATATTTTATTTTCCTCATGTGGTATACTTTTATGATTCCCCATACAACCAAACTTCAATATCATCATTAGAGTTTATTTCTACCTCTCCATGTTCAAGTAATATTCCCTCTCATCATTAGGTTCATGCTCATCTTCCAGTTTTTTGATTATATTTAATATGTAAAATATTTCTTCATAATCACTACATACATCATATATCCATAATTGTTTAGACCATGCAACTCCCATCTTTATTTCTAATGGAGAATAGACTAAAAATCCATTCTTTTCAAATGCAATCTCTTCGTCTTTAGAATTTAATGTGTCATTGCATTAGATGAACCATTATAAGTGTAACAAGTTTAGGTAGCTTATATATTACATGTCAATCAATTTTAAATCCACTTTTATTTTTATACCCATTAAGTTAACCTGAACATCTCTTAAAGTTCCTATTAGCGAGCATGGTGTGTCATTCACCATTATAATATCATATGTTGTGGTATGTAACTATGATTTACTTTCTCCCATGTAATACATGATAAGACATTTGTATCTACTCCAAGATTTGATAAGGTCTTCCTTAGCTTATGACCATCTATTTTAATATCTAGTAAGTTTTTTGTTTTGTTCCACTTGCTACTTGTTCTAAACACATTATTATTATTATTATTATTATTATTATTATTATTATTATTATTATTATTATTATTATTATTATTATTATTATTATTATTATTATTATTATTTAATTTTTATCAAGTCATTGTACCTAATGTTCCCTCTATTTTTTATTCCAGTACTTACACAATTTCATTAATTTATTTACTATATATTTATTTTTTTTATCAACTTCAACATCTATTTTAAGGTTCCAATATCATCTTAAAAAAATAGGTTAGTTAAAGCTGATCTTTGTCCTAATTATCTTGTATGATTTTTATACTTTTCTCAACTATCTAATTATGTTCATGTATATTAGGGTGTTCATTATCACAAACTATTTTAGACTCATCTTCAAAATCTATAGATTTCTCTTTTCCTTTCCCTATTCTCATTTTGCTTTGGTTATTTACCACCACTCAAGGTTTTGAATCATAAATGGAAATGATAAGAATTTTCTTCTAAGAATTATATTTAGGTTATTTTAACATTTCTCAAAATTCTCTAATTTTGTTTAAAATGGATGTTTTTTTAATATGGGCCTCCCTCTTCTTCCATAATCTTATTATCTCCTAATTTGTGGTATACCTCATTACCCATCCTTTTTTATCATTTCCTTTTGGATTTTTCTTCACATTTTTTACCCATTTCTATGTGGAGGGGTGTCTTACCTTAGGGCAAAATAAAAATCATGAGTTCCTTTTTCATGACACAATCCACACTCTACCTATGGTTCTTCTATGTAATTTCTCACAATATGCCCAATCTTTCTACATTTATAGTAGGTTGGTAGTGGTATCTCCTAACTATATCCTTTATTATATCCTTGACTGTAGTTTTGGTTATACCCTTTACCCAATGAATAATTTTCTCACCCTCTATAGTACCCTCCTTGGCCTCCTCTTTTATACCCCCACTAGTTATTATTATAATCTTATTGTTTGGATTTTGTGACTGATATTCTTATAGTGTGAGAGGATTTTGGTATTTTTAGATGGGGTGTAGTATGTTAGGGTTTATCATTAGTAATTTAGGTGATGGGATTTAAAAAATTATGGATACTCTTATGATATTAATATCATGTACACCCACAATTGCATCTATCATAGGATATCTATGATTGTAATGACTACATATCCAAAAATACTATAATACATTAGTTTTGTCATGGGTGGAGAAACTTCCATCATTAGAAATAAAATTTGGGGGTGCTAATCATATGTCTGACAAATTATGAAGTACATTATATCATAATATATCAATTTTTGAAAAGAAGGAGAAATCCCTACATTTTTTATGATACCCTTATTTCTGGTACTCATTTTTATATTTCATGATGGGGAATTTTTTTAATGAGTGTACTTATGCATATAAAGTAGTACACTAAATCTTGGAACTTGGTGGGTTATTATTAAATGTCGATGAAAAACTCATCACCTTTCATATAAATCTCTTTTTTAAATTTTAACTATTCTAATTCCAACTATATCATTTCCGCATTATCTTTTAATGATGAATAAGTTTTACATCTCTAGGATTGAGATTCTAGGTGTGATGCCATCTCAACATTTCCACAAATGTATTGATTTTTTTTCATCCATGTTTATCATAGATATTATATTAATCTAGAAATAAACCACTCAATTATTTGCTTCCCATTCCATGGTCCCTCCAATTTTATTAATATTGATATAAATCTTTGGTCATACTCTTTCACTATTTCTTTTTCTTTTTGTATCAACTCTCTCATATTACTAACACTTTCAGTAGGAATGCCAGGGTAATGGCATTTGAATTAATTTTCTATGTCTTCCCATGTACTCGCATGTTTAGAATAATTTTTCATGCACCATTTAAGGGAACCATCCCTGAGTGTTCTTATAAAATCAAAGAGCGTTACTTTCTCATCAATGATATTATGTCTCTAGCAATATGAGTCCAATAAAAAAAAATGTTCTTACACATCATTAGTATCTTTTACAAATAGTAACAACATCAATCTATTTTTTCTCATTTTTGATTAATTAGTTTGTGTATGAATACTACTAGTAATACTGCTACTATCACTATTCTAGTTTCTCTATGTACTTGTTCTAGAAGTAATACTAAATCTTCTTTAATGATTGGATTTTTCTTATTTAACAAAATTATGACAACATCCTTTATATTTTCTTAAATATCCATGGAAGTATTTTTTCCCTAAAACTTCTAATTAATTTATTATAAATTCACTTCTATGCTCAACCTTTTCATTATAATTTTTTTACTTATCTACTACTTCTTCTCCTATATATATGTTTCTCTTTGTATAATAGATGGATGTTCATGTGTTGTGAATTGGCATGGGGGAGGTCATTTGGTCCAAATGGTTTATTTCCTTGTGGGCCCTATTATAGTTAGGGTTTTAGAGGGCTATGCCACTTCGAGTAGCCTCTTCATAATATTCGATAACTACATTATCTTCTTCTCAAATATTTTCATTAACTAATGCCTCTTACATTAATAACTTCCTCTCAGTATTTTTTCTATAATATGAATACTAATACTTATTTATGAATCACATTCTTCCTTAAAATTGATATCTCTTACTACGTCAACATACACCTTTACGTTTTCTTCATGACTTTCCTCCTGATCATTACATTAAAAATTTCATTCAATTTTTAAAGTATATTCTCTTAGTTACACTCTCCTATTTTTATGGTATTCTATTCATCTCTTCTTATACCATTTTCATTAATGATCAAACTATGGACCAAACTACACATCACCTATTAGTCATTTGCACTAAAGATTTTTAATAGTGTCAGGGTTCCCATCAGTGCATAAAATTATGATGATCATTATCACATATCATTCATGTCTTTTTTCAGTGTGTAATGTAACATATCTTCTATTCTATTGCTCTCACTAGTTTCTTCTGCACCCTCTAGTAATGTGAATGCTAACTCATTTGTTTGTGGAAAAGGGATAACATCCATATTTTCAATATGAGTATTTTTTCTAGTACAATCCATTTTTAATTCATTATATATATTGTCCTTAACATTATTTCTTATCTCTTTTTATTTTTTATTTATTTTATATATTTTGACTTAATTATTTTATCCTCAATATGTTTTCTCATCTCTTCATTCACCATTTTCTCTTTGTATAACTTCTTTAATTTCTATCATTATTATCTTATGTATCTCTTAACTAATTGTTATTAATTTGATACTTATCTTCCTACACCTATACATATCATTTAATTTACCCCAATCATTTATACCATATAACTTTATGAGTCACATCTTTTGAGGACCCCCCTTCTTTCCACCCACCATCCCTTAGGTTCTTATCCACTAAAGGAATTGTTGACCAAATTTGACTTTTAGGTCAAATTGGGGGCACCCCTAGTAAAAAAATTGTTTTTTAGGCTTATAAGGGGGTATAATGTATTTTAATGAGGTGTTTTATATATCATTTTATTTCAATTGAAGTTGTATTAGCTTTGGTCAATTAGTTTCTAGTTCCATTTATCATTTTGGGTCATTTTAAGGGTTAAAAATAGTGTATTAATGATTTATATAGGTTTCTTGGGAAATGTGAAAGTGTCAAAATATTATTTCATGTCCCATGTGTCTTTATAATTCTTAATAAATTGACATAGCTAAAAATATTGTAGGTTGTTAAGAGAAAAGTTAGTTTTCCTAAAGAAATGGAAGCAAATGTCACTTGTACGGCCTCTTTGGGAAGTGTGACACTTGGGAAAGATGGAAATATGTATCTTAAGATTATCCAAACTCATATCCATGATTTAATTGTTATTTAGGTGCCATTTTTGACCCAAAACCATTATGTTACATTTTTGCCCTTCTTGGCATAGAGAAGTGACTTGCAAGTTTGTACTTGGTACGGAAAACTCATAGAGTTTCAGGAAAAAATATTTTTTGGGAATATTATAAACTTATATAAATTCAAATACATATAATAATTTTGATAAATGGTTAATTTTTCTTCATGAGCCATCCATTTGAAGTGGACTATGCAAATTTATTTACTCATCTATGTACCTTGTCAGTTTTCCCTTGGTTTGAATAGATCCATACAAACCAATTGCTCGTAATTTTTTATATATTATGTTGGAATAATTATATAACACTTATCATGCTTTGTTTCATGTTTTAAGTTTCTTTGATGAGTTAATAAGCTTCAAGTTGGCAGACTGGTCCTTTTTATGTTGTGGGTAGGCTTCCATTATCTTCTAGTTTTTTTTCATGCTTCTTCAGTGGTAATAGGGGGTTGTAATAGGTTAATTTATATGTTTTAAATGTTATATGTTTTCCATTAAAATTTAAATTTCATTCTATAAAACATACCCCATGAAAATAGAATCATAAGACATCATATAATCAGTTGACTCTATGACTGTCCTACACAATCAACCAGGTGCCATGACACTTGTTTCACATTACAAGGAGGATTTTGACATTTTATTCATATTTTATAAGGTATTAAGAATTATTTTAAGGTTTTTAATTGAATATAGACTCATAAGTGACTCAAACTATACACATTACCCATACAACCTCTTAGTCTGCCATAGAATTGCACCTATAGGTGCCATAAAAGGGAAGTTAGGGTTGAAAGGAAGGTGTTAACACTTGTATCAAGTGTTTTAAGATGTGAGAGATGAATTTATAAGTTCTTATGATACTTGAAGATAATCATGATCATGAAAGACTTGTCCACTACCTGTAATTTTCATCTTGCTGCATGTATACCAAAACAATCACCTACAAGTGACCTAGATAGGGGACTGAGATACTAATGGAGTGTCATGGAATGTGGTGGTATTTCATTTAGAACCCTTACATGATGAAAAGACTAGGTTAAATTCATTAAAATTTCTACATGACTAAATGGGGCTGAGAAGGTTTACAAAAATGATGATGACTGAGTTTAGGTCCATAATCCCTAATTTAACAAAATAGAGAACCCTTTTATTTTGTGAACATCTTGTGAGATGGTGATAAGAGATTTTGATATGTTATTAGGGTTTATTTTAGTTATCCCTAACATGAAAAAGGAGTTCACAAGGTTATAAGGTTAGATGATAATGGGAGAAGGGTTGTTTGAGGTCTCAAAGTGACCCCCTAAATCACTAAAACCATGTAATAATGTCTACAGGTTTGAATTTAGAAGGAGTTTTCATTCGTAGTATAGATAATGGCCTTGCCCAAATTTTTGATCATTCAAAATGGTTAAAAGGATATCAAGTGAGCATAATTATCATTAAGTTAAAATGAAAATATGACCTTTTAACCCATACTCTCTCCTTAGTCCACACACTGTGTGGAGGTTAACCTATAACAGGTAAAGGCAAAAAGGGACTCCTACAACCATAGGTTAACTGAGTTAAGTAGTGACCTAAAACTTGATGAAGAGGTAGTTAAAGGGTTAGATGGATAGAATTAAGTTGGATACAATCTATCATGTCCATGAAAATGAACATGGACCCTTTAAAATGAATATGAAATAGAGGAGAGGGCACAAAAGATACAAGCACAGTCTGTTTGAACAAACACTGACAGTCTACCTTTTAAAGGAACTAGTATTAGATTTTACAAGTTTGGAGGGTCTAATAATATGATAAAAATATATTTATTTGTGTGGAGAGTCCTAAAAACTTGAAAAATGCCCTAAAATATTCAATTTTATTGAGAAAACATGGGAAGTACCCCATGTTTTGTCTCAGATATGGGGTACTTCCCTTGAAGCTCATAAGCAGGTAGTCTTGAGAGATAGGATAAAAGAGGTGGACCAGAAGCTAGGAAAACAATGGAAGAGGGTTTTTAGAGTTGTAAAACACCTAATACAATTCAAAAAACACCTCATAGAATAGATAAAGTAAACAAGGTATTGCATACACCAAGGGTTACAATCAATCATAACAGGCAAAATTAAGACCTAAGGACCAAATGAAGGGTCAAAGCCATTATTAGCATGAGATAAGATTAAAAAACCATTGGATAATGTTTTTTAGATGTATATAGAAGTTTATGATCCTTTTTTATGGAAAGTAACCATCAAAATCCATGTTGAGCTCAGGAGTGCAAGCAGGCCTATGGAACAAAATTAGGCCTAGTGACCAAAGGAGATGACCTTTTCATTTAGTGACCAAAGGAGATGACCTTTTCATTTAGTGACCAAACGAGATGACCTTTTAATTTTGAGATATAAGTTAGCCTCTAAATTATTGTAATAATGTAATTAGGGTCATAAAATAAGTGTTTGAACTTGTATAGCTCAAATAATCTCAATTGAATGGTCCAAAACACCATTATTTACAGTCAGGTCTAGGAGCAAGGAATAGGCCTAAAGGTCCAAATGAGAAGCTTTGTCATTTAATATTTAAATTAAGATTTAATATATATTAAAAAATGTATTTAGAGAATTTAATGATGTGTTTTACCTATCTAAAGATAGATAAATTCACCAAAGGTCAATTTAAGTCCTAAAGTGTAATTAAGCCTATTAGATAAGGGTATGCCTAAAGCCCAAACAAAGAGTCATTTTCATTTCTAGCTTGAAACAAACACTAAAATGAACTTGAATATGTTTTTGGGTCACTATAAGAGGTTTATAAGATTTTGGAGGCAATAAAAACATCAAGGAATCCATTCTTGACTCAAAGATCAATTCAAGCTTGCAAGAAGGAGAAGGACAAACTCAATAGGGCATCTTTTGAAGCTCATATTTTTCATGAGGATCTACATGGGAACCAAAGAAGTTAGGGAATGTTATCAGGGGTATTAAAATCTAAATTACTAAATTTTTTTGGTAGGTTAGATGTTAGGTTCTTATGAAACAAGCTTAAGGGTTAAAATAAGCTAAAACCCTCCTAAACCCTCAGCTAGGACCCGATGGAGAAAATGAGCTTGGAAGGATAGATTAATGGCATAGTTTGAATATATTAGATATTATATGTTGGATAGGAATACCTAAATATCCCTCAAATGCTAGCTATTTGTATAGAATTATATGGATGGAGGTAGAAACAAGCTTTTTCTCACTATTTTATGTGTTTTTCAAGTTATAATAAGTTTCAAGAGATGAAAAGCACATGGATGGAAATATTGAGACTTAAGATAACCCAAAATTTAGGTTTAATTCCTTTAAAATTTTCCTAAGTGTCTCAAATAGGTCCTTCAACTTAGCCAATCAAATATAGCATATTGGGCAAGCTAGAGAACAGGGAGGAAATCTTCAAGTAAAGAGATTTTAAGGTGCCCTTGATGATTCCAAGGCCATTTAGGGTTTTAAAAAATGTAAAAAAATTCATGTTATGGAATTTAATGAGTAAATAATTCCAAATTTGAATACAAGTGTGCAAGGTGCATGAGAAGGAGGTTTCCTAAAGTGTAGGTGATGATGGCTCTCTTGAAGGTGATTCCAAAAGACCAAGCATGAAACCAATGCATGAAGAGGAATTTTTGAGAGCATTACCTTACATTAAAATAATTGGACCTGCCTTTGATTAGATAAAAGTCACTCAAATAGGACTAATCATGAAGGTAGTTTTCTATGCAAGAAAAGGAGTTTTAGGCCACTTTGCAAGATTTTGATGATTTGAGATGACACTTGTAGCTCCTTATCTTGCATGGATAATATCATATATTTCTCACGTTCATAGGTAATTGATTCCCTTAGCTTGACAAGTATGTTTGTGACCCTTAGACTTATCTTCTTCTCTCTCTCTCTCTCTCAAACTCTATAAGAGTTAGCCATTTTGGCATTATATGGGATGCTTCACCTGAGTATGGAAAATACCTACTCATTTTTATACATTTTGATCAATAAAATTACTATTTTTTACCTCTTATATGACTGTTCATAGTATTTTTCATTTGAATGATTGATTTTGCTTAAGTGACACTCTTGTTTCCTTAACATGTTAGCTCATTCTTACAACCTATTTGTAGTTGGAAAAATTCTTCTTGTAGGGCATGTGAAGTGTTTTGGGATATGTCAAGGATTAAATGAGTTTGCCTATTCATCAATACCATTTAAGGGCTCTTGTCTAGTCCTCCTAGCCTAGATGTTCATCTTGACCTCACAATGTAAAATTGATGTGAGAAGTTGTAGATTGGAAGAGTGTATGTTTGGTTTGTTGCTTGGTCTCAAGTGTAATATTCATATGGTTGGATGTCATCACTAAATTTGGTGTATTAAATCCATTAATTTAGATTTTATTTTAGTTTCTTTCTCTCTTTTCACCCCCCCAAAGTTAGTCTTAGTTGTAATTCATAATGGTACATCAAGGGAACTAGCCCTATCTAGAGACTCACCTCAATCCTTAGGCTACCACAAGACTAGAGGTGATTCCATTATTCCACTTGGATGAGGAAATCCTTGTCATATACCAAAAGGGTACATATCAAAGTGATAAAAGGAACATTTTACCTTATCTTACCTACCCTATACATAAAAATAGCTTATGGATGAGAATCAGTACCCTGTTCAAGAAGTGTTCCTTTTCTTCATAAAAAACTTAGATTTCTTGGTGTTGAAACTTATCCAACCTTGAATTGCCCAACCTATTAAAATTAATAGAGTATAGTATCAAACCAATAATCACTAACCCAGGTCTAAGGTGTGTCAAGATTTTTTAGTCTCAATACTTTCTATAGTAATCTTCATAGATTTCTTAATTTGGGCTCTGTTGGGTGAATATTTTGTCAATCAACTAATTGATGAATAAAATAGGTCTCTTCAACCACAACATAGGGAGATTGGTTGGCTAGATGTGCAGGTTTACTACATCAAAAGGGGATAAATCTCTCCTCTCATCAAGGGGAGGTTCCTTGTAAATATGCAGGAGCTATATACTATATATATAAGCATAAAATAATACTCAAGGGTAGGATAAACCATACATCTCTCTTCTTTCAGAGATGATGTTCACAAATCAAAGGGAGAAATCTTGATGAAATGATAGAAGGCACTCCTCTTCTTTCATAAGTACTGTTTAACAGACAACATGAACCTTTCGAGTAGTGACAAGTAACTGTAACAGGGTGCAGTAGGAAAACATGATGAAATTTAGCACAAAGTCTCCACCTCAACTTCCAAAGAGTGAGATACAAAGGACAATGAGGGCACAAAGTCATCCCAAGGTCCTTTACATAGAATTAGAAAGAAAACACACTAAAGACAATTATGGTAGCACAAAGTCTCTCCACAGCTGGCTTCAAGACACCTTCCTGATAAATTTCACTAATTCTACTTATTTAATTAAATGGACAAAAAACATATTAAAGAAATAGACATAAGAACAATTTCCCCAAAAACTAAGCTGTTCTAGCACAAAGTTTGAAAAGTCACTTGTTTTATTATTTAAATAATGAAATATGATCAACAATCTGTGCTCAAAGTCTCAGTAATCCCTTTTAATTTGGGCAAAGTTTTATTTTTGATAATAGAAAAATATCTCTAAAACAATAAGAGAGAGTCTAATATATGGTGCTCCAAGAAAGACTCAGGTGTTTTGTTTCACAAAAATGGCCTATGATGCATTCAATGCCTTTAATGCATTTTAAATTCTATCCATGGGCTGTGTTAGAATTAAGCGTTGATCTTTAATATGGGCTGCCTGATGTGTTTCTTGATGTGTGCATAGCTGCTCGCTTTACTCATTATAGAAAAATAGGCCATGCCATTGAATGTTCATGATTTTTGATGTCCACTTGGTGGACTACTTCACCTTCTAGAAACATATCCCATGCACAGATATTTTTGATCTTTATCCATCGTTCCCTTTTCCTTATTGTATTTTGTCCTTATTTGTGCGATCTAAGCTCTCGGGCTATATCTTTGGCCGGTCATTAAATTTGTTCACAGGGTCTGTGATGTATTTGAAAATTGATATATATTTCATTATCTTAAATTTGACATCTATGGGGATGTCAATGGTTC
The DNA here is from genome assembly GCA_037957365.1 of Torreya grandis. Taxonomy (NCBI): domain Eukaryota; kingdom Viridiplantae; phylum Streptophyta; class Pinopsida; order Cupressales; family Taxaceae; genus Torreya; species Torreya grandis. Next base: position 277,509 of record JARHVA010002856.1, read on the forward strand.
AATCGCTTCCTTGGTTCAATCACTTTCTTCGTTCACTCACTTTCTTAGTTCAATTGCTTTTTTGGTCTTTGATTGAACCATCCCTTTATATAGCACTTCCTTTGATCTTTGAACCAATGTTCTCTACCCTTCGCAAGGGCACCTACCCTTAGTTCACTACCCTCCATAAGGGCACTTGTTCCTTTAGCTTTGGGACACTCCTTTGAACTGTCCACATTGAACCTTTGAACCGTTGAACCAATTATTTTCAACAGTTCAATCACTTTCTTGCTTTATCTGGAGCTTCCTTTAAACCATTAAACCTATGAACCTTTGAACTATTGAACCATTTTGGTTCAAGGTTCAATCGGTTCATTGGTTCATCTTTCGAGCTTTGAGAAAGGTCCATTTTGCTCATCACCTACCCTCCACAAGGGTACTTCAGCTTGTGGGCTTTGGGGCACTCCTTTGAACTGGCCACTTGAACCAACCAGTTGAACCTTTGAACCTTTGAACCATTTTGGTTCAAGGTTCAATAGTTCAATGGTTCAATGGTTCAAGCGCTTTCTTGTGTTTCATTCATTCACTTGACTGCTTAAACCAATCGCATTGAACCAACCCCATTAAACCAACTGTGTTGAACCAACCACATTGAACCTTTGAACCTTTGAACCATTTTGGTTCAAGGTTCAATAGTTCAATGGTTCAAGCTTTTTTCTTTTTGCTAAGCCTTTTGAAGCTATTAAACTTGCTGAAGCGGTTGAACTTTGAACTTTTGCTGAAGTGTTTAACTCTTTAAGCTAGCTGACATCATTAAACTTTTGAACTCATTGAACCTTTGAACCATTTTGGTTTAGGGTTCAACAGTTCAACAATTCATTCCTTTGTTTTGATCTTGTTGATGGACCTTTTGGTTGAACCTTGGTGTTGAACCAACCTTGAAATTGCCTAAGTGTTGAGAGCTTGTTTCTTTCCTATAGAGTTTGTAGAAATGAACCTGCAGAGTCCATAGAAATGAGTCCGTAGATTTTGGTAGAGTTGATAAAAATGAGTCCATAGATTCCTTCCTATGAAGTTCATAGAACTGAGTATGTAGATTCAAGCTTGTAGAGTCCGTAGATTCAAGCCTGTAGTCTGTAGAATTGAGTCCATAGATTCAAGCCTATAGAGTCCATAGATTTCTAAAAAAGCTTGAATAATGAAGAATTTGAATGTCCAGAACAATTTTTGAGAAGGGAAGAGATAATTTTTTGGCTTGTAAGACCAAAAATAGTTCATGTGTTGTCCCAAAAATGAGTTGACATTTTTGGGGACAACAGCTGGCTCCAGTTGGGGAACTTCCTTCAGTTGAAAACTTGGAACAGTTGAGGGGAGTAGAAACCAGAATCTCTAGTGCCTTGAAGTATGCCATTGGGCTATGGAGTCATGCTACCCAAAAAGAAAGGCTCCAAAAAATGAAAATGAACAACACAAAGTAGAAACAAAGACTATACAAATATACATATGTATAGGTGAACTTATTTGATACTTCAAGAGTTGAAGTGATTCAGACACTGCCCATTGTGAGACAATGAAAATGGCGTTCCATCTTGATAAATCAACAAGAAACCATTTGGTCCCTAGAATCAGTGATGGGTGAATGGAACTCTCCACCAGGAATCACATTTTTTGTGCACTCCTTTTGGTTCTCTCTTCTTTCCCCATGGCAAGATGTGGTCTTCAATCTAAAAACCATAAATCCTTGTTCTCTTAGCGAAGAGTTCCTTTTGCTGACTTTGGAGTGTAGCAATATGTTCCATTACCATAACTTGCTTTTATACTAGTTTAGTCTAGTGCATGTTTTGATTTTACCCCTCAGACACCTGACAAACCATCGATTCAACATCTCCTTTGGCATGAAGGAGTTTGACATCTTCATCTTGAGCAGCCTTCAATCTGGGTAGTAGCAATTTGTACTCAAGAGTGTTGTTGGTGTTTCTAAATTACAACTTGCATGAAGAAGGAAAAACATCTCCTTGAGGAGATATTGACACAATCCCAACTTCAACATTGGCAGAAGAATTACTGCCATTGAATTCCAAGATCCAAACATCATTAGAAACTAATCTTTTATCAGATTTCTCTTCATTAGAGATGGAAGATCCTTTTTTGTCTGTACTGCACCCTATTAATTCTTTTGATGTCTTATTTGAATCCATCTTTGGATCGCCACCTACAAGACTTTTGTCAGCTAAAAATTGAACATCCTCTATGGATAAGAAGTAATTACCCCTACCTGAAGACTCAAATAGAATTTGAGCTTCAAGTGTTGATGTCTATGTGACAACATATTTTGCCTCCTTTTTAGGGAACAATCTCTTCATTATGCCTTTGAAAAGGATCCTTGCCTCAGATAGGTCCATGCTTAGTTCTCCTCCTACATCCTTGTAGAAATTTCATCCAAGCAGAATGCCATAGGATGCTAGGATGTCAGCCACCAAAACTGTCATCTTGATTCTTTTATATGAGAATGTTGCAAATGCAAACTGGGCATCCTTGATTTGTCCCAACAGAGATACTTGTTTGTTCTCCATGGACAAGCATCTACCAAATGTTTTGGTCAGTGAGAGACCAAGAGATTTTGCCACTTTGGCAGGCATGACATTGTCTGAAGCACCTGAGTCTATGATGTAATTGCTCAGTTTGTGACCATTTATCAACAGAGAAACATATAAAGGCTCTATTTTCCTAGGGGCAACTAGAGGAGTAATGAAAAGATTATTTGGGATGGACATGTTCCTTGGAGGATCATGAGTTATCTTTTTAATCTCTTATCCTAAAAGGATGGCTTTATTCTTCACACACTCTACCAACCTATCCAACTGCTCAGGATTGGATTTCAAGAATTCAAATTTAGACATTTGAATTTTAGTCTTTTTGACATGGTCGATTGTGTCAAATGACTGAAATGGACTAGGAAGAGAGGATAGTAGTTCATCCTTTTGGTTTTTGGGAGGGGGAGAACTAATCTGTGAAGTTGAAGTAGAAGGTGCAGAGATGTTTGATGTACTTACCTTTCCTGCAATCACCGAGTCCTTTGGCTGGAAAGGTAGAGTGGTGCCCCACTTAGTAATTGAAATTGTTGGTTGAGGTCACTCTCTATTCTTTTTTTATCAGCTTGCTAGGCTGACTGATTCTTAGACCAGGTGAACACATCATATGATCCCTCATTTTCTTTACCTTCACTTTTGGGTTCATCTTGATAGTTTAGGAAACCAATGCTGGAGTCACCAGCTAATTTGTCTTCTTTAGTGAAGAGATTAACATCATTTTCTTTCTTAAACTCAGGTTGGAAAGAGAAATCATGTTCTATTTGTAGATATCCAACTACTAAGTTGGTTGGAGGTGCTTCAAGGTCAAGGTTCCTCTATGGGGGAGGAAGATGATTTGGCTGCCCTTGATTCCTGGCAGCATTTCCTTGATACGACTAGTTCTGAAATGTCCTCCTTAGCATATCCTGATTAGGAGGAACAAATATACCTTGGGCCATTTTCCCTTTTAAGGCTAGCATTTCATTTGATAGCTTTTTCACCATTTGATCAGTGGTGCCTGTAGGTGAGTATTCAGAAGATGAAGAAGATTTACCTCTATTTGGGTCTCTCCTTATCTTTCTTACCAAGATAAGGTCATCTTCTACCTCAGTAGCCAAGTCTTGAGAAATACCAAGGTCTATTTTGCCATCATGTCTCAGTAGAAAGCTCACTTCAGGTAGTTGTGAGTTGATGAAGAAGCACTTAAGGTTCTCAGGTGTTGGCTGAGTAATGGTAGGAATCTGATTCTTGAGCTTGTCAAACTTAGCAATGAAATCCCTCATAGGCTCATGAGGTTCTTTCTTCATCTGTGTGAGCTAGGATAGTAAAGCATGTGCATCTTCTATAGGCTTGAACCTAGCTTCAAATTTAGCTTTAAGTGTGTTCCATTCAGTCACTGACCTAGCCTGTAGATGATAGAACTAGTCTGCAGTAGCACCTTGTAGTGTTTCCACAAAAAGTCTGACTACCACATCCTCAAATTCCACTCTTATTACACCATAGGCTATGCTAAAGGCTATAATATGTTCATCAGGGTGAACTCTCCCATCACCATAGAACTTGGGGAAATTTTTCCTTGAACTGCATGGTAGCTCATGTAGAGGTGGAGTTAAATTGATTAGGCCAAAAGAGTTACCCCAAGGGCCTTAAACTACCATAGTATGACTATGGAAAGGTGGAATAACAAATCTCAGAGGGGTAATTATTGACAAAGATTTGTTAATAGTGGAAATAGAGGCTTTGCTTGGTAATGGAGATTTGACTTTAGTAAGAGGAAAGCTCATGGTTCATTAGAGGTAAGATGGTGAAGGAAACAAATCAAAATTACTTTGCTATACCAACTCAAATATAGGGTCAAAAATACGTTTAGCCCTTTGGCTTCGCGTATACCGTGGATCTGCCAGAGTGTAAAAATAAAAATGGAAAAGAACTGGCACTACTTCAGCTTGAAGCTTGAGGCTTCAAATTGCACGTTCTTCCCCAAATGGCATGGAGGTGGAGGGAGATGGTAATGTTATAATGATAATGGGTAAGACACAAAATGGAGTTTCCAGAGTCTATAATGGATAAGGTTAGGGACTGCTTCAATCTAAAACTTGAGGCTTCAGACTGCATGTTCATCCCCAATAGAGTTGCCAAAAACTGTTAGGTGAATATTTTGTCAATCAACTAACTAATGAACAAAATAGGTCTATTCAACCATAGCATAGGGAGATTGATTAGCTAGATGTGCAAGTTTACTACATCAAAATGGGAAAAATCTCTCCTCTCATCAAGGGGAGGTTCCTTGTAAATATGTAGGAGCTATATACTACATATATAAGTAGAAAACAATACTCAGGGGTAGGATAAACCATCCATCTCTCTTTTTTTAGAGATGATGTTCACAAATCAAAGGGAGAAATTCTGATGAAATGACTAAAGACACTCCTCTTCTTTCAAAAGTACTATTCAACAGACAACAAGAACCTTTCGGGTAGTGACAAGTAACTGTAACAGGGCACAGTAACACAACAAGATGAAATGTAGCAGAAAGTATCCACCTCAACTACCAAAGAGTGAGATATGAAGGATAATGAGGGCATAAATTCATCCCAAGGTCCTTTACACAGAAGCAGAAAGAAAACACACTAAAGATAATTATGGCAGCACAAAGTCTCTCCACAGCTGGCTTCAAGACACCTTCCTAATAACTTTCACTAATTCTGCTTATTTAATTAAATGGACAAAAAATGTATTAAGGAAATAGACATAAGAATAATTTCCCCAACAACCAAGCTGTTCCATCACAAAGTTTGAAAAGTCACTTGTTTTCTTATTCAAATAATGAAATATGATCAACAATCTGAGCTCAAAGTCTCAGTAATGCCTTTCAATTTGGGCAGAATTTTATTTATAATAACAAAAAAAAGATCTCTAAGACAATAAGAGAGAGTCTAATATATAGTGCTCCAAGAAAGACTTGGGCACTTTGTTTCACAAAAATGGACTACAATGCATTCAATGCCTTTAATGCATTTTAAATTTTGTCCATGGGCTATGTTGGAATCGAGCATCAGTCTTTAATATGGGCCACCTGATGTGTTTCCTAATGTGTCTGTAGCTGTACACTTTACTCAATACAAAAAATAGGCCGTGCCATTGAATGTTCACACTTTTTGATGTCCACCTGGTGGACTGCTTCACCTTCTAGAAACATATCCCATGCATGAATATTTTTGATCTTTATCCATTGTTCCCTTTTCCTTTCTATATTTTGTCCTTATCTATGTGATCTGAGTTCTTAGGCTATATCTTTGGCTGATCACTAAATTTGTTCATAGGGTCTATGCCATATTTGAAAATTGATGGATATTTCATTACCTTAAATTTGACATCCATGGGGACATCAATCGTTCAATCACTTCCCTGGTTCAATTGCTTTCTTGGTTCAATCACTTTCTTGGTCTTTGATTGAACCATCCCTTTGTCTGATGCTTCCTTTGATCTTTAAACCAATTTTCTTTGCCCTCTGCAATGGCACCTATGCTTAGTTCACTATCCTCCATAAGGGCACTTGTTATTTTGGCTTTGGGACACTCCTTTGAACCTTCCAAGTTGAACCTTTAAACCTTTGAACTGTTGAACTAGTTTAGTTCATAGTTCAATGGTTCAACGATTCAATTGCTTTCTTGCTCTATCTGGAGCTTCCTTTGAACCATTGAACCTGTGAACCTTTAAAACTTTAAACCATTGAACCATTTTGGTTCAAGGTTCAATCGGCTCATTGGTTCATCTTTCAGGCTTTGAGAAAGGTCCATTTTGCTCATCACTTTCCCTCCACAAGGGTACTTTAGCTTGTGGGCTTTTGGGCACTCCTTTGAATCAACCGCTTGAACCAACTGATTAAACCTTTGAGCCATTTTGGTTCAAAGTTTAATGGTTCAATGGTTCAAGTGCTTTTTTGTGTTTTGTTAATTCACTTGACTGCTTGAACCAACTGCATTGAACCTTTGAACCATTTTGGTTCAAGGTTCAATGGTTCAAGATTTTTTTTCTTTTCACTATGCATTTTGAAGCTGTTGAACTTGCTGAAGCGGTTGAACTTTGAAATTTTGTTGAAGTGCTTAACTCTTTAAGCTAGCTGATGTCATTGAGCTTCAAACAAAGGAATGAACCATTGAACCCATTGAACCTTTGAACCATTTTAGTTCAAGGTTCAACGGTTCAATGGTTCATTCCTTTGTTTGAAGCTTGCCGATGGACCTTTTATTGAACCTTGGCGTTAAACCAACCTTGAAATTGCCTAAGTGTTGAGAGCTTATTTCTTTCTTATAGAGTCCATAGAAATGAACCTGCAGAGTCTGTAGAAATGAGTTCATAGATTCTGGCAGAGTTCGTAGAAATGAGTCTATAGATTCCTTCTTGTGAAGTCTGTAGAACTAAGTCCATAGATTCAAGCTTGTAGAGGCCATAGATTCAAGCTTGCAGAGTCTTTAGAACTGAGTCCATAGATTCAAGCCTACAAAGTTCATAGATTCAAGCCTATAAAATCCATAGATTTTTGAAAAACCTTGAATAATGAAGAATTTGAATGTTCAAAACCATTTTTGAGAAGGGAAGAGATAATTTTTTGGCCTATAAGACCAAAATTAGTTCATGTGTTGTCCCAAAAATGAGTTGACATTTTTGGGGACAATAGGTTCTACAACATTTTTTATTCTTAGATTTTCTCAATATCCAATTCCAAAAATTCTATGCAAATGTGACCTAAAATTATTCTTCTTGGGATTTGAATAAGGACTCCCTTACTTCTAGTAAATATTCATCCTTTCATTTAGTCTCAAAGTGAAACTATTTTTGAGTGCCTCTTCCCACCACTCTTTGATTTGTGTTAACATTGATTTATATAATTCCATTAGATACAATCCCCTATAAATTAGTTGTCATCTAGGAATTTGACTCAAGAGAGGATGGTTAGTATTGTGTTACTTGCAAAATGAAAACAAAATGAAATAAACACACTAATAACATAACATCTCTAGGCTTAGACACTAGGGAGAGCTTAGTTAACAAAATAAAATGAAAAATACAACTAGAAATCAAGGAATGAAAACACAAGAGTTACTTCACCTTCCTTATATTCTCCAAATGACTTTGTAATGGTGGCTTGCTCGGCTTGTGCTCATGAAGTCCTTGGTAATGGAAGATTGGCTAGCTCCACCTCTCCTTGGCACCTTTGGCTTTTGGCTTGGCTTGGCTTGGAATCAATTTGGCATTATAACACTAGTTTTATGAAGCTTTTTGGAACCAATCCTACATTATAAATTTGCACTAATTAAGCTTAGAAATGATGTTGTGAGGCCTCCTATTTATATATTTTTGGATTTGATAAGAATCAACCTCAACCATCCATCTCAAGATTGAGATGTGTGGTTGAGGATTAATTCAATTTTATAATTATCCTCATCATGGCATTGGAAGAAGGGGAAATTAAGATGCATGGAGGGCATCATATAAGGCATTGATGAGGCATGGAGGGCATGAATCCTAATATTTATGGCCTTTATGGCCTATGGATGTCTTCTCAAGAAATGAGGTCACTTGATGATACAAATATTCAATATTCATTTCAAAAGCAAATTATTCAACAAGTTTCCATGGAATTTTTGATTAGGCCTTGATTTGGGTTAATTAGCTCTTAGGCATGATTAAGTAAATTATGCACAAATTACCGAAATTGATCAGAATGCTTGTTATTGGTCCTAAATTTAACTATATTTGAATTATAAGTCTACGTCAGAGACATTGGATGCGCATTACCATTTATAATGTTTCCAAAAACAAATAACAAAGGCACATGTCTTGTGTAAAATATTTGATATGAAAGAGTAGTCTAGAGCACGTAGTTACAAATTTGGCATTTTGACTCGAAACAAACTGATTAATGTTAGCTGGCCCATAAATTGCATTTCCCCATTTAGGGATACCCTTACAAAAATCAACACTTGAATATGTCATTTTCACATCATTTAAAATGTTTTAGTGTTTTTAGGCCAAATTGTGCATTTTAAATGGAAACCAACCAAAACCCTAATTGGAGATTATCAGTGGCTAGTTTTAGGTGTCTACAATTTACCCCTATTTGGGAAGGCATTGCAAGCTATAAGCACAATAACATCTTCTCAAAGAATGAAAAGGTCCTATATTCCTATAACTATAATGATGATAAACTAACTATATGATGCCTCCTCAAGGGAAGGGTTGGCATAAGGAGGTCGACAAACAATCCCTCGATAAGAGGCAAAATGAGAGGACCAAAGAAAGGAAAGATGATCTAGTGAAACAATAATAATATTGAAAAATTAGTCAAAATCATTGAGAATGCAAGTGGGATGGTGTGCAATGGTTTTCCCAAAGGTGGTTATAAGCATTGTACCCTAATAGTGGCAACGTGGTATGATAACACAATGATTTTCCCAAAGGTGGTTATAATCATTGAGAAAATGGAGCTGCCTCAGGTAGGATAGAAAAACAAGATAATAACATGCCCTTGCATAGGCAAAAAAAAAGTAAAGTGGTGACAACATAATGATTTGCCCAAAGGTGGTTATAAACATTGAGAAATTTAGGTGGGACGATATGCAATGATTTGCCCATAGGTAGTTATAATTATTAAACCCCGATTATGATAAACATGATAAACTTGGTTGAGGATGATGGAAACTTAACACAGATGGTAATGATGAATTGGAACAACCTACTAGTAGGGAGATGCTCATCCAAACTAATAAAGGTTGAAATTATTTCATGGTTAATTACTCTATTTGGGATATGATTGGGAGTGAAATTAGGATGCCGATGCTACCATTATTGAATAGACTTCTTGAAGCTGAGGTTTGGTGTAACATGTGATGGTAGGCTTTATTATAGAACACCATAAATAATTGGCTAAAATATGCATAAGGACTGACTCCCATAATCCAACACTCAATAGAAAATAATGCACCAATGATAAAAACCATGATGATAATGTAAACATATGAATAGGGATGGATTCAAGTGTAAGTGTGGATAAAGAATCAACCAATGAACACATATAAACTAAATCAAGGTAACAGTGCTAAAAGCAAAAAACAAACAAAATAATCAGAAACAAATAAACAAACAATGTAATAATAAAAAAAATCCTATGAACATTGCCCCTAGAAAATAGGTGACAATTTAACAAACAAACTAAATGGGGGAATAGAAGCAAAGGAAGGGGGTGTCTGAGCTGTCACCATATGCACTAGGCAAGTGGACACTACCTACATAGATCCATGGATGTAATATCTAATAAAAAACTTCAGGCCAAATGTAGTTCTCCCAGGGAATGGGAAGAATGCAATAGTTGATGAAAACAAACATAATGGATGTGATAGACGAATGGGAATGATATTCAAAATTGCAAGTGTGTGATAAAAAAGGGATAATAAGGATGGGGAAACTAAGTGACAAGTAATTTTCTTGTAACTTAGTAAGGGTTCCTAGGATCCTTAAGGCAAAGAAGTGGTCAATTTTTTTGTTCTTTTCTAACAATTTTTACAAATGTTTTTGGAAGTGTATTGGAATGTCTCAACTTAATTGAGAATGATAAGACACCAAATGGTTTAAGCTTGAAAATTGGTGAGAGCATTTAAACTAAAGTTTCTCACAAAATGGTGAGAGTGTTAAAACTTAGGTTACTCACAAAATAGTGAGAGCGTTTAAACTTAGGTTGCTAAAAAAATGGTGAGAATGTGGGGAAAAGGGTGACTGAGCTGACCTCAATAAGTATTGAGCACTACCTACATAGTCCCAAAATAGGACCTCAAGTCACTATAGTTCTATAATTTCAACAAAGGAATTTGACTAGTGCAGCAACTGATTCAAACAAAATAGGCACAGTTGGTAAAAAGACACAATATGGCATAGGAAGTGGCAATTTGGTACATCAAGGCTTAGTATTTCCCCTAGTTTATCCATAGGTGGTTATAAATAAGACATAAAAACATAAATAAATAGTAATAATTTACCCAAAGGTGGTTATAATTAGCAGCAAGATTGGTGGTAAGAAAGGACTAACAAATGAAGGATGCAACTACTAAAACTTCTGTCACACTATCCCAAACTATGATCTCTATTTGAAGTAATTAAATAAACTAATGAACTAATAAGATACCTTAATGCTAAAAATGCATAATAAATGATAAAAACCAAGGTCAAATAGGCTAGGTTTTAGAACACACTAGGTTGATAGGTTGAAAGCGGAAAGTGGATATGGCAAAGAGGATGGATAAGAATGGTATGTGTACAAAGAAGAATAATGAAAAAAAGGCATAACTAAAATGGTCCTTAGAGACAATATACCTTATCACTCAAGCATAGTACCACTTGAGATGATTAATATCCATTGGCTCTGGAATTTCATCACCATAAGGCATGGAAATCCTATATGCTCATGATCCATAATTTGTAGTGATGACAAAAGGCCCTATCCAATTTGGTTTGAATTTACCTTTATGTTTCTTCTTAGCCATGGTATTATTTGAGAACAATATCACCAAGTTCAAATGTTCTATAATTCACACATTGATTATAGTGGCCTTTGAGTCAATTCTGATATGCTTGAAGATTGTTGAGCACGACTGTGTATTTCTCATCAAGTAGATCTAGATCTTACAAGTGAGCTACTCGATAGTCATGATCATCCAAGACATGCTTAAAAGAGATGCATAGGGAAGGCAATTTGACCTCAATGGGAAGGGTGGATTTAGTACCATAAATAAGTGAGTATGGAGTGGATCTTATAGGGGTATGATGTTTGGTATGATATGCCCAAAGGGTAGGGAATATCTAGAGGTGCCAATCATGACTGACATCATTGACAATATTTTTGAGAATGTTGACCATGGTTTTGTTGGATGCCTCAGCCTGGCCATTACTTTAAGGGTAATATGCTATAAAAAAGTGTTGTGTGATGTTGTATTTGGTACATAACTGGTTTACATCTTTATTCTTGAATGATCCTCCATTATCAGATATAATGTTAGAGGGGATACCATAGTGGTAGATGAAATGGTTGAAGATGAATTTGGAAATTTACTTTCTAGTCACATAAGTGAGGGGTATAAATTCAACCCACTTAGTGAAATATTCAATTATGGTAAGGATATATTTATGGCCATCAGATGAAGTGGGGTTAATCTTCCCAATGAGGTCAAGTCCCCATGTAGAAAATGGCCATGGTGTCAACATCAGTTTCAGAGTTTTTGCTAGGGCATGAATCAAATTAGCATGCCATTGACATTTGTCATATTTCTCTACATATGCAGTGGCATCTACATTTATTATGGGCCAATAATAACCAGTACATAAGATACTTTTGGATAGGATTTCCCTACTAGAATGGGCTCCACATACTCTTTCATGAACTTCTCTTAATGCTAATGTAGACTCTGTCAAAGTTAAACAACGAAGTAGAGTTCAATCAAAACTATGATGGTAAAGAGTGGATCCAAGTAAAGCATAATGAGTGGAATGATGAATGAAGGATTTAGTTTGTTTTTGAGATAGGTTAGGTGGCATAACTTGGTCATGAAGGTAGTTGTAAAGGTCTGAGTACCAAATAGAATTAGGACCAACAATATCACAAATCATGACAATGATTAAAGGTTCATGAGCTAGTGATGAAAAATTTGTGATGAGGAACTGATACTCTTTAGCTCTATCTATTTGTTAAATCAAAGACCTAATAATATCCATGGCATCTATAGTTCTGTTACTAGCCCTTAGTATGCACTCAAACTAAATGTTGGCAATTTGCTTTTTAAGAGTGTCAACCATGGCTTTATATGGAACCGGATTGTCATATTTGGTCTGAAAATGATCTATGAGCTGATTGATGATTAACTATGAATCACCATAAAATTTAAGATGAGATATATTCCAATGAACTACTTGTCAAAATCCTACAACAAATGCTTCATACTTAGCCATGTTGTTTGTACAAGCAAAGCTGATTCTAAATGATTTAGGGATTAGATCCCCCTATGGTGTAATAAACAACAGGCCTACCCCCGATCCATGCACAGTGAATGAACCATCAAAATATAGCTTCTAGGGATACTCCTAAAGGGGTTTATCAATAATGGTCATTATGGATTCATTAGGAAATGGAAACTTGAGTGGTTGTGTGTCCATGAGGGGTGCTTGAACAAGTTGATTTGTAAGAACTTGTCCTTTGATTATTTTTTGATTAACATACTCTATGTAAAAATCACTAAGAAACATGATCCATTTAGCCATTCTATCTTGCAAAGCTATTTTAGATAGTAGATACTCGAGTGGATCTACTTTTGAAATGACCATGGTTTTATTATTCAACATGTAATGATGTAGTTTTTGAGTTGTAAAAACCATGGGTAGACAAGCTTTTTCAATAGGTGCATAGTTATGTTCATATGTAACCAAGGTATGACTTAGGTAGTAAATAACATGCTCCTTTCCATTGTCATCATGTTGAGCCAAGAGTGCCCCCAGAGCATAATCGGTAGCTGATAGGTATAACAAGAATGGCTTTCCTGGCATAAGAGGTAATAAAATAGGTGGATTGACAAGATAATATTTGAGTTATTGAAAATATATTTGGAAATGATCATCCTAGTGAAATGTAACTTTTTTACAAAAGGTGCACAAATGGATAACACGTGTTTTCTAATTGAGAGATTAAGCATCTACTACACTAAATCCTACCTTACAAACTATGAAGTTGCTTCAAATTCGTTAGTGGTGGAATCCTGGTTATAGCATGGACTTTAGCCAAATTGACTTCAATACCTCTATGAGACATGATGAATCCAAGTAGTTTGGTTGAAGTTATACCAAACACACATTTATTTAGATTTAATCTTTGTACTTTCATAGTCTTTCAAATATCTTACACAACACTCCTAGATGGTCAGTTTTGGTCTTGGATTTTCCCAATATGTCATCGACATAGTCTTCAATAATATCATGCATCATATCATAGAATATGAAAGTCATGGCTCTTTGATATGTATCCCCCACATTCTTAAGGCCAAATGGCATCACTTGATAGTAAAATGTTCCCCATGGAGTGGTGAATGCTATTTTATGCTAATATTCTAGTGCTATTTTGATCTGATTGTATCTTGAAAAGCCATCTATGAGTGAAAGCATTTCATAACCTACCATGGAGTTGATGATCATGTCAATATTAGGAAATGGAAAATCATCTTTAGGACAATATTTATTGATGTCTTAGAAATTAATATAAATTTTGATTCCTTTAGGCTTTTTGCTAATAGGTAATACATTAGAGATCCATTTTGAGTAGTCAATGGATCAGATACATCTTACTTCTAAGATTTTTTACAATTCTTTCTTTACCAATATAGAAATGTGAGGATGCATCTTATGGATCTTTTGTTTTACTGGTTTGGCATTAGGATTAACCATAAGGTGGTGCAAAACCAAGGTAGGGTCTAGTCTTAGCATGTCAGAATAGGCCCATGCAAATATATCCATAAACTCTCTCAACATAGCTATAAAAATGTCATGTTCCTCCTTAATGAGGGACATGCCTAATTTTATCCAGTTTAGGTCTTATAGAGTCCCGATGTTTACCTCTATTGTATCATCAACTAGGAGGTTTGAATCATCTTCTAGGATAGTAGGCAACAACTTGAAATGTTGGACTATGTTAGGGTCTTCTGTTAGGACTTACTCTTCAACTTCTCCTAGGAATGTTGAATCTGAGTCTCCTAATGGGAGATTTGAACATGTAACAAAATCAATCAAAAATTCTTGGAGAATTTGATCAAATTATTGTTATTTCTCAAAAATAAACTCAGATTCATAGGCAAGTTAATTGTTAGTGGTCTCCTAATCTAAATTTGAAGAAGAATGTACACCCCATCTAATGGTGCATGAAATAGGTTTTCACCACTAGACTGGCCTTTATATTTACTTTTTTTTGGGTTAAAAAGTACCTCAAAGAAGTTTTCACTTTGGGACCTCAATGTTTTATTTATTTGTTTTTGGCTAAGGGTGTTCACTCACTCTCTAAAATAGGCTATAGGATCCAATGTGATTGATAATCTTGATTTATGATCTCCCAATGAAACATTGTCTCTAGGTCTAAGAAATCATAGAATGCCTCATCATTCTAGAACTCATCAATCAGTAGACTGGATTCTCATTAGTCCCAATCTATTAGTTGGGGATAATAGAATGGCAATAGATTGTGATGAATGGCTTGGGTAAGGGTACAAATGGCATTTTTATCAAATAGGTTGGTTTCATATAGGTTATCAAAGGTAAGGGTATGATCACTCTACTTCACTATCAGCATCATCATCACTAGTCGCTGGTGATAGAGTTTGAATAAGATATATGGGGTCACCCCCAGGTGGTTTAAACCCAATTATATAAGGTCTTTCATACTTAGTCATGGAGATTGGCTCGATGGTTCCTTATTAATTTGGTCAAAGGCCTCTTCCTTCATAATTATGATGCTCCATGATCCTATTAGGAATAAGATACTTTTCATTTTTATAATAATGAACTTGGTCATCATTATATAACCATGATTCATCTCCTTTAAGAGGGTTAAGTTCTAGGCCAGATGCTAGTATTAATGTAATGGGTCCCTTGTCTTTATTATTTTATTACCAATGCATATGTGGAATGACTTTAGGTCGGCCAAAGGTTTTTGGATTATAAGGAAGATTGGTGATATGAAACATATCATGGGTCACATATTCTCCTAGTCCATTATCTAAAATGGTGAAATGATTAGAAGCTTCATGAGGTGGCATGTGGGAAAGGGAATCCACCGGTTGTGCCATATGTGATCTAGGAATTTGACTCAAGAGAGGATGGTTAGTATTGTGTTAGTTCCAAAATGAAAACAAAAAAAATGAAAAAAACACACTAACAACATAACATATCTAGGCCTAAACACTAGGGAGAGCTTAGTTAACAAAAGAAAATGACAAACATAACTAGAAATCAAGGAATTAAAACACAAGAGTTCCTTCACCTTCTTTGGATGCTCCAAATGCCTTTGTAATGGTGGCTTGCTCAAATTGTGCTGATGAAGTCCTTGGAAATGGAGGCTTGGCTACATCCATCTCTCCTTGGCACATTTAGCTTATGGTTTGGCTTGGCTTGGAATTAAATTGAAATTATAACACTAGTTTCATTAAGTTTTTGGAATTAATCTTGCATTATAACTTTGCACTAATTAAGCTTAGAAATGATGTTGTGAGGCTTCCTATTTATAGATTTTTGGATTTGATCAGAATTAACCTCAACTATCCATCTCAAGATTGAGATGTGTGGTTGAGGATTTATTAAAGTTTGCAATTAAAATTTGTAATTATCCTCCTCATGGCATTGGAATAAGGGTCAATTAAGAGGCACAGAGGGCATCATATAAGGCATTGATGAGGCATGGAGGGCATGAATCCTGATATTTATGGCCTTTATAGCCTATGGATGTCTTCTCAAGAAATGAGGTCACTTGATGATACAAATATTAAATATTCATTTCAAAAACAAATTATTCAACAAGTTTCTTTGGAATTTGTGATTAGGCCTTGATTTGGGTTAATTAACTCTTACGCATGATTAAGCACATTGTGCACAAGTTACCCAAATTGATTAGAATAACTGTTATTGGTCCTAAACTTGATTGGATTTAAATTATAAGGCCACTTCAAATGCATTGGATGAGTATTCTCATTTATAATGTTTCCAAAAACAAATAACAAAGGCATATGTCTTGTGCAAAAGATTTGATAAGAAAGAGCAATCCATAGCACATAGGTGTAAATTTGGCATTTTGACTCGAAATGAACTGATCAAAGTTAGTTGGCATATAAATTACATTGCCCCATTTAGGATACCCTATCCAAAATCGACACTTGAATATGTCATTTTCACATCATTAAACATGTTTTAGTGTTTTTAGGCCAAATTGTGCTTTTTAGATGGAAACTAGCTAAAAGCCTAATTAGATGTTATCAGTGGCTAGTTTTAGGTGTCTACATTAGTTAATTGAATTCCATGCAATGCCATCAAATTTTGACATAAAATATAAATATTTGGCTATAATTTTTATGTTTTTTCAAGTTAACTTTAGTTGAATAGAGGTTAGTATTAGTTATAATCAATTATGTTATGGATTCATAAATAAAACAATTATGTGTGTTCATTCACAATAAACATTAAATAGTGTTTCCTACTCTAAATTCTCCTTTATTTATATAATATAATATGAGTAACATTTTATATTATCCTACTCTTGAATTTATTTCCAATCTTTACTAAGCTATTAAAAATATTACTATGCTCTGTAACATCATTTACTCTCTTTTCTATCATACTTCAACTCTTATATGCTATATCTATTATATTACACTATTTTAGTATAAATGTTGACTATCTACCTCTAAAAATTAGTATTCATGATTGTTTGAGACACACCTTTTCTTCAAGAAATTTATCTTGTGTTACCAAAAGGTCCACTCTTTACTATGTTACCAAATTTGGTATAAGCCTTTGTTACATTTTCTTGAAGATGTATTCTACTACTATGATAAATATGTTTTGGTCCTTAACTATTTAATAATCTTGAAAACATGTAAGTAGTGTCAAATTACACTCAATGACTATTTTTAAAATTGATATGTATCAATTAGATTATCTTAGACATTTTTCATGAGTCGATCGTATTTTGAAATATCAAAGAGTGATAAATAAT
The DNA here is from genome assembly GCA_037957365.1 of Torreya grandis. Lineage (NCBI taxonomy): Eukaryota > Viridiplantae > Streptophyta > Pinopsida > Cupressales > Taxaceae > Torreya > Torreya grandis. The sequence goes on from JARHVA010002856.1 coordinate 294,849, forward strand.
TTAAAATCAAGGTGATGGTCATGCTCACTTGTAAAATTGGGCATATTTTCAATACTTTATAGTCATATTGAGAAATATGTTAACACTCTCTTGAGATATTATCATAATATTATATACATATTAAAATACCTCAAAGAAGACTCCTTAGAGATAAGTCTGAACTTAAACATTGGTAAAATTTAGATGTCTAGTTCAAAAAGCCAAACATTGAATTCTATTATAGAATGATCATGATGGTTCACACACCCACATATGTGGGATAACTATGTGTCATTTGATACCTATTTAGAGTATTAGAACATAATGAACACTTAGTCACTTAGCGAGGAGTGGTTTGGGCTTCCAACCCAAATTTATAACAACTTTTTCAAAGATAATTATAAATTAAAAGAGTAATTAGGGTTTCAAAATATGGAGAAGAAAAAAAGGATCACCACACGAGGTTGAGGGTGAGTGAACATAAAAAAATATTCTATATGCACAATCACAATAGTCTAAATAAAATAGAGCTATACATTCAATTGGGACAATACTACCCTAGATACTAATAGTCACCATAGGGATATAAGCTTCATTAATAACTTACATTTAAGGTTTAAGTTCAATTTTTATTATCTAAATGGTTATAGAGGAGATACAAAATCATTTAAGGGACTTGATGCATGTAATGAGTAATAAAAATCATAAAATAACTTAGTGCATATATTATCCATTTTTTCAATTCTAAATGTTGTAAGTGCAATATCAATTTACCTCTTTCAGATTCATATTAATATGATTTTTTCCCTATTTTACATAATATGATCATTCACAGTTTTATCTTATTTATATCATACTAATCACATAAAAATTAAAACATTTTGGTAAACTTGATCAGTAAATTGAGTGTGAAAACCCCTACATCTTTTATACAATAGGGTTTCATCTTACTTTCTTAGTTTTTTAGATTTCATTCCCATTTAATACCCAATTTTTGATTTTCCATTATTCACATAAGAAAAACCCTAACATAACTATAATAGATGTTGATATATTATTTTGTCATTCAAGAAATTATTTTAATTATTGAATGTTTATTTTCTAAAATATATAATATGTTTCCAATTCAAGCAATTAAATGGGGTAAATATATCAATAATAAAAATAAACATGATATCAATAATGATAATTCCTTAGTTCTGCTTAATAACAATACTACATGAATGTTGAATCTAGAAAGGGCATGTATAACTCCTATTATTCATTATCCCCATATAAATCAAGGTAGTGATAGATAACATACCTCCCATATTAATTTTACAAGGCTTATATTAGATAAATATGTCTATGATATCACAAAATGAAAAGGTGGGGTATGTACTCATATATAATTTTTCATGAATATGAACATGAAATTTATATGATATTTTATTCTAAATAAAAATATCCCCAACCCATGAGAATTAGTGTACCTAATGTGTCTATCCATGATAAAATTCAATCATTGAGTCATTATATTCATATTATCACCATTCCTCCACACCAGATTCTTACTATGTTGCATTCTATGGATAAATTTAGAAAACAAGTTCAAAATTTATATGTAAATGTCATGTCACCTAAATATAAAATTACACGTGAGAAATTATAAGCATGATACTATAAATTGAATCATAATTCCACATTCGAAACCTTTATGTTTCAAAATATTTCATCTTTAAGATGGGTTAATAAAAAACCATTTATGACTAAAGAATCATGAATTGGAATTAGTTTAATACATATCCAAGTTAAACTCTTGTGAACATGATTTGATAAAAATTGATGATATTACCTCCTATACATCCTATGAAAAGATCCAAATACTATTTTTATTGTCATAGAGTTCATGGATATCCCATGGATAAGTGTTGGGATTTGAAAATTATAATATAATATATTATTTATAGTGGTGACCTTAAATTAGACACATATATTAGATCACCACTAGACTCAAGCACACCTTCTAAAATTAAGCAAACCACTAAAATTTTGGATCCATGTCCCAAGGTTAGATCATGAAAAAAATAATTACCAAACTAACATTTTCTTAAGAAACATGGGCCTAAAAATTTAATTCATAAAAAATATCTACCTAATAATAATAATGTTTCAAACATAGTCTAAGGTTGAAAATACAAATCCTTCATAATTTCTATACACTTTGATTATTATCCTTTTATAGACAATAAATAATACACCAATATTAGGGGTTATAAATTTTATGAAATTAATTTATGTATGATGTCCCTTATCAAATATTTTGGATATGACATCAAACACTTGAATCAGAGCAATCTATCCAAAACACTTGTAGGATACATTGAGTGGACCATAACTCCTAGTCTAAAATTTTAATTTGATATTCTCCACATTGATCTTAATATAACTCAATACAATGCTAGACTAGGAATATCATGGATGGATGCAACACTTGAAAAGAATAATGTTCATAGTAGATTTGAGATATAAGGTCAAATTATTTCCATTTCAAGAGATAAAGCATATTGAAATCAATAAAAGCAAGTGGAAACTAAATATTCAACTATTACCATGAGTCAAGTATCAGTGCATGTATTAACTCGAGAAATATTTACACAAATATCTAATGGGAATAATATCACTGCTATGCCATGTGTTTAACACTAAATGTATGTTCAAATAATTCACATACCCATGAGCTCAAGATATTAACTTACCATAAGTAAAAGAGTGAAGACAACATTTTTATATGCATGGTTGGATAGATGATACATGAAATACATATGATGAACCCATTTATGGAATAATTGGTTATTTAGAACATAATATACTTTACATATACTATTATTTTTTCTTGCTTAATCACTTTCTATAGATTTCATTTTTTTATATATTATTTGATCTTGGCATACATTTATACATAGGATTTTTATTTGACCATTCTTATATCTCTTTTATTTCATTTGGTTGGGATTTTTTCACTATCCCTTTCCTTTTGATTGATTTTGCTAATATGATCATTTATGATAACTATCATAAAAGAAAATATCATCTACAATTATATGATCATAGTGCACAATTCTTGTGACATAATTCTTATTCACCCTTCAATATTGACCATATATGCTTCCTTTTTTTATGTTAGACATTGATATTACATTATCACATATATTATATGATTACATATATTTTTAAAATTTACATACACATCTATTATTTCCCATTGGGGGTATGCTTATTTCTATCCCCGTATGATTTTTTGAGACATTATTTTATGATGTAAATATTTGGTTGGGCCATATTTATTTCATTCACTTAATAATTTTTTGTTATTATACTTGGTGCACATTATGTGTTTACATATGCCATGGATGGTTTGAATCTATTTAATTCTTATATTTTTAACATATTTTCCTTTGGTCCTTGCTTGTTAGATATATATGAAATTTAGAATATTAAAAAATAAAAAAAATACAAAATTTATATTTAAAATAATTTAAATATTCAAAAAATTTAAAACCATGTACTATGCATGACATATTTTTATGATACATAGTTGATTAATGTTATTCATCATACACTTGGTGAATTGCATATACATTTTATATGCACACACTTTTCATGGTATGCAAGAGTGAGATGCATGACATACATGTTACATATGATACATGAAAATTCAAATGCATGACATTATATACACCCATGTAATACCTTTCTACATTGGAGGTGTGTCTACAATTGGGGATTATATTCACACACACACACACACACACACACACACACACACACACACACACACACACACACACACACACACACACACACACACACACACACACACACACAGATATATATATATATATATATATATATATATATATATATATATATATATATATATATATATATATATACACTGATCCATTCATCAAAGTAGAGTGATATACATGACATGACATTATGTATACTTTCTAAGGTGTTATTTCCTATGAATATTGTAATTTTATATACTAGATGATGACATAGATTGACCAGGAAGACCAAAATTGATTACTCTATGCTTTCTCAATGTTTATTATTATTACATTTTGTGATCACCAATGTGCTCTATTTTTTTTTATATGAGTGTATTTATTTTGTCTTATCATGTCATATGTAAGTTGTGTCAGAGGATCCTCTAGTCCATCTCATGGCCATGCTATCCATGTTGAATCAAAGTCAAGTAATGTCTTATGTGATTCATGAGCATGATATTTCATGTTTGTGTGTATGTGTGTCAACACATATATGGTTATTATTTATATGTGTATCATGATTTATATCACACATGCTTATATTGTAACTAATTCTATGATTTTTATCATGCATCTATTGTGATCCTTATTAATTTGTTCCTAATTTTAATAACTACTTGACATAAGAATTTCATGCCCATTTCCTTGGATGACATGTTTTTAATGATCAAATATTTATATGATAACATGTATTATCATGTTTTTAGACATATTTTATATGATCACATTTTTATAAATATACCATGATTTGTGTAACTCTTTCTTTTGAGATGAGTGATTTTTAGTCTTAATCACTCATGTTAAATAGATATTTAGGTCATGATAGATATATAGTTCATAGTTCATATCATTTTATGTGATATGGATGGGAAATTTTGAGAGGATTGAGGCATGTGTGGGGCATTATACATGATTGTGAGGAATAATTGGGATATTCCATGTAATTATAAGGTAAATTATATGAGTCATATTGAGATGATTTATCAAAATAATTAGATTGGATATATTGAGAGACCTACTATGACACTATGATAGATAAATTATGTTATTTTATATCACTTTGAGGTATAAATAGATTATATTTGTGGCATGAAAGTGGTTCATCATAAAACATGTTTCTATTTTATATATTGAGGATTGGTACGTGAAAATGGTATTATGTATTAAATTTGGATAGAAAATATGTTTGTAGAAGTTTATTCGAAGTTTAAATTTATATATGTACCTATTTTAGGGTTTAAAATTTACATATAAACCAATATTTAAGTTATAGCTTTGCATACAAACCAAACTTAATGATCCAAAAAATAGTTATTATAATATTTAGAATATTGCACTTGAGATTTCTATGGTTCTCAACTTCTAAATAATATCATTCTCTAATGGGGGTTGAATAAGTTTTATACTCCTAACTCATTTTATTAAAAATAATTTTCATATTTTTAGGGCATAATCACCCCATGGCATTATCCAAACATGTTTAATAAATTAAATACTTATTTTTCTACCCTTAGGTGTATCCATTCCTTAAAATTTCAATTTAAAATTAATTCAATGATCTATATTTTTTCAAAATTTCAATCATGAATGGATATTAAAATATGCATGTTTAGCTATAGGTTTTTTATGGAGTAAGTTGGAAAATTTTGGCATCCCTATCAACATCATGCGTTTTTAATCACATGTACCAAATTTAATATTTTATCCTTTTAATCTATAATTTTCAATACTATATTAAAATGGGGTAATTTTTGGATACCTAAATTTTGTATTATATATCCCGACAACATAAAATATGGAACTCTATGAAATACTTGGACATTTCATAAACATTTGACTCTTGTGCACACTTTAATTCATCCATATATTACCTATTATTTTGGCCAACCTAATTTACCAAGTATAAACAATCAAGATCACCATAGTCTTAGCAAGAAATTTTTGAATCATAGATATAATATATCCATATCTATGATCACTATTTTTTTACTCCCATGATAATATCTAATAGTTTTAGTTTTATCACAAGTATTTAATTCTATCGGTAGTGTCCAGGAATACTCAATGACACATTTAAAATTGGGTTTTCTTAATTATGTTAGCCTAGACATGTTTCACAGGTCATTGATAGGGGTAATATCATAGAATCATTTATAAATTCAAATTCAGCTTAAGGTGATACTAATTGAATAAATTAGTCATTTGATCACTACATTATAGCCATATTGAGAAATATATTAGTATTTTCATGAGATATTAATATGTAATAATACTCATTTGAGAAATCCATCAAAAAAACATCCTTTACTTAAGTTTAAACATAAATATAGGTTAAATTTTCATGTTGTAAAGTATCAAAATCTAACATTGCATTACATTCTAGCATGATCACGATGATGCGTACACACAACTAAGTGGGAGAACTATGTGTAGTCTAAGTCTTGTTCACAACATTAGAACATAGAAAAAAAGTATTCCCACTAAATTTATAACCCCATTTTCAAAGGTCATATTTTTTCAAAAATGTAATTATGGTTTCATAGGAAGGAGAAAAAAAAGGACCAATGCATAGGACCAAGGGAAAATGCACATATGGAAGTCATCTACAGGTCTAGGTGTAGTGTCTAAGGAATTAAAAGCATGTAAAATAAAATAGGATATTACTAATAGAGATTGGATGATACAAATTATCATAGGGGTATAAGTTATACCTACACCATCCATGAAATATTTAATATTATATTTCAATAACTAAGTAATTATAGAGCATATATACAATATTTTTAGGATTACGATGCATGTAATGAATAACATAAATTATAAAATACCTAAGTGTGTCACTTATCCATTATTTTTTCAAATCTAAATTTAATAAGGTAAATACCTATATATCTAATTAACATTTAGATTTGTAAGATTGTTCCCTATTTTTCATAGTTTGAATATTCATTATTTTATCTTATTTATCTCATATTAATTAAAAAATAAGTTTAAAAAAGTATAAGAGACACCTTATGTGGATGAAATATAGTTAAAATTACCTAATTACATTATCACTCTATTTATTTATAAAGTATTATTCTAAATATTACAATATATATTATTTCATTTCAATTCATATTATCATACTTATTGCCATATTTTCTATATCTGAAATACTGCATAATTTATATTATTTTTTATATATTAGTGTAAAATTAGAAAAATATGTACAAAGACAATTTAGAAATATTATTTTGATACCTCATGGTTACTTGATAATGCATTTTAATTATTTTGATTACCTCTTACACATATTTATTACTTTATATTGATAGATTTAATTTAGTTAGGCCTTTGTTTTCTGATTCCATTTTAAAATCCATTACAACCTATTTTACACATGACACTTTTATTTACCCATAGACTAATTTTTGGTGTATTGTATGTGTGAGTTTAAGATTGTAAGACCTTGGGGAATCAAAGGAGACTTCCTCTCAAATGTTCTCCCTTTTTATCACTTTAAAATTTTAATCATATTTTTCATCCTATTATTTTCTATAGATTGTTTTCATTCAAAAAATAAACTCTAAAAAAAAATGATATTTTTATTTCTTATTTATTTTGCTCCTATTATCACTCCTAAAATATAGTCCTAAGAAACACTTATGAGATTAGGTGCCCAGAAGGGACTTAAATGACAATAAGGGACTTGTATTCTCTCATTTTAGGATATTACTAAGATAATATAGAGCACGAGTTGTAGGTAATGGGCTCTATTAAATATCTTACTTGAAGTAGATCTCCAAGAGATGTAGTGCTACCACTAGAGGTTCAATAACAATTTTTTCATTGATAAAAAACTAATAAACAACTAGATAAATTGATTTTAAAATATTAAAATTTTAAGTACTACTGTATTTCATTTCACCATTTACAAAGGAGGGACATGAATCACTTGTTCATAAATAAACATAAAAAGGGAGAGAGGGTAAGTCAGATAAGAAAGTTTTTAGGATAAATGACTAACACAAATTCTTCCAATACCAAAACATGCCCAGATATAATTACACCACTGTATCTTAAGTTTCGTGATGGCTCAGGTTCTAGTCACATAGTGAGAGAGTCTAAGTAAAAGCATAAATGCTTGATCTAGAGAATATCTTAGTGGAGAAATACCAATAGTTATGTTATTGACCACACATATCTCCTAAAATATTTAAAAATAAAATGAAAGAATCAAATAACTTAATTAGAATAGTTAAATATCATCCTAATTAACACATGAATATTGATTAAAACAATGGATACCAATACTATAATTAGTGTTAATCCATTAAAACATAAAGGAAGTGGAAGACATCCATGAACCAGATGCATTTACATAAAAAATCAAGTTAGCATTAATTTGACATCATTTGTTTACAATAGAGTCAACCTATTACAATATATTAAAGAGTTTTATATATAAAATGGGAATGGGGCCCATATCCTAGTATCACAACTTCCCATTTTATGCCATCATGTAAGAAAATGGTTTTAATAAAATTACACCAAAAGATTCCAAATCCTAAAATAAGGGGAATAAAATTACCAGGACCCACTAAGAGAGGATCAATAGGATGTTGGAAGGGGACCAATTCCAAATTTTTAGGATGTGTAGCCTCTAATGCTAGCACAACTACCACTAAGTCAAAATCCTAGTCTATATTTCCAAGGTTCATGGGTGGATCTTCAAATATTATCTTAGCTTGGACTAACAACCACTCATGAACTAGGAATGGGGCCTCCAAGGAGACCTTCACCTTAGATATATAGATAATTCTATTCATTGACTAGTTTAATATCTCTATAATCACTTTATCCCTAGCTCAGTTGGTTTTTTCCACCATTCTCCACATGAACTAGTTGAATTGAGCTAGGTAGACCACAAATTCTCCTTATCTAGTAAGGTGCCACACAATGATGTTGAACTCTTTGAAATAGGTTATCATGCATTACTAATCTTTTATAAAAGGTCAATTATAATTTATGTCATGGTTATCCACTCTAAAATTAAATTCCTCATGTTGTTGACGTAGTGGATTGCACCTAGGCAGGAGGACAAGCTCCTGCGTTCCACACATCAAAATGGAAACCCCCCTCTCACCTATGGGACTAGCGAAGCTGGAGGGGAGAGTCTCTAGGTAAGGGATAGCTCCCTTTGATGCATCTAAGTTGTTACGATAAGTGCTAATATGGGTATATAGATATATAATGGGGGGTGAAAAGGGAGAAGGATTACAGGAAAATGTAGCTACTCTAAAAGAGGTGATGCACCAAATGATTCGACCTACTCACACTCACACTTTAAGCCAGATAAACACATACGTACACTTAAAACTAGTAGAAGGATGAGGCTGTAGGAAGCTTAATAGGGAGGCTTTAATAGAACACACAAAAAATAGAGACTCACCATAGGTGCTGTGGAAGGGACACACTATATAGTAGATTCTTTTTGTCTCTACACTTCTAAGTACAACTCTTCTTGTCACCTATAGGAATGGCACCTTATAGACACTAGGTGTGTTGGTGTTAAACCTGTGGAAGCATTAAGAAGCAATGACTAAACACAAAACTAACACTTAGACACACACAGAGATATCTAACCAGAATAGAGGTAAAAATGCATTTATTGATTTCAGGTGAAAATTTGCTAGGGCTTCACCTTACAAATGTGAAAAGATCCTTTTCTAAATGACAAGCCTACAATATATTGATGAAGGAAGGAGGCCTTTTGGCACCCTTTTTACAAATGACCCATGTGCACTTCGATCATTGGGAAGAGCAAGCCACTTAAACATCAATGAGAAATTATGAGCCGCATCATTTGTTTGCTCATTAATGCAAAATGAAGAAAAATGGGTCACACCGTTAGCCATTTACACCTCTTAATAATCAATTCATAGACACTATATCACCTGCTAGAGTAGCTTCTTGAATCGACACCTCCCTTTACCACTTGGACTATCTACCTATTCCTACACTTGGCACTTTTCTCTCTTTGTTCTCTGGGCTCTTTTCTGGTTAGCGCTTAGGCAATTTAAAAGCAAAATTCTATTTCACCATCTTAAATTTGATGTCTACACACTTGTCATTGTTTGAAAAACAATGGCCAATCCATCTTATTAAAGTTGACGGCCTCTAGGATGTCACCATCCTTGGCAAATTCCTTCGAGCCTTTTCTGCTGGCTTTTTTTGTGGGCTTTTTCCACAGAAAAAAAGTTCATGAGAATTGGCCACTTTGACTTCCCTAGGTCCTTTCTTCATGTTGGCGGCCTTCCTCTGAATTCCTTTAGACTTTTTGTCTCAAGGAATTCCTTTGAACAAAGTCTAAAGGATTCAATGTCTTAAGAGTTTCTACACAGTTCTTGAAATCCTTTGGCTACCTTCAAAGTGCTCCCTACCCTCCACAAGGGCTTTTGAACCTAGAACTTCCCTCTACAAGGGAACCTACCCTTAAACTTTAGGATGCTCCCTTAAACCAAGCCATTGAACTCATTGGTTGAACCAAAAATGGTTCAACGGTTCAACACTGCATGCCAATCATTCATTAAACCAAGCCTTCGAATCTACCACTTAAACCAAAGCGTTAAACTAAATCATTGAACTTGCCAATTGAACCAAGGCATTGAACTGACCGATTGAACCAAAAATGGTTCAATGGTTCAACACTGTGTGTCAATCCTTTGTTGCACCAAGCCTTTAAAATATTCATTTGAGCCAAAGCATTGAACCAATCCATTGAACTGGTTCAATGGTTCAAACAATTTTGAACCAAGTCACCGAACCATTTGATTAAACCTACTGATGAACTTGCTGATGAATCGACTAAGTGAATTGAATGATTAAACCATTCGATGAACCAAGGCTGATGAACTTGAGCTTTGAACCAAAATGTTGAACTTTGTCATTGAACCAAAGTGTTGAACTTTGCTGAAGCATTGAACCAAATGAATTGAACCAAGCCTTTGAAATGAGCCGATGAACTTAAGCATTGAACCAAGTCATTGAATTGGTTTAAAGGTTCAAAAATGCTAACCTTCCTTGTGAATTTTTAGACAAGAGTCTGAAGAAGTTTTATAAAACCTTACACTCTCTGAACTGGTTCTTCATCTGCCAAAAGAATACACCTGCAGAGTTCATAAAAAATCTCACTGTTGAGTCCGTAGAAACTCAAGCCCTGCAGAGTCCATAGAAATAGACTTGTAGAGTCCATAGAAATAGACTTACAGAGTCCATAGAAAATTATTGGACTTGTACAAAATCAAAAATGAATTGGCCTAAAATAGCAGAGGAAGAAGGGGACCAATTTTTGGCCTATTAGACCAAAAATGGTCAATAAATTGGTGACTCCCAGGGGAAGCATGCTTGATATGCTTAGAAGCCAGTTGCCTTAAAATCCATTAAGCACAGGGTTAGATTATAACTTAAAGATTAGTGATAGCTCTGATAAATTCTTGAACCAATCACAAAGATTTACCTCAAAAGGGAACGAAAACACACATAAAGCTAAGAAAACTACTAATATGTGTAAAAAACACTTAGGGAAAGTAGGAGAAAAGAAAGAGAAATATATACATGACTGAAAAGGGGGTCAATGGCAATGCTTAAGATGTATCCCATTAACTGGGATATACAGTTCTTCACCATCCAACCTAGAGAGTTAGAATGCATTAAGTTGCTTGCACTGAGTGATTACATATGGGCCACTCCATAGGGTGTCGAACTTCACATGCTTTCCAGGCTTAGCTCAGTCTTCATCCCATTTCAAGATAATGTCTCCTTCAGAGAAACCTTTTGATGAATATTTATTTTCTAAGTGTCTCTTCACTTGCTATTGGTGGCTAGTCATAGAAGCCATATCCTGGTCCCTTGTCTCTTGGAGTTCCATCAGCTCGCATAACCTAACCTCCATGCTCTTTCCTTCTTCTAATTGTAGTTGGCGAGCGAGGTCCAAGGCTAGAAACTCGAGTGAAATGGGGAGCCTAGCTTCCCTTCCATAGATGAGTGTCTATGGCGAGTTGCCAATTTCCCTCTTTGGGGTGACCCTATCTACCCACAGTGTTGTCTTCAACTTGGCATGCCAAGTCCTCTAATTTTCCTCTATGGTTTGCTTGATGATCTTGATCAGGTTCTTATTTGTAGACTCAGCTAGTCCATTCCCCTGTGGGTAGTAATTGGATGAAGTGCTGAGATATATACCATATCTTAGTGCCCATTCACTTGTTTTGGTTCCCAAAAAAGCTAACGCATTATCTGAGATTATGGTTGCTGGAAACCCAAACCTTGCCACCAAGTCCTCATAAAAATCTAGGACCACACTTTCATTTGCCTCCTTCAGAGCAACAACCTCTACCCATCTTGTGAAATAATCCATGGTGGTCAGGACCCACTTGTGTCTAGCACTAGAGGGAGGATTAATCATCCCTATGAAGTCTAAGCTCCATTGCATGAATGGCTACTCCACTTGAATAGGCTGTAAATGCATGGTAGCTAACCATTGCTTCCCATCAAAAAGCATGCACTTCTAACACTTTCATACCCAGGCATGGGTGTCCCTAAAAAGAGTAGGCTAGAAATAGCTAGCTCTCATTATTCTTGCTGCAGTAGCCCTAGGAGCAAAATGATCACCGGCTGGTCCATCATGGAACTCAGACAACACCCTATCAGCCTAACTTGAGTCCAAACATCTTAAAAAGACTCTTGAGAGATCTCTCTTGATCAACACTCCATCAATCAGGGTATAAGGGAGACACTGGAGTCTAAAATACCTTCTCTTGGTCCTATCAAGTGAGTGTAGGCACTCACCAGTGAGAAGGAAATGCCTCACATCTGAAGTCCAATCCTTCATGATAGCTGGTTCTTCTACTGTAACTGCATCAAGGATTAGCAGACTATCCTCCTTTTTCTGCTTAAAGTCTACCACGAGGTGTTTAGACATGCCTCTCCCTCTTACCAGTTTGGTGATCTTGATATCTACATCATATTCCATCACCTTAGTGATCCACCCTACTCTCTTCTCATTTAGGTCTCAGTTGACCAAGAAATCTTTGATGTTGGGATGTGGAACCATGAGGTGGATTTTGCTATTGGATAGCATGTGTCTGAATTTCTTCAGATTCTATATGACTACCAAGACTTGCTTTTCCACATGTGTATCTGACTTCAAAACCCTCTAGGCCTTGGCTAAAAAATGCAATTGGCTATTCAAGGTTATCATCACTTGCTTGGGTAAGCATGGCGGAGATTACCTCTTCATTGCCAAAGGTGTAGAGTTTGAAATCTTTGGTGAAGTTAGGGCTGATCAAAGTAGGAGCTTGGGCTATGTCCTACTTGATTTCTTCAAAACTATATTTTCTCTGTGCTATCCATGTGACCTCCTCACCCTTCCTCAGCATAGAGGTAAATGACTTGACCATCTCTACAAAATTTAGGATAAATCTCTATATGAAATTTATCTTACCGAAGAAGCTTTGCAGGTCTTTCTTGTGCTTAGGTAAGGATAGCTCCAGGATGGAGTGAACTCTCTCTGGATCAATAACCAAACCCTCTAAAGAAACAATGTGACCAAGGAGCTTCCCCTCATGGAAAACAAACATGCATTTCTTAGGATTGAGAGAGATACCAAACTCTCTACACCTCTCAAAGATTTGCCGTAGGTGTTTCATGTGTTTGCTCACTTCCTTAGAGAAAACTGTCACATCATCAAGATATACCATCATAGTCTTATTTATCAGGTCTTGAAAGGCCATGTCCATGGCTCATTAGAAGGTGGCACCAGTGTTAGATAGTATGAAAGGTATTTTCTTGTAAGTAAACATTCCCCACTTGGTTGTGAAGGCTGTCTTGTGCTGGTCACAGTCTTACACCAAAATCTAGTTGTACCCTAAATACCCATTTAGGAGGGAGAAATGCTCACTGCCTGTCACCATTTGAAGGATCTGCTCCATGCTTGGGAGAGGATAATGGTCTTTCAAAGAGACTCTATTGAGGTCTCTGAAATCAATACACAGTCTGATCTCCCCATTCTTTTTCCAAATAGGAACAAGATTGGCCAGCTAAGAAGACTGTTTGATTGGAAATATTATCTTAGACTCAATCAACTTGGTGAGTTCCTTCCACATGAGAGGTTCAATCATTGGGTTGACAGGCCTTTGCTTTTACTTGATTGGCTTGGTACCTTCTTCTAGCTCAATGGTATGCTGGGCCAAGTTTGGGTCAAAACCTTTCAAATCACTATACTCCCAAGTGAAGATATCAGCAAATTCTTACCACAACAAGATGAAAGCCTACCTTTCCTAGTCTGTGCACACTTTTCCAAGTGCAAGTAACTTGTCCTTGAATATTTCCACCTTCTCATGGTGCTCCTCCTTTGTTTTAATGCACACCTTGTCACTTCTCAATTGGTCATCTCCATTGAAGATACTCTCTAGAGTGACCAAACCTTTGGGGAGCTTATTATTCTTCAACTGAACAATTTGGCTGCCATATTGCTATTGTAGTTTTGCCTAGTTTTTTGTAGCAAATTATGCTTCTTCTTGCAAGAAGAGTGATATTTACTGATCATTATTGAAAACCTACTAGTTGGTGATGTTTTTAGGTATAGAGGGCCAAATCACTACTTTCAAGTGATGTGAGCTGTGGTCTCGGCCTATTTATTGAGGAATATCGAATTGGGCACCAATTGCTACCAACCTATATGCTTGCTTGTTCTATTCTCTAGGAATGGAGGTAATATTGGAAGTGAATAAAATTTCCACTAAGTCCCATACCCTATGTTTGTAGGACTTTAGTAGATAATTCTTCATCAAATTCTAGCCTCTTACCTGGTTGACAATCAGCTCACTGTCACCAAACACTTGCAGCTCTTTGATTCCTTTTTTCCTTACCCACTTCAAACCATGGATAAGGGATTCATATTTTGCAATATTGAATGTGTAGGAAAATTGGAACCAAAAGGCTAAAAAATACCTCTCTTTTGAAGGAGAGACCAACACTGCTCCACCACTAGCTCCCAACTTACTCTTTGAATTGTCAAAGAATAGCTTCCATAGACCCGAGCTTTCCTGGCTGTCTTTCATCAGATTTGGTACGAAAGTAGCCTTTTCATGCATGTAATAAATTCTAAGGCCTGCCTCCTCTATGAATTTGTAAGGATCATGCTTGAATTTGTCACTTCCCCATTCATCTAAGAGCAGGTTTGCAACTCCTTCAAGGGTAGAGGATGGAGATTGGTCTACTTGGAATTCTTCCTAGTCAATGATGGCGTAGCTAACATTTATTGCCTTGAGCAAGTAAGGTTCTAGATGATCTCTATGGAGTGGTTCAAATTTAATCTTGACTTTAGTCCCATACTTGGTTCTAAAAACCAGATATGACCAATTTGCTACTAAGTAGCCACCTATCTTGGATGTAAAATCCTTGGATAAGCAGATGGCGAAGTAAGGAGGGACATCCGACACTACCACATCATGAGGAACTGAGAAAGTCAGGAAAGCATGCAATGTCAAGCTCAAACCTCTTACCACCCCAATTGTCTTTGCTAGAGTTCCATCCAGCTGCAAGACTCCCTTGGTCATTTCTTTGTATTTCAAGTCCAGCTTGTCGGCTATGCATTTGGACATCACCGAGATGCTTGCTCTACTATCAATGATGCAATTTTGCACCAAGAAATATCCTATGACCAACGACACATAAAAGGGAGGAACCTTTTCTTCCTTCTAGGCCTGATCTGAGGTGGAAGGCTATCCATTCATCATAAAAACATTATCAGCTTTTGCTAGGACAACTTGTTCATCTAGCTCATGTAATTCCTTTTGCAGCATGTCCTTTTGCCCTGGTATTGATAGTGAATCCCATAAGGAGATGTTCATGTGTAGCTTATTCATTTGGTCAACCACATTGACCTAAGGGTTATGTTCCTTCAAAATTTCTTTAGAATTATTTACAGCCTGAGGTGCAGGCCAAGGAACTGAAGGGACAACTGACGATCTAAAACTTGGGACTTTTTGATTTACATGTGATGAAGAAGGTGTTGCTGACATTTGGGTAGTAGCCTAAGTTTCTTCCATTGCTCTCCTTTTGAATCTTATGTTGGGTACAACACAATCAATCTAATTGTCTGCAGTACCCACATAATTAACTGAATAGAATTCTCCTTCCATACGATTCATGAGGGTAGAATCAGGCTAGGCCTGACTGCTACTCATGCTAGGCTACATTAGATCCTGAAAGACTTGGGAATGGGTGGCTACCTAATTGTCTTATACATTTGGGTAATAAGCCATCATTTCATTTGTATAAATAACCTGCTCCTGATCATATCCCATGGTTGAACAACTTGGTTGTTCCTACACCAGATTGTTTTAAGCAGGCACCATGACCTTAGATGATGAAGGGGCACCTGGGTTGTAGCCTTGAAAGGGTCTGGTTTGAGTAAGCTAACCCTGTCCTTGATTGAAATTTTGGAAAGGGGGTCTAGGAGCTTGACCCAACTGCTAGTATCCTTGGTTTGGTTGGTTACTTTGAACTTGCTACCTTTTAAGAGCCATAAGTTCATTTGACATACTTTGCAACAGACTCTTAACTTCATGAAGTTCATTGGATGGAGTAGCAGCTAGCTTCTCTATGCTAGGCAATAGAGCTAATGTGGGAGTGGTGGTTTGAATTAGAGGCAACATTTCAGGGAAAAGTGGAATATGGGGTTTAGGAGCTATTTTCCCAGCGTGCACTAGGCAATTTTGAGCTACCATGGCTATGTCATAGGTGGTAGGTAGCACATGTCCTCCCATGGATTGTATCATAATAGTGATATCACTATTCAATGCTCTTAAGTAATATAGGAAATCATAGCTAGGAGTAGGTTTTACCAGGGATTCTATCCCATGTCTTTTGAAATTGAGCATTGAAATATTGCATGTATTCATGTGGGGCTCTTTTTATGGTAGTCAGCTACTCAGCAAGTGAGAGGTGGTCACTCTTTTCTCCGAAATGGTCTATCAAGTGAGTACCCAATTCATTCTAGGAACTAATTGAATTTATAGTCAAAGTCCCATACCAGTCAAGAGCTTTACCCTTGAGAGACAATGCCAACAATCTGATCACAATATTTTCCTTAGTGATATTGTGAATATTGCAGAGGTTAGCAATATTTTTGATGTGTTTGATGACTATGATGGGCCCCTCTCCATCAAAAGAGGCACACTTTTGAGGGCTGCTCTTGGAATTGGGTCATAATGTTAGAGATTCAATGGACTCTAACCACAAAAAGTCATAAAGGGAAGTGCCATAGCTATGACAGGATGTAATTGTGGCCTTACTGCATATGTGTTCTTTACAATAGGTTTGGGAAAGAGGTTTGATAAATAAGGATGGGTCCTCTCAAATCTCAGTCTCTTTACCGATTTCAAAGGCAACTCAATGAAGTTGAAAGGAACACCCTTAGAAGTAGACCATGTGGTGACTTTAGGCATAGGAAGTCAGACTGGTCTTTCATTAGAAATGAAGTTCTTACCAGTGGAGTCACCAGATGCTGAAAATAGTTGATTTGCTGTAATAGGACCAGCATCAATCCTAAAACTTTTTTGAGTGTAAAACTAAGCCCCACCAGGTGTGCCAAAATTTGTTAATGCAGTGGATTGCACCTCAAGTAGGAGGCTGAGCTCCTACCTTCCACACGTCAAAATGGAAACCCCACTCTCACCTATGGGACTGATGAAGCTAGAGGGGAGAGTCTCTAGGTAAGGGCTAGCTCCCTTTGATGCATTTGAGTTGTTCCAATAAGTGCTAATACATGTATATAGATATATAATTGGGGGGGTGAAAAGGGAGAAGGATTACAAGAAAATAAAGCTACTATAAAAGAGGTGATGCACCAAATGATTCGACCTACTCACACTCACACTTTAAGCTAGATAAACACATATGTACACTTCAAATTGGTAGAAGGAACAGGTTGCAGGAAGCTTAAAATGGAGGCTTTAATGGAACACACAGAAAATAGAGACTCACCATAGGTGCTGTGGAAGGGACACATTGTATAGTAGATTCTTTCTATCTCTACACTTCTAGGTAGAGCTCTTCTTGTCACCTATAGAAATGGCACCTTATAGACACTAAGTGTGTTGGTGTTAAACCTGTGGAAGCATTAAGAAGCAATGACTAAACACAAAACTAACACTTAGACACACACAGAGATATCTAACCAGAATAGAGGTAAAAATGCGTTTATTGATTTTAGGTGAAAATTTACTAGGGCTTCGCCTTACAAATGTGAAAATATCATTTTCCAAATGACAAGCCTACAATATATAGAGGAAAGAAGGAGGCCTTTTGGCACCCTTTTTACAAATGACCCATGTGTACTCTGATCATAGGGAAGAGCAAGCTGCTTAAACATCAATGAGAAATTATGAGCCACACCATTTGTCTACTCATTAATGTGAAATGAAGAAAAATGGGTCACACCATTAGCCATTTGTGCCTCCTAATAATCAATTCACAGACATTGTATCACCTACTAGAGTAACTTCTTGAATCGGTGCCTCCCTTCACCACTTGGACTATCTGCCCATTCCTACACTTGGCGCTTTTCTCTCTTTGTTCTCTGGGATCTTTTTTGGTTGGCGCTTAGGCAATTTAAAAGCAAATGGATATTTCACCATCTTAAATTTGATGTCCGCACACCCATCATCATTTGAAAAATAGTGGCTAATCCATCTTCTTAAAGTTGATGGCCTCCAAGACATCACCATCCTTGGTGAATTCCTTCAAGCCTTTTCAACGAGATTTTTCCATGGACAAAAAGTCTACAAGAATTGGCCACTTTGACTTCCCCGAGTCCTTTCTTCATGCTGGTGGCCTTCCTCTAAATTCCTTCAGACTTTTTGTCTGAAGGAATTCCTTCAGACAAAAAGTCTAAAGGATTCAATGTCTTAAGATTTTTTTTAGATTTCCTAAAATCCTTTAGCTACCTTTGAAGTGCTCCCTACCTTCCACAAGGGCTTTTGAACCTAGAACTACCCTCCACAAGGGCACCTACCCTTCAATTTTAGGATGCTCCCTTGAACCAAGCTGTTGAAATGACCAGTTGAATGAAAAATGGTTCAACGGTTCAATGGTTCAACACTGTACACCAATCATTTGTTAAACCGAGCCTTCGAAACTACCACTTAAACCAAAGCGTTGAACTAAAATGTTGAACTTGCTGATTGAACCAAGGCATTAAACCAATCGATTGAACCACAAATGGTTCAACAGTTTAATGGTTCAACACTACGTACCAATCCTTTGTTGCACCAAGCCTTTGAACCATTCATTTGAACCAAAGCATTGAACTAATGCATTAAACTAGTTCAATGGTTTAAATAATTATTAAACCAAGGCATCGAACCATTTGATTGAACCTACTGATGAACTTGCCGATGAACCGATTGAGTGAACCGAATGATTGAACCATCCGATGAACCAAGTGATGAACCAAGGCTGATGAACTTGAGCTTTGAACCAAAATGTTGAACTCGACCATTGAACCAAAGCATTGAAATTTGCCAAAGCGTTGAACTAACTAAATTAAATCAAGCCTTTGAACTGAGCCAATGAACTTAAGCATTGAACCAAGGCATTGAATTGGTTCAAAGGTTCAAAAATGCTAACCTTCCTTGTGAATTTATAGATAAGAGTCTGAAGAAGTTTTATAAAACCTTGCACTCTCTAAACTAGTTCTTCATCTGCCAAAAGAATACACCTATAGAGTTTGTAGAAAATCTCACTACTGAGTCCGTAGAAACCCAAGCCCTGTAGAGTCCATAGAAATAGACCTATAGAGTCGATAGAAATAAACCTGCAGAGTTTGTAGAAAATTCCTGGACTTGTGCAAAATCAAAAATGAATTGGCCTAAAATAGCAGAGGAAGAAGGGGACTGATTTTTGGCATGTTAGACAAAAAAATGGTCAACACATGTTCTAAACATAATTCTTGTAGAGGTTTATGTCTGTCATAGACATAATCTTAAGATCTAGGAACATGCCTTTATGAAAAACCATAGTGATCCTCTTGCACTTGTTGTCTATGTGATCAATCCTCTCTAAATATACCTGAGTTCACTGGAAGTGCTCTTTTCTTATAGATAAAACTCTAGTCACCTTTTTTAGATCCATAAACAATTGCACAAGGGCCTCCTCAACTCCACCAATAAAATCTTTTGGGAAAGTGTTCTTCACTTGTGATCCAAGTGCTATAACTTGATCTTACATGTCTTCCATGCAATTTTTAATCAATTCATTGGTGGTTTAGAGCACTAATACATGGTATTTAAAGACTTTCTCCTCTCTAATAAGCGTTCTCACTTTGGTGAGTGAGAATAGATCATGATGATTCTTCCACACCACTAGGTCCCATTCCTAAGAAAATATTTTCATAAGAACTTTCTTATTGCTCTTGATTTATCTATAAAATTCCAATTAGATCTATAGGTCACTATGATATACCATTTTTAGTCTTTGTAATTAAGTAGGTGATAGGGACCTAACCCATCTTGGCCCTATATAAACTCCCAAAGTAATGGAAGAGAATGAAGGAAATATGGTAAACACAAAGGTGGATGGTGGATGTCAAGGTAGAGGGGGAATGGATGAAGTGAAAGTAAGAAAGGAATAAAGGGGTGGAAGAGGAGGGGGCATGGGAGTGAAAGGGGATACCCATGGTAATAATTAGGCACACCATTACTCAA
Organism: Torreya grandis; assembly: GCA_037957365.1. Taxonomy (NCBI): domain Eukaryota; kingdom Viridiplantae; phylum Streptophyta; class Pinopsida; order Cupressales; family Taxaceae; genus Torreya; species Torreya grandis. The sequence goes on from JARHVA010002856.1 coordinate 315,394, forward strand.
GGGTCATATTTACCTTTTGACCAATGACACTTAGGAGTGGGGTGTTTAGTAAGAATGAGAAAATTGGCTGGTTAAATTTGAATCCTTGGAGGCCTAGCATGATAGAAAAGGAAGATGGGAGAAATGAGAGGAAAAATTTGAATATAAGTATAAGAGAGAGTTATCCTTTGCATTTTATTAGATATTTTAACCAAAAAAGCTAGAACCATTGCTATGGTCAAAGGAGCAAAGGTGGAAATTGGGACCTAAGATGGAGGCATTAAAAAAGTTACCTTCTTCCTCTTCTGAGGCATCATGATCAAAATGACTCATGTAATGATGGTTTAAGGAGCCATAGTGTAAATTATTTCTAGATCAACCTGCACTACTATAGGAGTAGATGTAATCACTATAGATATATGTGACACTTTAATTATATATATGGGTGTAATTATTGTTGAGGTAGAAATTGAGGTAGTTTAGGTGGGGGCATTGGGAAGTGTCTACACTATAAGATTAACCAATAGGGACATTAAAATGATAATCATGGTGTATGTTGACATTGTGAATTTGAGAGCCATTAGAATTTGGGTCCTTCATAGAGCTTTAAGTATTAATTGAGTAGAACTTGATAATCCTAGAGAAGAAGTATATGCAAATGAGACTCTTAGAGACATAAGATAGGTCATAGGGATATTTTTAGGTGGAATGGGTTAAACTAAAGGGAATTGGGAAGTAAGGATGCTAAACATGGCTGGATCTAAGGGGGCTTGTGTTAATTATGGAGTTGGCATGATTATAAATAAGGGAGGTCTCATTAAAGGGTTTGGTAAGAGCAAGGAATCTTAGGGACGGGATGATGGGTTATTGATGGATGATAGTAGTGGGGGAAGGAATCTCCAAGGGTATAATTTGTTTGTCCCTCTCTAGGTTTACTCCAAAACTACTATTGATGTCGAAGTGCAACACCTATGCCACCTATAGTTGAGTGACCTATGGAAGTGGAGGTGGTATATCTAGAGTCAAGAATGGGGGAAGCAAATCTTGTGGAGGGGAAGGTGTGAGTATCCACTTTATAATCTTCTTGGATATGTGGGCCATATTCACTTAAATTTCCTATCCTATCTGAGTTGGTATGAGCCCTAAGGCTTATTTTAGCTAAAGTGGATGTATTAACAAAGCTTGTGAAGGTGGTGGAGGCCTTTCCTTAATGACTAGTCTAAATTAGGCCTTCTTCCACTTTATTTTTTCCACTTCCACCCTTGCAAGTACCTTAACATCATTGGCTAAATCAAGATGAATCTCATCGTCTACATATGGCTTATGGTGGTATGTGATATTGATTTGGGCCATGTACCTTGCCATAAGGGTGATAATGACCCCTCAAGGATCTTATTCTCTGTGCTTGACCCTTTCTAAGGCATATGAATTCTTTTTATACACCATATTTATTATCGAAGATAGGTTATTATTCTCATAGTAGAAGATGAATATTGGAAAGTATGGGAATGAATTCTACTGATGATCAAGCAAGTAGCCAAATACACCCTCAATTAACTATCAAGCAATTTTTTACTCTACGAAGTGGTCTATGACCTGATAGGGTAAGAGGAGAGGGGATTGATAGATCCCCTCCACCTATATGATGGTGTGGTCTTTGTAATATAAGTAGGCTCATATGGGTAGGAGCATCCTTGTTATTTCATTTGAGAGTCATGACATGGGCCTCTCATTAATGGCCATGTAGACCATGGGGTAGAAAGACTCACAAATGTCATAGTTGTGTTTCTTGTAATGGTGTGAATATAATTATATAAAACCACATGAACTATAGAGCTATAAGGTGTCCATGGTAGGAACACATAAGGTTTGAATGTGAGGATGGAATAGACCATACCCATAAGGTAAATTAGCATATATAAGTTACCAATCCTTGGGCCTCACTAACACCCTTGACTAGGTTGATGTTGATGAGACACTTGAGGTCTGGGACTCACTTTCCCTTGAGGATGATTCTCAATAGAGGCACCCATAGGATGTTCACATGTATGAAATAATTTTGTCTAAAAAAATGATTTAACAAGTTTATTAAAACATGAACTCATTAAAACATATGGATGGGGTAAGCATTGATGTCCTCATTTGTAGTCTATTAGTCTAGATCTATTAGCAAATCTTGAATAACCCCATATATTTCATGCATCTCAATCTGTGTGTCTACTGTGTTATAGTTTTAGTCTAAGGTGTAATCTAGGATATTTTAATATTGATTAAAAGCATCTCTAGAAATGTTCAAAATATTGTTCTATGACCCTACATACTAGACCTTGTGTGGTATCATACACCTACATGGAGTTATGCAATATGATTCTGAAGAGACTGATAAATGGGAAAAAATTAGGTTTGGTAGTTACCTTATGAAATCCTAATTCTTCTAGGGTAGAAATCTCATCAAGTAATAAGGTCTCAGCCTTATTATCATATGAGGTGGGATTATAAACATCTTTGATTTCCCTAAACAATTTATTGTAGTGGTCGAAATGATCTAGGTCTGATGAGAAGGTAGTATCTCTATATTTGGGCTTAGGCCTAGGATTTAAATATGATACAACCATGGTTGAGAGTTGGGATTTGATTGACATGGAATTATGAGCTAAGGGAAGTACTAAAATCTCAAGAGGGTGTTGAAAGGAATTATACTTAGGAGTAGGAGTGGTTATGATAAATTAAATAACTCTGAGGACTTATAGGGATCCAAAAATATCTCTTATATTAATGGTGTTTAGAGGCTCACCTTACACAAATTCAAAATTGAGTTGGTTTCAAAATCCACTCAAATATTTCTTGATCTAACATTAACTTAAAGGATTTTAAAAGTGAACTCCCAATTTAGATTTTATGATGGTGAGGGTATGCCTACAAGTTATTGAATTTGAGCCTAGTTACCTAGATTTATTAATATAGGGTATGGTAGGCACACACTTACTTTATCCTGTATGGCATCTCAGGTATCCCCCTATTGGTGACATGTCCTTTTCCAGTTAGGAACTTCTCTATAGGCTATGACAACTAGGTGTGGCTAGGTTATACTCTTTTTCCTCTTCATATATTGGGGTTGTCCATGTGGAACTAACAAGTACACATGGAAATTAGTATCTTATGGCTTCATTTGTACCTTTATTTTCCTTTCCCATGATGTCTTGAACCATTTTTTCATTTGGTGTATGGAACTTATACATGGTGATTTTTTAATGAACCTAGGTTTTAACTATACTTCCTTTTTTGTTCAATTAGACGTCCCATGTCCTTTTTGTCATTTTTTATATAAGTGCCACTTAGTGGCCTATGGTTGGTTAGGATCTCCTAGGGATCTAATAGCTTTACTGATATTGAAAGACTAACAAGTCTAATAAGTTTTTGTGATTAATAATCATTCATTAGGATTTAACAAGGATCTAACATGTCTAATTCCCATATAAGCTAATAAGTCTAATAGGTTGCACATGAAAACTACTCATTTGTTGGCTCTCCTAGGGCTCTGACAACTGTGATGCCCCTGAGAGATAGAAAATTTGACATGATCTATGCAACTTTCTCATGTTGGTCAAGATCTCCTAGTGTTTTGATGCTCCAAAAATATTAACAAGTCTAACATGTTCTAAACATTAAATTATCATTCATTAGGCTTTTCTAAGACTCTGACATCTCTAATGCCCCATGGAAAATGACACATCTAATTTGCTCCATGTGGTAGTCCCTCATTCTTTGGGTAACTACAAGATTTATGAAAAATGAATAAATTATAAAAATGTCCATGTAATCAAATGAAATTGTACCTATCTACTAGCGTGGTTCCATGAGATTCTAAGTAAAACCTTGGGATAATGTCATCCCATGAAAACTGATAAAAATTTAACTCTGTGAAATGACATAATTGGTAAAAAATATTCTAAGTACTAGAAAAAATTTATACTAAAATACATAAGGGATAAACTATCATAGATACAAGTGACTATAGGGATTTTGATGACAACCATTCACTCATAATGAATTTTGTGAGACACTCAGCTAAATAAGGATTCAAGGTTTTACATAGTTTTGGACCAAGTGTGAGGAGGTCTGAGTTCTAGGAAACTTTTGAGTCAAGAATTTTTAGAGGGGCACCATTTGATTCTATGAAAAGGGGGTCATGTTTTTCACAAACAAACTTCAAATTTATAGGGAAAATGCTGACCTAATACTTAAAATATAAACTACAGACCTCCATTATTGAACTATGAGATAAGTGGTTGAAACTCCATTAGATCAACTTAGAGAGATAAAATGTTCTTAATTATTATTTAGGAAACAACATACTAGGCTCTAAATTTATTTAAGGGGCCATTCTATGCAAAGTGATTCATTCTTATCTATTGCTCTGAATCAACTTAGTAAGCTTAGGCATATCTTAGGTACTCGGATCCCCTTTAAAGGTAATTATTTATAGACTTTGGCTAAGGAAATTAGGGCTCAAGCATTTGAATACTTCTAACTAGATAACTGTAGCCCCGACAAAGATGGCTTTGGTCCAACTTTAGGATTTTTTCCATTTACAACTAGGTTGGAAATCCTATGATGGAGATTGCCCAAATCCCCCTTTTTTAAGAAGATAACATTTTTAATTAAAATCAAACTTGTTTTTTTTCTGATATCTTGATGTTTGATCCATGTGTTAGGTTGTGGAGCTAAAAGCTTCAACCTTTGCAAACTAGGAACAGATGGTTGCTGAGTTCTACAGGAACCGGCGTCGGCAGAATGACCGACATCGGTAGGATCCAGTACAGAAGGCAACCGGCGACGGCAGGAAGTCAGCCGACGTCGGCAGAACCAGACCAGCAGAGACCGACGTCGGTCGCCTGTGTGTTCCCGAAGTGTTCGTTTCACGGACAGTTAGTTAAGTGAACGATGAGTTTGCATGTCAAGACCAGCCAGAGTCTTGGGTTGCGAGGATAATTGTCTAAATTAAGAGTCTTAGTTATTGTTTGAGTTAGGGATCTATTTATAGACCCATTGGCATGTATTGTTTAAGGCATGCGATAGAAAGGAAGAGTTCCTTCTAGTTGTAAGATCTATGAGTTGCAGGTTGTTGCAAGCTCATTGGGGATCTACATGTAAGTTTGGTCTTTGAATTGCAGGTTGTAGGTTCATGAGAGATCAGCTTGAAGTGCTATAGAGTGCTTGATGTACCGGCAGGGTTATTACTGATTGGTTGGTGAGGTGAACACCAATTCTGTGTGTGAGTTGGTTGTTGGGACCGTTTTTGTGTAGGAGAGTGTGTGTGAGAAGAATTAATGTACACTTGAGGTGTGGTGAATCTCTGTAAGGTGAAAGAGTGTGGCGGCTCTTTGATGTATTCTTTTCTGTTAGTGTTAATACAAGATAGTGTATTGTCTCTCATATTCTGTGCTATTGGTGAATTCTAGTTACTTGTGTTTCTGGTTATTTCTGCATATTCAATTGCTTATATATTTGGTAATCATACTGTGCTCTATCTGAGGAGCAAGATCCTAACGAGTTGAGTCAGAGCATGTTTGTTGTTCTTGATCTCCTTGACAAGTGGTATCAGAGCCTTGGTTGTAGGTTCTTGAGCTTGATACCAACAAGTGGTATCAGAGCTTTTGGTTGGGATACTAACAGATTGGTGTAGATCTGGGTAGTGTGTTTTGATTACAGGTTACTCACAGGGTTTCTGTTGGAGTGGGAGTTGAGCAATGGTAGAAAACAGTCAACTACGAATGGAAAAGTTTAATGGCAAGAACTACCAATTATGGAGGATGCAGATTGAGGACTATCTGTATCAGAAAGATTTGTACTTACCGTTGGGTGGGGTTGCTAGCAAACCCTTGGATATGAAAGATGAAGAATGGGAGGTTCTTGATCGGAAGGCTCTAGGATCTGTTAGATTGAGTCTTGATTCATCTGTGATTTCCAGCTTATCACAGTGTAAGACAACGGTGGAGTTGATGAAATCTTTGGCAAATTTATATGAAAAACCCTCGGCTTCAAACAAGGTATTTCTTATGAAGCGTTTATTTAATTTGCAAATGTTGGAAGGTGGATCTATTCATAGCCATCTTAGTGATTTCCATGGTTTGGTAAACCAGTTAAGTTCAGTTAATATTGTATTTGATGATGAACTTAGAGCTCTCTTAATCTTGTGTTCATTACCTGAAAGTTGGGAAGGTTTGGTAATGGCAGTTTCTAATACTGTGTCTCCTTCAAAAGTCTTAAAAGTGGATGATGTTGTGAGTGTAATCTTGAATGAAGAGATACGCAGGAAAAGCACAGGTGAATTATCTGGAAATGCTTTGAGTGTTGAAGGAAGAGGAAGGCCAAGAGAGAGGACAGAGCGTGGGAGATCAAGGTCGAAGACAGGCAAGAGATCCAAGTCCAGGTATGGCAGAATAACCTGCTGGAAATGTGGAAAGCAAGGGCACTTAAAGAGAGATTGCAGATCGGGTGAAGATCATCATGAAGAACATGAAGAAGAAGCAGATGTTGCAGGCTACGTTACACAGGATGCTCTGGTATGTTCTTTGGATAAAGTAGAATCTTGGGTATTAGATTCTGGTGCCTCTTTTCATGCATCTCCACATAGAGAATTTTTTCATGAGTATGTCCAGGGAGACTTTGGAGAAATTTGTGTAGGGGATGGTAAGCCTTGTCAGATTGTTGGCAAAGGCAAAGTGAAGCTGAAATTGCAGACAGGTGACACATGGGTGTTAAAGGAGGTCATGCATGTCCCAGTTCTGAAGCGGAATCTGATTTCTGTTAGAAGTTTGGGTGAAGAGGGTTGCACAGTAACTCTCTCAGCGGACTCTTGGAAGGTTACCAAGGGTACACTTGTTATAGCTAGAGGTAAGAAAGTAGGTACGCTTTATCTATCTACTTGTTTTACTGATTCTCTTTCTGGGTTATCTACTTCAGCTGTAGATTTAGAGATGTGGCTTGATAGGCTTGGTCACATAGATAAGAAGGAGATGCTGGTTCTTGAGTCAAAGAATATGCTTTCAGATTTGGAAGGCATGGATCGTGGTTTCTGTATGCAGAAGAAGAAAGTAAGGTTTCTTGAGGAATCCGATGTTAGTGACAAGAACGGGAAAGCCTTGGTTTTCAAGGAGAAAGTGACGGACAGAGTTCAGCATAAGGTGCAGAGGAATTCTGAGCAGAGCAAGGGTGATTTGGACAAGGTTTTGATCCAAAAAGAGCTCACGGGAAAAAGTCAGGTCTCACAAGAAAAACACAGAGACCGACGTCGGCAGGAAAACCGGCGTCGGCGTCCAGACAGGGACCGACGTCAGCTATGTGTAGCCCGACGTCGATGACTCGGGGCAGACAGAGACCGGCGTCAGCCAGGGGAAACCGACGTCGGTAGGGAGGCAGTCGCAGGGAACCGACATCGGTCGGCTGTAGACTGAGATGTGATCGGCATCGGTTACTGAGACGAATTTTGGGTGGACAGCGAGTTGTCATGGAGTCTCAAGCGCCCATATGGAGGACTGAAGGTGTAAGTAAGTTCTTAAATTCGTCATTTCCCTTCTTTACACTACTTGTTGCTCACTTATGGCATAGGACCAGGAAGTTTATTGAAGAAGCAGAACAGGTAGATCCAAGAAACAGTGGGAGCTTGGCATGGATGAGGATGTGATTCCTTGGAGGAGAACCAAACAGGTGTTTTGGGTAGTGTTGCCAGCTGGAAGTAAGCACTGAGAGACGAATGGATGTTGAGGATGAAGAAGAGCGGAAATGGATACGTGAGATGGAAGATCAGGGTATATGATCTTGTTTTAGCTGCAGGGCAATGGAGGTTTGATCATTGTGTTTCTCTTTACCAGGTTGGATAGTATTAGCTACACTATTCTATTTTCTGTATGATGTGCTTGTTGCAGGGTTACATATACAGGTATTTTTGAACTAAAGGTAAAGCTAGTTCAGGTGTTTGTCATGGAGAATCTGGGAGCAACAAGATTCTTTGGCATGAGTGTGTTCTAGAGACATGGAGGTCTTGTTGACTTTGTTTCAGGATGATTGTGTGAAGCCGGTTAGCACGCCGATGGTAAGACAGTTCATAGAACAGGTGTCTTGATTCACATAATGAGGTTGAGTGCATGGTATGTACTAAACCTGAGTTTTCCCAAGCAGTGGGAGTTGTCACAAGTTTGGAGTCAATCCGGGAAAGTAATACTGAAGGGCAGTTCAGTGGGACCAGCAGCAGGTGCACATGCTATGCAGGGTCAAGTTCTTTTTCTACATGGTTGTAGATGCGGATGTGGCAGGTAATTTGGATGACAGATTTTGCATCACGGATTTTGTGGTGGTTGGTCTTCAAGAGTGATCTTGAGGAGGGATACAAAGCCAAGGAAATAAACTAGATGGTGTACAGGTACAGGTACAGGTTACAGCTATTTATCTCTAAGTGGGAGATTGTTAGGTTGTGGAGCTAAAAGCTTCAACCTTTGCAAAGTAGGAACAGATGGTTGCTGAGTTCTACAGGAACCGGCGTCGGTAGAATGACCGACGTCAGCAGGATCCAGTGCAGAAGGCAATCGGCGACGGCAGGAAGTCGGCCGACGTCGGCAGAACCAGACCAGCAGAGACCGACGTCGGTCGCCTGTGTGTTCCCAAAGTGTTCGTTTCATGGACAGTTAGTTAAGTGAACGATGAGTTTGCATGTCAAGACCAGCCAGAGTCTTGGGTTGCGAGGATAATTGTCTAAATTAAGAGTCTTAGTTATTGTTTGAGTTAGGGATCTATTTATAGACCCATTGGCATGTATTGTTTAAGGCATGAGATAGAAAGGAAGAGTTCCTTCTAGTTGTAAGATCTATGAGTTGCAGGTTATTGCAAGCTCATTGGGGATCTACATGTAAGTTTGGTCTTTGAATTGCAGGTTGCAGGTTCATGAGAGATCAGCTTGAAGTGCTATAGAGTGCTTGATGTACCGGCAGGGTTATTACTGACTGGTTGGTGAGGTGAACACCAATTCTGTGTGTGAGTTGGTTGTTGGGACCGTTTTTGTGTAGGAGAGTGTGTGTGAGAAGAATTACTGTACACTTGAGGTGTGGTGAATCTCTGTAATGTGAAAGAGTGTGGCGGCTCTTTGATGTATTCTTTTCTGTTAGTGTTAATACAAGATAGTGTATTGTCTCTCATATTCTGTGCTATTGGTGAATTCTAGTTACTTGTGTTTCTGGTTATTTCCGCATATTCAATTGCTTATATATTTGGTAATCATACTGTGCTCTATCTGAGGAGCAAGATCCTAACGAGTTGAGTCAGAGCATGTTTGTTGTTCTTGATCTCCTGACACCATGAGGGTTAGAGACCAATATTTACAAGGATATGAGTTGGTTCAAAGAGCTCTTTACACCAAGAATATCCCTTAATTGCTCAGTGATTTTTCCTTGATTGATAAAGTGTTGTGATGATGTTTGTTAAAAGTGGATATTTTATCAATTCACCTACTCAATTATAAATTAGTGACTCAATCCTTTCTATATATCAAGAGGGGTTCTTTTGGTTATCATGTATTTCAATAATAGGAGATTTCCTTTAGCTTTCAAATTTTGGGACTCTATCTTTAGTGCATTGTCATATTTGAAGTGATCAGACTTGAGAGTATAAGAACTAATGTTTGAATATTATACTCTTAAGACAAGTTTATACTCCTAGGATGCCAGGAAAAAATATCAAATATTAACAAGGGTGAACACAAGGCAAAACTGAGAATGCCACATAGAAGTTAAACACTAGCAAGATAAACAAAAAACAAGAAAGAAAAATAGAACATAAGCAAACACATAACTAAACAAAACTAACTAGAATCTAATCTAAATATATACATCACTAGATCTTTGTCCAAAGGGTTACTCTAAGATTGCATTGGAAGGGGAAATTAAGAAGTAGTGTTTCAAGAATTGTATATTCACAAGTAGTAGAAGATCATTTCCTTCAAGGTATTTCAATCTAAATGCATTATACCTTAGTAATTTAGAGATTTGGTATGGTGTAATCTAGAGTGGGTCAAATTCGGAATGCTACCTGATTTTATCATGCAATTTATCCCATAACAATGCTAGGTATGATATCCATAATGATTTGACACATGCTTTCTTATCAAACCATCTCTTAATAGTTGATTGATGCCTACTAAAGTTTTTTAGGGCTTCTTCTCATGCATCTTCTAATTGGATGATGTCTAATAATATTGTGTTTATTTTCCTAGTATCTTCCATGTATTCTTTCATGAACTTGTACATAAGAAAGTTGAGGTTCATTGGGACTATTGGCTCTAGACCATACAACAATAAGAATAGATAAATTTTGAGAGATCATGTTTATTAGGTGGGGTCAACCCAAAGTATATATTCAAATAGTGAATGCTAGTACTGGGGTCTATTCTTGGAAGACTTATTTATTACATCGATTGAGCTTTTATTAGTTGACTTAGTTAGCTTGTCCCCTTATAGGTAGTAATTAGATAAAAAAACTAAAATTAATGTCATTATTATAAGCCCATTTAGTGAACCTAACTAACTAGAATGTAGGTCCATTATCACATAATAGTGAAGCTATGGTGCCATACCATGTGGTTTTATTTTCCTCAAGGAATTTGATAGCTTCCTTGGCTATGTTATTCTTAGTAATCACTACTTCTATCTATCTAAGGTAATAGTCAGTGGTTGTAAGCATGAACTTATGGCTAGATGGTGAGTTTGGATTGATGATTCCAACAAATTCAAGTCCCCATTTAGTGAAATAACACTCTCATATTACTAATTAAATGGGTATTACTATGTGGATATCCTTATAAGTGAAGGTCTGACATTCATGACAAATATGAATATGATCATGGGAATATTTGAAAATAGTGTGCCAATAATACCCAACTCATAATTTTTTTTGATTAGTTACAGTCCTTGAAGGGTGGCCATTGCCTAGTTTCTCATGGAAGCTAGTCAAAACTTCTCTTGTTTCCTATTTTGATAGATATATGAGGCATATTATTTCACAAATATTTTGGTAGATCACTCTTTTATTTAAAATGTAGTGGGTTGCATTGAGCCTAAGGGCTCTTTTCAACATTTCATTTATTCCTGGAGGAAGATTTACATAAAAGGAGATATTGTGTAATTAGATCATACTAGTATTGATGGACTACTTTTGACTGGTTCAATTGCACCATGGTGATCCTTGGGTCATGTTTACTGATTAATTGAGTAATATTTTGGTCTCAAACTAGCTTAGTTGGTTTTATATCTAGGTCATACTATTTTATCTTGGCCACCTATTGATATCTACATTATCCTCTCATTATGTCCCAACATGAGATCTATAGCTAGGTTTGGAACATTAACACATAGCTTAATTCTAAGAATGTAGTGTCTAAATTCACTCATAACCTTAACTAGGTAAAACCCATGATTATACAAGGTGGAATACTTAAGCTTTTCATCCTTCAATTTTGTGCTCATAAAGGATATTAGGTGCTCATATCCATCTAACTTCTAGGTTTGCATGATAGCTATGGTGTGTTTAGAAACAATAGAGTAAAGGTAAAAATCTTTGGTGTAGTCTGGACTGACTAAGACTGTCACTTACATGATGGACTCCTTTATTTATTTGAAGTGTTTCCTAGTTGTAGGAGTCCACTCTACCTTTACTTCCTTTTTCAACAATTGAATTCATATGTTTAACGATCTCAATGAAACAATATATAAAATTGAGTATAAAGTTAATCTTACCAAATAAATATTTTAATTCCCTTTTATTGTTGGGTAGAGGTATTCTATAAATCATAATGGAACTTTTAAGGTCTATATAAATGCCTTCTTTGGTGATGATATGACCAAGAAGCTTACCTTTGGTGACATTGAACACATTGTTATTTGGATTGAGACAAATACCATACCTCCTACACCTTTCAAACATATTTTTGAGATGGTAAACATGATTAGACATGCATTTTGAAAAAATGGTCAAGTCATCCATAAAAATTATTATGCATTTAATAATTAGGCCATCCAAATAAGGGTATATGGCTATTTAAAATGTGGATCCCACATTGATGAGGAAAAATGACATTCATTTGTAAGTAAAGATGCCCCATTTGGTTGTGAACATAGTTTTGGATCTATATTCTAGGTTGCCCAAGACTTGATTGTATCCTGAGAATCCATCTAGGAAGGACAATATAAAATCCACTTACCATATAAGTTACCTCATCAAGGGAGGTTAAAGGATAGTTATCTTTGTTAGAAGCTCAATTCATTTTTTAAAAATATACAGAGGTGGATTTCTCCATTCTTCTTCCAAATGGGCACTCATTTAGCTACCCATGTGGGGTGACAGATTGGGAAGATGATCCTAGCTAAAAGGAGATTGTGAAAATCATTATGAATAAGGGGCTCCATAATTGGGTTCAAAATTCATTGCCTTTATCTAAAAGATTTTTGGTTTTGATTGAGTGGGATAGTGTGAGTGATCACATTTAGGTCAAAGACCTTAAGGTCTCAATAGGCCCAAGAATTAACATCTAAGTACTATAGTAGTGACCTTTTAAGTTATTCATTCTTAGTTGGAGTGAAATCTAGTCCTATATGGATATCTTAGGGCTAGTTTGATGATCCCAATTTGATATTTTTGGACATATAATCTAGGTGTATTGGTATTTTAAGTATGCGCTCAGACATGTGAAGGTTGATTATCATTTCAAGGGAGATCATTCCCTTGGGAACTCAACTTTATTTGAGGTTCATGACACCATCCTAGTATCCCCATATCCAAAATTATCCATTTCAGCATCATATATGTATTAGGCTTAGAATAATATAGTATTATTGAGTAATTCCAAAATGTGTTGGTCATCCTCAAAGACCTATAAGTTTATAACATTGTCTAAGATTGACGGACATGGGATTAGTTCAATAGAAAATTATTGTAATCCCATGTCATGTAGGGGTGTTATATTTGTAGTAATAGTTGCTAATGAATCAACCACTTGGTTTTCTTCTTTAAAAATGGGGATAACATTCAAAGTATTATATATATATATATATATTATATGACACCCTATGTTTATACTTCCTCAAATAGGATAAATTACATTGGAACTTGCTCTTGATTTGATTCACTACTAGTTTAGAGTCCCAAAATATTTTTATCTCTTTAATCCTATGTTTTAATGTAAACTGCAGTCTTAAGATCAAGGATTCATACTCCACTGGGTTGCTGGTGAAATGGAATTATATTCTATAAGTAGTTAATCATTATTTTCAAGATGGGTCAATCATGAGGATTCCTACCCTAGAAATTTATTTATAATGGGCCCCATTGAAGTATAAGGACCACATACCTATCATTTCAGGGTCTTTGTTAGCTTGGTTTTCAACATATTTTATGATAGAGTATAGACACCTAAGTTAGAGGATATTGGGTTTACACTTTCATTGACCACATTGTATATTTTGATGATATGTTTCATTGTAATATATCTATTAACATGAATTTGGTTAGCTACAATACTCCAAGGCAACCACATATGTGAAAATTTAGTAGTCATGTATCCTCTTAGGGGTTTGGACTAATCTCTACTAAGTAACATCCTGTAAGCTTATATAATATCCACCACTTGGATGTCTATGAATTTATAGACCCTATATTCATATTATATTTTCATATGCATGTTAAATATCTTACTTACCACCTTGATATTAGACTTATCTAATTAAACCACTATCTTATCTGAGTTAATAGGTGTTAAACCCAATTTTTAACAAATCTTAATGGACATGCCATTAGTAGAGGCTCTCGAGTTGACTAGATAATTATGAATGTAATTAAAAAAAATATAATAGTAATGAGAAAATGTGGAACCTTAGCCTTATTTTTATGTATCAACACATTGGTGTGTATAGGCTTGGGCTTGGAATAGACTGGTTTATTTGTGAGGGACTTTAGGAGTATATCTCTTTTCTTAGAGATCTGGGCAAACTCATACAAAGTGATGTTAACCTTGATATTTTTCATATCTTTGAATATGTTATACCTAGCCTTCCTAATGGTGGGACGTACTTATTCAGGTGGCTTTGGATTATTAGCCTTTAGATGTGGAGGATCATTTCAAGCCCATGGATCAAGAGGGTTACACCATTATTAGGAGGAGTGGATGTGGTAATATTTTGATACTATGTTCAATATCTAAGAACATAGTTTTTCATTTAGAATTACTAGAAATTATGCATCTCATTGGTGTCCTCTTCTAGTTCATTATCTTCTTGGCTAGGTAAATTTAGAGTTTTTAACACCATGGAATTGATTGGTGGTCCTGAAGCATTAGAGGTCTCTATCTGATTGTTGACACTAGGATGATTTATGACCACCTCATATTATTCATTTTCTATTTGAAATATATCAAAGGCACTACATAATTTTATGCAATATGACTCCTTATTTTGGCTATGATATGCACATGACACTAGCTTAGTAAGGTAAACTTGAAAATATTTATCTCAGGTAGTTTATTAGGTGAGGGATATAGTTTATCATTATAATAGTTTAAGGTGTGGTTATATCTATGGTAGGTGAAGTTCATGTTTTAACTCTCAACACCATTTTTATCAATTTTTCTTTAGGGGCCCAAGAAATCATTGCTAAGCTTATGTACCATGAGTTGTATAACATCCAATTAATCTTTGGTGGTTTCTTGGGGCATAGTTTGAACACTATTCAGAGCTATTATTTAAATGCGTAATTGAGGTGATACTTTATTGTTAATTTGGATAATGAATACCAAGTGTTGATTATGAGTAGTGTGACTCAAGGTAATCTTATTTGTTACTAGCATGGGTTGGGGTGTAGGTACATTCTGGCTAGTGATATAGAGGGGATTCAGAGTAGGAAATTTTAATAATGCATTTGGGATTGTGGGTGAAAAAAAACCTTGAGGATTTAGTGACTGATCCACCTTGATGGCCTCCACATTGTAGACATCTAAAATTGACCACTAATGGCTTCACACTAAACTTTAGACTGATTCTTACCAACCTTTACCAATCAAACCTGAGAATCACTAAACACCTCAAATTTGGCTTCATAACATACAATATTGGGCTTTAAACCTATTAAATGGGGTCAATTCACACATCAATGATTTCAAATCTTTAAAAATGTAAAAAGGCCTAAATAAAATTAGTTACCATGTAAAACAAATCAAATTCTTAAAATTAATTAACCATGAACAATTAAATTAATTATCAAAAAGGAAATTTAAAAATCAAAGAATATATTAGGAATGCATAATTACATTTTGTGAGTTGTAATTTTTTGAAAATATCGTAAAATATCCCACACATGCCTATTCATTACTAGTCATGATGATTTGACACCTTTTAACTTCACTAGGTTTAGTTAACTCACTAAGGTTAGGTTTGAACCCATTCCAAGCTCTAACTACACTCTAACTCACCTTAGGTTGGGGTTAGTTACTAAACCTATAAATACTAGCCTATACATCTTCATTTGGAGAGCTTGGATAGAGTAATGTTATAATGTAGGTTTTATGACAAGATTGAAATCTATAGAGTTATAATGCTAAAATTGTGAATCACAAGCCATTAAGCCATCAAAATATGTCAAGCAAGCATGAGCCAAACCATGGTGCCAATGGGATAAGGATCCACACAAATACATTTTTCAAAGATATCTTGAGCATAAGTTGAGCAAGATAATGAATAAATCTCTTGAAACATTCAAGGAAGGTAAGAAAGGTTATTTTTCTTGCATTTTAATTGTGATTTTTAAATTAGTTTAAGATAGTGTTATGCATGTTAGTGTGTTTCATTCAATTTTGATTTAATTATTAAAGCTAGCATATGATTTAACCACCCTTCTTGGATTACTTGATCACAAATGGAACGCTCAATGGGATCATGAGCACCCCATGTAGTAAGTAGATGAAGATGCAACTCAAAAACTGACAAATGAATGCTTGAATTTCTTTAAATTTGTAATTTTATATTTGATTTTGTTGTATTTCTAATTCTTGAATTGTCTTAGATCTACATAGAGACCAACATTGTTTAGACCTAACCAACATCATTTGTGTGTGACCATTATTGATTCAACCCAATCGATCTCATCTATGTAACCAATGTCAGTTGATATGCATGGAAAAGCATAATTTACAAAGATTGCATTTTGATTCTTTCTAGAATTTCTAATCATTTTTTATTAGCATATTTGATCCATAAACTATCTATCTAATCCATGCCTTTCAGGTTTTGTAAATTTTTTAGTTAACCATTTCCTAACCTAATATTTTACTCTATTATAATTTTGACTTCGGGTTAATAGGTAATCAATGATGGTCTTAATCGACTGACATTGGTTCTTCATTACCAACATCAGTTCTCTATGACCGATCGACATTGATTTCCTTGAAAATTAACATGGTAAATTTAAACTAACCATGACACTATGTTTTCAAAAAGAAAAACCCAAGAGCTACTTTTCCCAAGTTCATTTGCTTACAATTAAAAGTGATTCTAAGAAGAAGGAGACTATTTAACAATTACAGGTCTAGGATATGATTTGAACACAAATTTTTAAGTTTTGGATAAAGAAAATTTCATTTTGGGATTTTAAAAAGAATTATTTAAGTCTTGCACAATTCATTTTGGTGCTTAAAATCAACATGTTAAGTCTTGCACATTTGATAATTGGTGTTTAAAAGGAATTAGAATGGATAAGTCTTAAAAACACTTTATTTTTGGTGCCTTAAAATGAATGCTAAGTATTGAATACTCACTTTTAGGTGTTTAAAATCTTGAACATTTATGTTTTTGGCTTAAATTGAACATAGATGGTTTTGCTTAAGTGGTTTTGTAAAATTTATTTCAAGTTTTTGCACTCAAGCCAAGTGTATAAGTAAAGAAAATCATCACATTTTAATTTGGTGCGTAAAATCAAACTTCACTCATAATTACTTGTAAACTATTTGTTGATTGTTTGTTTTTGCAAGAAGAATAATGTGTGTATGCTCTCCTCCCATCACCTATAACAAATTCAGGTGATCAGAAACACCTTTTCATTGTATTTAGCCTTAGTCCAAGGCATAGAAAGAAAGTTGTTAAGGATCTCCCCAATACCCACATGGTATTGGGTGATCTAAAAAACAACTCTAAAGTCTTTCCACTAGTCTTTATTTTTATGCATTTTAGCTTGTGAAGGGGATGTCATTACCTATCACAAGTTCTCTAGGGAAACATTAACTTGGGGATTCATCTCCTGACAATGTTTTAACCCAATTCTATGGTGGGGTATATAAATTAGGGTATGCATATTACTAGAGCTAGGGGGTTGAGTGACTAACCTCTCCTTTAGTAATGAAGGTCTGAGTAAGGTTTGGTCAACAAGGGGATTCCACTAAGTAGTCCATAGATGAAATCATCATTTAAAGTAATATACCCTTGCATGATAAGTTGACTGGTATGAACTCAATTGACATGATGATTATCTTGTGTTAGCCACACTTGGGATCAATCTAGATGATCATAACTTATAAGTTTTAGTCAACCCCACTTGCCACACCTTGATACGATTTAGGATGATATAATTAGTTGCATTTATTATTTTATTACTTGGGTTTTTTGTGTCTAAAACATTGTTTGTTAAACCACATCATAAATGAGTTTATTTTTCTATACTACTTTATTGTTTAAGGAGGCGTTATGCCACCCGTTTGATGCTTTGCTTTAACTTAGAAAAATTTTATGTCAAAAACATTATGTGTGTTACTTGATTAAAATGAGTAACATTACACTGCCTAAATTAATTCAAGTTTTGAGTCTTAGAAGTCTTTAAAATAAACCATTGTCACATCTTTTTTGAGTGATAATGTCAATATGTTTCCCAAATTATTTCATAGACTTATCTTGTCTTATGTTCAAGTTTCACATTATTTAAGACAAATCATGTGTCTTATTAGATCTTTATTTAGAACAATCATGCTATTCAAATTTTCCTAGCTTATTGTTCATTAAAACACTAATTTACCTAAGTAGAGTCTTTGATTAAATTTTATAAGTTTGGATCTAAACATTGATTAATTTATTTTTAGGCCTCATCTCATAGGGACTGATACACATATTTTTCTCTTTTGGGTTACATAACTTAGGTTAATTCATTACTCAAGTTTGGAAAATATTTTGTTTGTGCCTTTATTTGATAGAATTAGTCTATCTTTAATTACCTTTTATTTTGTGTTTTATAAAAAATTGATGATTTTTATGTCTAAAATTAAGAACCATATTTATGCCAAAGTGTTCTAAGTTTGTTAAATTAAATCATCATCCTTTTTTTCAAGTCTAGATTTTGACATCGAGTTTGACCAAAAGTCCCATCACATGCCTTATTTTGTGCCTATATTTTGATGCCACATTTGGCCAAAAGACCTAGCAACTTTTCCCTTTCTTAGTTTAGACCTATTTAGAACATATTTGAACCTAGACTTTGACATCTTATTTTTAGTTCATTTTACTTGACCTTGTTTGTGTGAGACATTTAACGTTAGACATTTAATGTTATACTATTTTTACCAAGTCTTAGCATCAAATATTTGGAGATACATCTCCACCTTTGACCAAGTTATACAGTGTTTTAATCCTTTTTATTGTCAGATATAACTATTTAGAGTTTGTAGAAATCTAACCCATCTTGTTGTGAAACATTTGTCATAGATTTGACCATGTCTCACTATACATGTAGTCAAGTCATGTCTAATATAGGATAAAGAAATGTTGTCACACAAGAGGAATTTATTCAAGACTCTTATGAAGATGATTATTTAGGATATAGGTACTTAACCACCTTTAAACACTCAAGAAGGGATACAGAGTCAAGATCATTTGGCCAATTATTTGGTTAACACACTTCCATATATATAGAGCAAGACCAAGATTAAATAACATAATATTTATCTATCATACCTTTGGTTGTAGAAAATATCCAACATCAACCTTATTATATTACAAAGTTATTAACTTATGATCCTAATAGAGCCACAAAGGTAGAGGATAGTTTTTTGGTAGAATTTCCCCATGATAACTTTCCATGTCTAGTGAGAGGACCTTAAAATATATCTTACAATTAGAATAATGAACATACCTCTTCTAGAAACCCTAATGCCATTATATTGATGTCATATCAAGATATACATATGTTTGTCACATAATGAGGCCTCATGAAAGACTACTTAATTCAAATGCATATAACATACTAGACATATCAAAACCTATCAGGTAACTTTAATCATATGGTCATGTCAAATGAACCTCTTATTCAATCACTCCCTTCAATAAGAGTCTTATTTGAGTTGACAGGTCAAGAAAATTAGGTTTTGACCTAATTATGCAAATCACTTCAAGAGAGAACATGTCCAATAACCTAACTATCAAGGAAGTGTATTTTACTTCTATATATAATAGTGAGCAAAACATAGTGGATAACACACAAGAAACATCCAATCCAAACCAAAGTAGTGTTAACACACAAATAAACTATCAACAAAAGAATGTGCCTTTAAATAACACCATGGGTGGTATACAAACTTAAGGGGTAGGAGATCATATTTCCAAACCTTAGCCAACTACCTCTAATCCTCAACCATCTACTTCTTTAAGCACCCAAAGATAAGGATTAAGTAGTCAACCAATGACTAGTGCCACCACAGTAAAATGTGATGAATGTTACTCCACCCCAACAAGTGATGATTAATATTCCACAATAATAGGCATTATCAAACATACCCATGAATTAGAGGAAAAACATATTGACACCTTAATAAGGGAAAACCAATGATCCACCTTATTAGGTAGTAGAAAACATACCTCTTCAATCATAGACTAATATATCGATCCAAAACAAAATGATTTCTAACCAATAACATACAAATATTGGTCGGTGATAGATGTCAAATATCCAACATGCATCCACTTTCCAATAGGGATTTATTTAACCAAAATATTCAAATATTCGTCAAGTACCTATTTGGCAACAATTTCCTTTTGTGCAGAATGTGCCAAAAGTTTAAACATAGGTCTTGTTTCAAAAGTACCCCTCAATCAATAAGGTATGACTAGTTTGTAGCATGTCCCTATTCAACCTCAATAGGCATAGTACAACCATATTCCTCCATCCCAACTAGATTATTCACAACATAAAGCCTACATACCCAATCCCAACAATAATATCATACCATAGTACATGGAATTTTTCAATAATTGCACCCTAATCCATGCATGTGTATTCCTAGTCCATTCCCTAACCAATCCAACATTCCACAAAAAATGCCTCCACAATATCTCAGTGAAATTAATCCATTTATGATTTAATATCATCCATCATAGGCCAATGATACCATTATTTTCCTCACATAGGAACTACAAGAAATGAAGGATCTAATTTTACTCATTTAAGTGGGGAAATAGACCAAAAAGTTCAAGTTGGATGATGTGTGTTCTTACCCTTTCAACATGGAGTACTTACAAATAACATTTTATCTAGGGTATGAGAAACTAAAGTTTGATAAATAAAATGGGAAAGGTGACCCAAAAGCCCATTTTACATAATTATTTATTGCGTGCTAACTAGTGGCTTATAGTGACATATACCTATAGACCAATTTTGGTCTACATACCAAGTTTTTCCTAGTCCAAGAATGCTGTGTAAGTAGAAGAAAGCCTAAATAGGAAATTTGCAGAGGCCATATCTCACACATGTGGTAGTTTCAAGAAAAAGTGATCACATGGGTTTGTCCAGATTAGTATCTAGTTATTACTCTAAGTTCCAGATCATTTGCCAAAGTATGAGGGAAGTTATGCATGGGAAAAGTTGGCTAATTAGTTGATTTTCATTAAGTTTTCCATACTTAGTTATTTGAGCTTGATCATCACTAATATGTCATGCAAGAGCAAGTGGAATGACCAAATTGTAGATTTTATATCTTTCTCAAGAAACAACTAGTAGATCAAGCGTAAATACATTTTTACATGCCAGGATCATCCTTTAGAATTTTTAGACCCATACAAGCTTTTTGGTTTGAGTTATAAGATTTCAAAGTTGGATCTATGTAGTGAGACATTAATGATAACATCAAGTTAAAGCCACTAAAAAAATCCATTTGAGTCTAAATTTGATGATCTTTGGGATGTCAAATATGTCTATAAAAATGTCAAATTATGGTCATTTGGATGTTAATTTTAAGACCCAGTATATAGCCATTGGTTTTTAAACCAAATTAGATCTAATAGTTTAGGCTCATTTATACCTAGCAAATATAATGGATCAAGATGGGTCAAACAGTCAGAGAGCTTGAGAGGTCACCACATGGTGTAAGCACATGAATTGATAGACTGATAAGATCCTAAGAATCAATACAAGATTGATAAGTGGCATCAATAAAGATAGAGTGGACAATTCAAACTTGATTTAAGGGCTCATGCTTAATCACTCATCAAGATCAAATACAGCGAGGTAGAGTCAAACTAGTCAGTGAATCTAAAGAGATAATGAGTAAATGACAAGTGTCAAAAGTATGTGGATCCTATTAGAAGATTGATAAAGCATGTGAATCTATGCATAGGCAAATCAACATAGTGAAGTGAGTTAAAATGTTAATGAACATAGTCAATTTTTGATAAATAATTAGAGCAAAGGTGAACCCATGGTTTTTAATGGAAGTCAAACTGAAGCCATTTTCAAAAGAAGAAAATGGGTCTTTTAGGGTCATCCTATCACCACAAAATCTTGATCCAATGCCATTAAAAGGACACAACTATATAGTAAGATATAAAGAACATATATGGAATACCATTAAAGCTAAATATGGACTTCTAGTTTGATATTTTATATCATGTAGGCTCTGTTCTAAGACTATGTTTTCCCTTTTGATAAGAATGATCTATATACAATGAGATATTGGCTCTTATAGAGGTAAAGTGGGTATTTTTAGACCCAACAAGATCCAAAAAGTGTTATAGGGTCTATGGGTCTATTTTAATATAAGGACTATGGGAAAACCAATGACCTTAGATTGGTTTTCCATCTACAATAGACCTATGGAAATGGAGTAGATATGGGTGTTTTATCTAAAGGGTCTCATTTATCAATGTGGCCCTATTTTCAATAAAACATGTACATCCAACCATTCAAAATAGACCAAGCAAGACTCTATTAGTTCCAAGATGTGATCCATGTCATCAAATCGTTATATGATATCATAGAGTTCCAAGAAAAGATTTGATGGTTGGATAAGGGTAAGGAGCATTAAATTCTTTTGCAAGGCCTTTGAAATTATGCCTTTTTGATAAGATCCTAACTTATATACATCCTTGAATTGGTTGTAATCCATCATAAGTTTTTAGTATTTTTCTAATGCATAAATCTTTCTATCTCTTTTCATTTTCTATAAATATAGGCTTCTAAGTCTTGAAAATAGTTATTAGCTTGATAATACCTCTCTTAGGCATGACTAGACTCTACCTAGATTTGATATTTATAACCTTTTGAGATAAATAAAGGATTATTATTTAGATTTCATGATTCTAGTATAGAGTGTTAATGTCAAATTGATTTGCATATGTGGTAGAAATCTCTCCCTTGTCAAATCTTGAATATCACCTAGTTACTAGAATATATTATTTTGTAGGTCATGTTTAGTGTCAAATGTCATTTTCTAAAAGCTATCAAGTGGATACATTGACTAGTTAGTGTATTAAATTAGGCCTCCCCATAAATTCCCTTAGGTTTTAATCATTTGGTAAACTTTTTCATAAAATACTAATGCATATAAAACCATTTGGAGTTACATATTTGATCTCATTAGTGTTTGTTATAAGTTCAATAGAGTAAACGAGCAATCACATTATTGGTGAATCACCTCCTTTACATGTTTTCATGCTTTGTTATCCATTTATCTCTCCCTTTTCCTAGTTAATTCTAGTTTGGGTGATAGATATAGAAGGAAGTTGACCTTTTCTAGAGGTCTGACCCTATGATATGTGACCCACAACCTAGGGTAGTCCCATTTTGGTCTAGATTCGAGCAGAGGCCCTAAACAATCCCCTTCTTGGCTAGGGTGAAAATCTAGAACCCCAATAATACCTATTGATATTGTTTCCATGAAGCCTATCAGAGAAAACATTGGAATGGTTCTTGAAGTTTCATAAGAACTCAATATCTAATTTTGATGATCTTTTGGATATGTTCATACAACACTTCTATTACAATCTTCAGCATGAGATTTCATTGGTAGACTTAACACAATCCAAGAAAAAGATAGGATAAATATTTAAAATTTATCTATAGTAATGGAGACCCATTAAAAGATAATTTACCCTTAGTCTACCATATAAAAAACTAGTCACTATATTTACTAAAAATGTACACAATGAGATATATTATAATTTGGAATTGTAGTGTGCACACACATTCAAAGAGATCATTGACAAACATTTTTTGATCAAAAGAGACCTAATTAATAAAAGAATAATTAATACAGCCTCATAAAATAAAATCCCTAATCAAAATTAGAACAATAGACAAAGTCAAAACATAGTCCAAACACAAGCATCATAACAAACCTAGGCTAGTAATTCTGATAGACCCAATTAATTCAACTACAAAAAGAATGTTGTAGGGAATAGAGTAATAGAGTCATGACATGTCAAAATGGTATAATCACCATTTACATAACCTATGATGCATATGCATATACCTCCTAACCAATAACCTCTTTAACAAATTCAAAAGAATAGACTAGCGCAACAAGTGCAACAAATGCAACAAATACCTTTGCAAAAAACCCCTCCAAGAAGAAATGTTCCAACTCGACATGTTTTTAGTAACCTTGGAGATCTTATTGAGACTATGTTTTGTAAGCTTGTCATAACTAATTTTATTAGATGGATTATTCTAAAGGGGCAAATTCTTAAGGCACTGACTATCCATACTAGTACATGCCAAAAAATTCTATGAATATCATCAAGAAAATGGCCATAAATTTCAACACTGTGTGCAAATTAAACATGTTAGAAAATATGTTGGAAAATAGAGAGATCACATTGGATCATGTATCTTACACATCCAATCAAAACATCATCATTTATTAGAATCCTTTTCCCCAGCATAACAACCAACAACAACAATAATAGTGGCTAGTACAACAACAAAAATAATAGTATCAATAACTAAGGTTGAACCAATAGAATCAATAGAACTAGTAGCAGAACTAACAACACCAAAACAATAGATAGAACCAAGGCCATAATAGTATCAAAAACCAATAGACTTACCACACGGTTACACATAAATAAAACTTAGTTGTAGGCCATATTTCAAGAGGTCATGTTAATACCATTTCCATCAATCTAATACCAAGTACCAATAAAAAAAGACCATTGCTAATAATTCCCAATCAACCAAATCATATAAATCATCCTTCCTTAACCTGGGAATACATACAAGCAAACCATTAAGAAAGGATTCCCATGTTTGGACCTTATACTGATAACTTATCATTAGCTTGTGACCATATATGAGTGTACTAGTAATTGAAGTTTATCCTATCAAGCCCCCCTCCATCATAATTTATTAAAAACACTAGTCCTATACCTAATCATGATTATGAAATCACAATTTAGTAGTCAAGGATTACCATACTAGGCCCATAGCCATCTACTACTTTACCCATCATCCAACCACCCATTCTGGCTAAGAACAAGCCATTTATATCTATCCAAGAAAAGACATTTGACATCATGAAATAATTGTAAAAGATGCCAATAAAAATCACCATTTTGGATTTGTTGCCTTCGTCTACTATCCATAAAAACACCTTGACCAAATTTCTTGGTTAATCCAATGTTCCAAATGACATATCTCTTGACAAATTTCAAGCTTTGGTTGGACACCTCACTCTAGGCCAATAATTAACCTTCAATGAAAGAGATATGTCATCCCTTGGCCCACTTCATAACAATCCATTATATATCAAAGTTTACATAATAATACACAAAATGAAGCGTGTCCTCATATGTAATGGATCAGGACTGAATATTGTGTCCCTAAATCTCAAAAGTCTTCTTAGGTACATGACAACAAATCTCCAAGTAAAAATAATCATGAATAAAGCCTATGATAATGAGGAATGAGACTCATAAGGCACAATTAACTTGCCAATTATCATTGGGCCTTTATCCCATGATACACTTTGCCATGTGTTATATATTTATTTGTCATATAATATGCTTTTGGGTAGATCTTGGGTACACATGATTCATCCAATCCCATCAACATTGCACCAGTGTATCAAGTTAACCTTTTTAAGGATGGAGGTTACTATTCTAGGAGATTTACATCCATACGAGCATTGTAAAAATTTGGAGTCCAAATTTAAAATCTATAACTTCCATTTTGACATGAATCTAGTTGCCAAGAAGGATAAGGGACAATCAATACTTGTTGAATAACTAGAGGCTAAGTACATTAACCCTGATACCCTTTATTCACTTTCCCACATGTTGCCTCTTGAAATGTCTAATCATTATACCATATTAGATAATGGCCCAGGAAAATACTTGACCCATGATACCTTTCACATTGCAAAGCTTCCATAGAACCCCAAGTCCATTGGAAGACCAAAATCCAAACCCCTCATGCAATGGCAAAGAAAGGGCAAAGGCTAAATGCATAGTCCAATACCTATCACTTTCATATTAGCCTCTGGAAAAGAAAAGGGCCCTCTTGAAGGTGATGAATCATGGTTATATAATGAAAAATTAGTTGATTATTAAAAGAGTTCCAAATATCCCATTCCTAATCAAATTATGGAGAACCAAGACTATGAAAGAGGAGGCCCCAGGACAAATCAACAGGGAACACTTGCGCCACTTTATATGACTAAGTAAAAAAGAACCTATGAACTTAGAATTAAAACTATCTAGGGGTGACCCCATGTATCTTATTTGAGTTCCATCACCAATTACTATTTATAGCAATGTTAGAAGTGAAGTAGAGTCTGATCATATCCAATTCAATGACCTAACCCTTACCAATATATTTGACAATAATGCCATTTGTACCCTTCAACTAGTCATTCACCATAATCCATTACCATTATATTATCCCCAAATGATAGACTAGGGATAACATGAATCTAATGTGCCATTTGATGAGTTTCATAATGATGAGGCCTTTTACAAATTTTTAAGGCTTAGGGATAATATTCTATTGGGAGACCAAAAAAAGGGTTCTTAATCAAGTTAGATCCTAAAGCCTATTTTGGAGAGAAGTTGAACACCCTTAGCCAAAAATAAGTAAATAAAATGTTGAGGTCCCAAAGTGAAAACCTATTTGAGGCACTTTCAAACTAGTGAAAGAGTAAAGACAAAGGTTAGTCTAGTGGTGAAAACTTGTTTCAGACACCATTAGATAGGGGTGTTCAACCTTATTCAAATATATAATAGGAGACCATCAATGATGAACTTGTATATGGGTTTGAGTTTAGTCTTGAAGAATAAAAATATTTTGATCAAATCATTTAGGATACCAATGATGGAAAACTTACTTATGGGAAGGAATTAAGTCTTGAAGAACAACAAGCTTTTGGCCACACCATTCAAGAGTCCCCAAAAACATTTGTTACATGGCCATCCCTCCCATAGGGGGATTCTCATTCATCATGCCTATGAGAACTTGAGGAACTAGTCTTAATAGAGGACTCTAACATTGCATAATAGTTCAAATATTTTCCCACTATTTTTGAAGATGGTTTGATCTTTCTAGTAGAAAACACAACATAGGTAAACATCAAGACTCCATATGATGTAAAATAGATAAAATTAGGCATGTCCCTCACTAAGGAGGAACATGAAGTCCTTACAATCCTTTTGAGGGAATTTGTTGATATATTTACATGGGCCTATTCTGACATGCCTAGTTTAGAGCCAACCTTGGTTCTTCACCACCTTATGGTACATCCTGATGTCAAACTAGTGAAACAAAAATTAGGCAAAATACATCCTCGCATTATTGTATTAGTCAAGAAAGAGTTGGAAAAGCTTTTAGAAGTGAGATGTATTAGGAAAAATGACTATTTTGAATGGATTTCCAATGTGGTGCTAGTCATTAAAAAGTTATAAGGAATAAAAAACTATACTAATTTCAAGGAAATTAGAAAAGCTTATATAAACTATGAATTTTCATTGCCAAACATTAACATGATAGTTGAATCCAAAATAGGTTATGAGATGCTTTCACTAATGGATAGATTCTTAGACAAAAATTAGATTTGAATAGCACTAGAAGACCAATATAAAACAATGTTCTTTGCTCTTTAGGGAACATTATATTATTAGTTTATGCCATTTGGTCTCAAAAACATAGGGGCCACCTATCAAAGATCCATGACAATCATATTTCATGATATGTTACATGACATCATTGAAGACTATATCGATGACATATTAAGTAAATAAAAAACTAAGGATGATCATCCAACAATATTGAGGTGGATATTTGAGCAACTGCATGAATGCAAAGTTAGGAGCAACCCTAATAAGTGTGTTGTGGAGTTAATTCAGGCAAATTTGTTGGATTTATTATGTCTCATAGGGGAATAAAAGTTAATCCAGCCAAAGTACAAGCCATAACAGAGTGCCACCATCGACTAACTTGAAGTAGCTATAGAGTTTGTAAGGCAAAATATAATCTATTAGATGCTTCATATCTCAATTAGATGATAAGTTTCATCCTTTTACACATATTTTGAAGAAAGGAGTTACATTTATTTGGGATAATGATTGTCAAACAAAATTTTAACAACTAAAGGACTATCTAGTAAATCCACCAATTTTATTGCCTCTTATGCCATGAAAACCATTCCTTTTATATCTATTAGCCATAGGCAATACCTTGGGGACACTTCTATCCCAACAAAATGAAGATGGAAAATATCATGGAATGTACTATCCAGGTTGTACACTGGTCACATATGATCATAATTGTATGCCTATTGAAAAATCTTGTTTAGCTATGGTCTTCATAGCTTAGAAATTATGCCATTACATGTTGAACAATAAGACCATGATCATTTAAAAATTAGATCTACTTAAGTATCTACTATATAAAACAACTTTATAAGGCCATATAAACAAATAGATCATGTTTCTTATTGAGTTTGAGATAGAATATGTAAACCAAAAAGCCATCAAGGGGCAAGCTCTTTTAGATCAACTTACTAAAGTACCCCTTGTAGATACAGAGCCATTTAAATTATAATTTATTAATGAATCCATTATGACCATAATTGAAACACCTCTTAAGGGGTAGAAATGGAGGTTATATTTTGATGGATCATTCACTACACATGGATCAGGGTCAGGCCTTTTATTTATAACACCATAGGGGGATCTAATCCCTAAATCATTAAGAATCAGATTTTCTTATACCAATAACATAGCTAAGTATGAAGCACTTGTTACTGATATTTGATAGGTATTTTAATGGACCATAATAAATCTTAAGTTTTATGGTGATTCTTAGTTAATCATCAATCAGGTTATAGACCATTTTTAGACCAAAAATGACAAACTGGTCCCATACAAGGTCATGGTCGATGCTTTCAAGTAGTAGATTACCAATGTAAAGTTTGAACATATACCAAGGGCTAGTAATAGAACAATAGATCCCATGGTTATCATTGGATAATTGATTCAACAAATAGATACAATGAAAGAACACCAGTTTCTCATTGAAAATATGCTAGTGCTAACTCATTAACCATCAACTATCATAATGATCTATGATATTGTTGGTCCTAGCTCTACTTGGTATAAAGACCTATACACCTACCTCTACAACCAAATTATACCACCTAAATTATCCCACAACTAATCCAAATTCTTCATCTACCATGCCCAATGTTATACCTTACTCAGACCAACCTTATACCATTACAATTTTGATAGAACTCTACTTCATTATTTACCTTCAGTAGAATCTACACTTGTGTTATGGGAAGTTAATAAAGGGGTATGTGGGCCCCACACTAGTGGGACCATCCTATCTAAAAAGCTCTTATGTATAGTATATTATTGGCCATGGATGTAGATGTAGCTGGATATGTCAAAAATATGACAAATGTCAATGATATGCCAATATAATTTATGCCCTAGCCAAGACTTTGAAACCAATGTTGACACAATGGCCATTTTATACATGGGGCCTCAATCTCATTGGGAAGATAAACCCCACATCATCCAATGGTAATAAACATATCCTTACTACCATAGAATCCTTCACTAAGAGAGTTGAAGCTATACCCCTCACTTATGTAACTGGAAAGCAAATTTCTAAATTCATATACAACCATCTCATTTGCCATTATGGTATCCCATCCAACATTATATTTGATAATGGTTGATCATTCAAGACCAAATATGTTGAATAAATATGTGCCAAGTATAAGATTACCCAAAATTTTCCATGGCATACTACCCTCAAGGTAATGGCTAGGTAGAAACATCAAACAAAAACATTATCAACATCCTCAAAAAGATTATCAATGATGCCAGCTGTGATTGACACCTTCAAATATTTTGTGCCTTTGGGCATACCATACCAATTACCACACTCCAACATGTGTCACTTCATAGTCACTTGTTAATGGCACTGAAGCCATTCTTCTTGTTGAAGTTGAGTTACCTTCTTTGTGCATCTTTCTGTTAGTGATTAAATTTTACATTAGTGAGTTTAGATATTTATCGAGAGGTAAATATAACATTAGTGAGTTAGTTTGTTAATTATATTTGGGTAGCCATAATATTTTTGCAATAATATTTTAAACATAGTTTGTTTTGTGTAGGTTATTCATAGGGATTTGGGTGAGAGATTGATGGAGAGATAATCTCCATTATTATAAGAAAGATTTTTCCTATATAAAATTTGTAATAGTCCATATGAATAATAATCAAAGTGTGTGAATAAAATATAACAAAATGTTATTATGGTTCATTAAAATATTTCTCTTTATGTATTCAACTCTTTATTAATTGTGCTTAGATCTAAACTAGTTTTATTATCTAGTATCAGAGTGGGTTGGATTTGCACTTGTGATGGAGAAGAAAATCATTCACAAGGATGATTGGTAATCTTTGTTGTCCTATATATATGAGACTCATATCTATGTTTTTAGCTTTTAAATAATATTTCATTTATAATATGCATGGATTTGTATTGTAAAGCATTGTAAAGTATGTATCTAAACCTATTGTGACTTGCAAACTTATTAATGTCGATAAATTCTATATTTGTTTAGCATTGTGAGAATAATCTTAGAGGTATCTAGCCTTACTTGAATTTACATTGATATTTCTCGTGAATACTCTATGATGGATTTTCCTAATCAGTTTTCATTGCCATGGCTTATAGTTTGAGTCAGAAGAAGACAAATTTATGCACAACCTTTAATAAATTTGTACTTCCTTCATTTTTATAGTATCTCATGTTGATAGATTCGATGTTATATTTTCTTGAAGTTATATTGGATTTGATATGATCCACATCAGATCCTTCTCTTATACATACGAGTGACCATATTTCACCATTCAATTTGCTATCAAAATCAGGAAGAGAATTAAATATTAGTATGGTTATTCTTATGCATCAGGATTCTAATTTCTCGATATACCAGTTGTACTTTTGATCTTCCTACCTATTCATCTACTCGGCATTCACATCAAGAATCTAAGCATATCCAACTCCTCAATTTATCTCCATGTGCATGCGAATAATATACTACTATGTGTCATGATTCTACCCTTCTATCCATGAATTTATGGTTTGTAGAAGACATTAAAAATTACACAATAAAAGAAGATGTGACTTTATAGAGTCTATGAAGGCTTTGAAATATGTTTCATCAACATATTATGGATCAATTTTTATATAGTACATGGATTAAAATTCATGGAGGTAAGGTCTTTGATTATTTGGTTTCCATCCAAAAGCAATGTTTTATTACACTAGATAAATAGTGGGATCTTATTGTAAGTCATGTTAGGTCAATAACTTTATTAGCTTTGGTTTTCTATTCCATACAAAATACTATATATAATGGAGGTGATGTCATTGGCCAACACTTTGATGAGTATATATTATTTCTCTTGAGATCACTCTCATCTAAATTTAATATTGGTATTGTAATGAGTCACTTTAATTTGTTTTTAATGTTTGTTATTAAAAATATAAAATGTATTGAAAATCTCATCCTATGTAAAG
This sequence comes from Torreya grandis, assembly GCA_037957365.1. NCBI lineage: Eukaryota > Viridiplantae > Streptophyta > Pinopsida > Cupressales > Taxaceae > Torreya > Torreya grandis. The sequence continues at coordinate 346,747 of JARHVA010002856.1, forward strand.
GACATAATTTTGGGAGAACTTGATGTGTTGAAAATGAATTGTCAAAACTGTGAGGGGGGAGTTTCTTTTTTTGAGTCTCAAAGTAAAATTTATTAAGTAGTGAATATATTGGAGGATGGGGGACAAAAGAGGTTGGAGGACAATCAACATCCTCTTGCAAGCCACTACTAATGGGGCACATTTTGAAATAGTGGCATACTATGGGCCAAATCAACTTTGCCAAGGATAATCACCAGTAACAATGGTGAATATATAATCTATGTGAGATCGAGTGTAAATGATCATGTAAATAAGATATAAGAAGTGATGAGGACTTAGTCATCATATTTTTGTTATTTTCTTGCATTTTGTGTATTTGAAAAAAAGAATAGAAGTATGTGTATGTTTAAAATTTATAATTTGTGTGTAATTCCAAACATAATTCCATGATGTGAAAACATTGTGAAAGGATCAAAAACACTAATGTAATTCAATTCATGGATCTTGAAAGCATCTGTGATAGATCCAAAAAACCACCAGAGGTAAATAATGGATAGAAAGAGGTTTTTGTTCATGTCATGGTTTATGGTAAACTTGATTAAAACATGGGAGGAGTAAACCTTTATTTGGATTAAGGTCATGAGCCAAATAGGGCATGCCATAAGGTGAGCATACTGCAAGTGAGAGTGTGAATGTTTTTAAACCATGCAAAAACTAGGGGGTGAATGTTAGTCATTAGAATTTACATTACTGAGTTTAGATATTTACTGAGAGATAAATATAACATTGGTGAGTTTTTTAATTATATTTTGGTAGTCATAATATTGTTACAATGATATTATGAACATAGTTTGGTTTTTATATGTAGGTTATTTATAGGGATTTGGGTGAGAGATTGATGGAGAGATAATCTCCATGATTATAGGAAAAAGTTTTCTGATATAAAATTTGTAGTAGTCCATATGAATAATCTTTAGAGTGTGTGAATAAAATATAGTAGAATATTATTATGATTTGTTGAAATATTTTATCTCTTCATATTTATCTCTTTATTAATTATTATTAGATCTAAACTAGTTTCATTACTCTTTGAAGCATGTCCTAGATGATGAAGACTATTGAGTAGCTCGCCTGTAAGACCTAGAGTTACTTGATGAGAAATCATTGTCTGTAGTTAACCATTTGCAAGCATATCAAAAATGATTCCATGGCCAATACAATCAGTGGGTGAAACATAGATTATTTGAGCTTGGTGATCTTGTCATCAAAGAGAACCAAAAGAATACCATAGATGAAAAGAAGCATAAAGGCAAGTTCAAACCCAACTAGGTAGGTCCTTTCATCATTATTACAGACTATGGTACTGGAGCATATAGGATCACCACACCATATGGGGACGAACTTGACGATTCAATGAGCATTATACACCTCAAGCATTACTTGACTTGAGTGATTTGGTGTATTATTTATGAGGACTATTTCAAGTTGTACCATATAATCAAATTTATTCTTTATACCATACCATTCTACCATGCTATCACTTTGGTGTTATACCATTTTGTTGTACCAAAACCTTTTCTATTGACTAAGCTATTTTGACTCTCCCTACCTAGACTATTTGACCTTGGTTCATCCATTGGTTTCACTTTCAACATAAAGAATCAAATCAATTTTAGAAATTGTTTCAAGTATTCTAGATAGAGGTCATATTTTGGAGAAGTATGATAGAATTTTAGTAGTTGCATCATTCATTTCTTGTTTCATTCTATACCATGCTTTAGTTTTGTGGGCCTAATTATAAATGCCTTTGGGAAAATCAGTGTCTCACTAGTCTTGCTACTAATTATAAATGCCTATGGTCAAATTAGTATCATTGATCTATGCCATTGTTTTCTAGTTATAGCCACCTATGGGAAAACTATGGGCAATAATTCTTTATTGTGCCTTGACATACCAACTTGCCATTTCTATGCCATACTATGCCATTATGCCAACTATGACTATTTAGTTTGAATTGATTATTACACTAGTCAAAATTTTCCACTGTAAGGTGAAATTACTATGACTTGAGGAAATTTTTGGGACTATGTGGGTAGCGCTTGATACTTGTTGTGGTTATCTTAGACCCCCTTCATCACACTCTCAATATTTTATGAACATTCTATGTTTGAACGCTCTCACCATTTTATGAGTAACCTAAGTCATGCTCTCACCATTTTTTAAGCCTAGAATATTTAGTATCTCATCATTATCAATCAAGTTGAGATACTCCATAATTATAAAAACATTTTAAAAATCATTTAGAAAGCCCAAAAACATTAACCACTTCTTTACCTTAAGGATTCTGGGAACCCTCACTAAGTCACAAGAAATTTCTTGTCATTTAGTTTCCCCATTATTTTTGGTCTTTTATCCTATGCTTTCACCATTTTTTGAGTTCATTTCCACATTCTTATATCATGTTTTCTTTTTTATCATTTTATTCTATCCCATTTCCTAGGAAAACTACATTTTCCTTGAATGTTTTTTATATAGTACATCCATATAACTATATAGGTAGTGTCCACTTACCTAGTGCATCTAGAGAAACTTTGCCACCCCCTTCCTTTTCTTCTATTCCCACATATTTTTTATTTATTAAGTTGTTTCTTATTTTATATGGTCATCTTGTTCATGTCACATTTGTTTGTACTAATATTGTGACTAACCATTATTTGTTTGTTTATTTTTTTCGTTTCTCTCTTTTTTGCTTTGTTTCTCTTTGTTTAATTATCCATTTATGTTATTTTTTGTTTGATTTCATTATTATTGCCTTGATTTAGTATACACACATTCATTGGGTGATTCCTTGCACATTATTCTTGAATCAATCCATATTCATACTCAACATTATCATCATGGTTTTTATCATTGGTACATTATTTTACATTGAGTATTGGATCAAGAGTCCATCCTTATCCATATTTTGGCCAAGTCCTCATGGTGTTATATCATTATGCCTACCATCACATGCTATAATAAAAATCAGCTTCAGGAAGTCTACATGGAAAATGAAAAAATAATATCTCCTTGGCAACAACTTCAAAAATAGTCTTGATCTAATCCAAATAAAATCCCAAATAGAGTAATTAAACAATGAAATAATTTTGTTCCTTATTAGTTTGGATGAGCATCTCCCTATTAGCAGGTTTCCTATTTCATCTTTATCATCTATATTAATTTGACATCATCATATTTACCATCATCATTTCATATCATGTTTACCACTATCAGGATATAATTCTTATAAGTTCCTCTGGGTAAACCATTGTATACTATCCCACTCATTTACCATAATCAAGGTCCAATGATTATAACTGCCTTTGGATAAATCATTGCACACCATCCCACTTGCATTCTCAATGATTCTAATTGCCTTTGGGCAAATCATTATGTTTATACCAACTTGAGGGTTAATGATTATAGATACCTTTTAAAAAGTCATTAAATTTATTCTACCCACTTGGGGCATGTTTTTATCTTGATGATGATTATAACCACCTAATGAGAAAATCATTTTGTTTATTTGTCCTAACTAGGACAAATCCATATGTACTGATTATAACTACCTTTGGGAAAATTAGTCCATTCCATCCCATCATTTTTATTTGTTTGGTCAACTTATTTCATTCTTTCAAGGTAACATTTAACAACCCCCTTTTCCAACCATACCCTTAAGGGAGAACCCTATAGTTCATCAATTGTTGTTGTAGTTGTATGTATAACAAGACCTTTTTATTCTTTGAGAAGATGTTACTATACTTATAGCTTGCAATGCCTTCCCAAATAAGGGTAAACTGAAGACATATAAAATTGGCCACCAATGGTTTCATATTAGACTTTAGATTGATTCTTACCAAACTTAGCCAATCAAACCTAAGAATCACTAAACGTCTCAAATTTGGCTTCATAACTTGCAATATTAGACTTTAGACTATTAAATGGGGGAAATGCACACCAATTAATTCAAATCTTTCAAAATGTCAAAAAGTCCTAAATATAATTAATTACCATGCTAAAATAAATCAAATTCCTAAAACAAATTAACCATGAACAATTAAATGAATTATCAAAAAAGAAATTCAAAAAATCAAAGAATATCCTAGGATTACCTTTTGTGAGTTGTCATTTGGAAAATATCCTAAAATATCCCACCCATGCCTATTCATTCCTAATCATGAAAATTTAACACCTTTTGACTCCACTAGGGTTAGTTAACTCACTAAGGTTAGGTTTTAACCCATCCAAGCTCTAACTACACTCTAACTCACCTTGGGTTGGGGTTAGTTTCTAAAACTATAAATACAAGCCTAGACCTCTTCATTTGGAGAGCTTGGATAGAGTAATGTTATAATGCATGTTTTATGCTAAGATTGAAATCTATAGAGTTATAATGCCAAAATTGTGAATCATAAGCCATCAAGCTACATCAAGCAAGCAAGAGCCAAACCATGGTGCCAAGGGGAGAAAGAGCCCACACAAATCCATTTTCCAAAGATCTCTTGAGCACAAGCCAAGAAAGCCAATGAATAAATCTCTTGGAGGATTCAGGGAAGGTAAGAAAGGTAATTTTTCTTTCATTTTAGTTATGCTTTGTCAATTGGTTTTCTTCACTAAGCTTGCCCCTTTGATCTAGTCAAGATAGTGTTATGCATGTTAGTGTGTTTCCTTTCATTGGGAAAGATAACATATGATCTAAACTCCCTTCTTGTATTCCTTGATCACATGTATAAGCTAAGGGAAAATATACCACTAAGGGTCATCTGCATATGAACATAGTTATCTAGGGATCTAACACATTCTTATATATTTCTAAAGGATAATTGGTCATATGGCCTATATAACATAGTGATATGAATATACATAGTTTGGAAACTAGCATTAAAATTACTTATGGGCTCATCTGGTTCTCTCTTGATGCATGTAAATTGGGTTGATGAATTACCAACACTGGGTGAGGAAGATGTTATTGAATTGGTCCTAACTTATGATGGAGCCTTTAGGGAAGTTTAAGAAACAATCATAAGTTACTTCCATCAAAGTTAATAAGAAAAGTCTACAGGAAACATCCTCATGTTCAACATTTATAAGCTTGAGAGAAATTTTTTATGAAGTCACATGTTATTTAGTGGTGTATCCTACACCTAGTGTGAATCTTGGGAAGTACCTTTTTGGGTTCTTAAGAAGGTCATGGATAAATCCAATAATATTAATGGTATACTCGACTAACCATTCCATAGGTGGAACCATAGGTGGAACCATAGGTGGAGGTTGGTTAGGGGTCAACTAATAGGATGCATTAGTAGGTGTGACTGAAGGTCTTAAACTTACTCTAGTAATTTTGATTCTCTTATGGAATTATAATGGGGATATTATTAGTTACCCAAGATGAGATCAAGAGTTGGTGATCCACACATTAGGTTCCACATTAGATAATAGTTGAAAAATTATTAATCAATGAGAAGGGGTGGTCCTCTTTCTAGCACTAGTTGTTATTAGTCCTAAAATCTAGTCCCAAGAAATACCTATGAGATAAGATGCCCAAAAGGGACTTAGGTGAAAATAATGGACTTGCATACTCTAATTTTAATATTCTTACTGAGATAATCTAGGGTACAAGTTTTAGGTATTGGGATTGATTAAATATCCTTCTTAGAATATATATCTAAGAGATGCAACACTACCACCAGAGGCTTAATACTAATTTTATCATTGACACAAAAATTATACACTACTAGCTAAACTAATTTCAACAAATTAAAATTCTAAGAACAACTATATTTCACTTCACCATTTATAAAAATGAGACAAGAATCACTTGTTCACAAATAAACATCAAAATGGAGAGAGGGTAAGGCAAATAAGAAATATTTCAAGATAAATGGCCAACATAAATGCTTCTAGGATGAAAATGCACCTAGCTACAATTTCACCAATATATGATAATTTTAACAATGTCTTGTGCTTTAGTCACGTAGTGAGAGAGTCTAATAAAAAAGGATAAATGCTTGATTCAGAGACTCTTTTAGTGGAAGAATGAAAATAAATATGTTTTAGCCACACATAGATCCTAGTAAATTTAAAAATGAAATGAAATATTCAAAAAAATAAAATAAAATAGCTAACACTCATCCTAAGTAATGCATGAATCTTGCATAAAATCATAGCTAATAGTCCTAACAATAATGTTAATCCATTAAAATATAAAGAAAGAAAAATACATCTATGAATTAGATGCATTTACAAAGAAAAATAAATTTAGCGTTAATTTGACAACTTTTATTTATAATAGTGTCTACCCTTTTAAAATATTATATATATATATATATATAGGTGGGAATGGGGCATGCCTTCTAGTAGAATGAGTTCCCTTTCTGGGTCATCATGGCCTAAAATGGTTGTGACAAAATTACACCAAAATATTTCAAATCTAAAAATAAGATGAAAAAAATTCCTAGGACCCACTAAGAGAGGTTCAAAAGGAGGTTGGAAGGGGACTTACCAATTATTGGGACTTGCCTCCACTACTACCATCATGGATGCCACTAAGTAAAACTACTAGTATAATTTGTTGAGTTTCACAAGTGGCTTTCAAACTATTATCTTAGCTTGGAACAAAAACCACTCATGAATTAGGACTGGGGCCTCCAGGGAGACCTTCACCTTAGACACCTAGTTGGTGATAACCATTGAATGGGTTGTCAGTTCCAAAAACACTTTAGCTAGCCCTAGCTTGGTCAGATTTTTCCACCTTTGTTTTTATAACCTAGTTAAATTGAGCTAGGTGGACCTAAAATTCCTCTTTTTCTAGTAGGGTGCATAATAGGTCAACATCCATTATATACTCTTTTTAACCTTTATAAAAGAGTAGAGAATGGATGTTGACCTATTATTTGACCTACTCTTTTCTAAAGGTTAACATCCATTCTCTATAGTTTTTAAGAGTTTAAGTAGTAAATTTGTTTTCAACCCATCAAATCATAGAAGTAAATTTATCCATTGAGGGTTTTCATTGAAGAGATCTACAAAGCACTGAAAGACAAGGAAGGGAAGATAAGTTAAGGACCTAATAATACCACAGGACTATGATTATGTAATCAATGGAGGTAGAGTGGTAGGATGTATTAAGAATAGTTTTATGTTTATAGTGCAATGGAAGAGAACTATTTTGATATAGCATTGAAATTTTAAGACATCATGAAGTATTAGAAAGAAAATATAATCCAATACTATACACAGTCATATTTCTTGAGAGTGACCTATAGTCAAGATGTAAGTTTGCCTTAAATAGAGAGGTTCATGATTTTTTGAACCTTTATAGCCATTGGGAATTAAATGAGAGTTTTTAGAGATTGGTATAAAAACCCTAAAAGGACCAACACAGAGTCACACTTAGCCTTCTAAATAGTCATCTATAGCCAGATTTGAAGTAAAGTTTCTTAATGAGAAGTTTTACCTTAACTTATTCAAAAAAGGATCCTACCATATACAGTGTCATCTCATGGTGGAAGTTTATGAAGTCTAAGCAAGCCTAATGGTTTCAGCCCTACAGTCTAGGACTATAGGACACATCTGAGCATCAGAGGAAGTTTCTAGGTCATACAAGATGATAGTGAGTGAGGTTTTAATTTAATCAAGTTTTTATTGGAAATACTCAGAGACTTACAATTCCATTCAACCAAAATAAATAGTGCAACTCACAAACAACTCCTAATGCATTGATAGAGATATTAGAGCATGGTATTAAGGTAGAGATAAATATATTCAGATGTGAAATTTACCTAATGAATTTAAGAGGAATCAAATAAGTTGAAACATAGTGCTCAAGTATGTATCGATACCTACAAGAATCTCATAACTTCCCTATATGCACACCTATAGTTTGACATAGTCACATACCAGTCTAAGAAAATGGAGAATGCAAGCTTGGTTGATATATAAAATTGTAAGATGGATTACTAAGTTGAAATAAATATTAGAGTGATAACATCACATTTCATGTGATTTCCAAAGTAAAGATAAACTAAACTGGTTTCTAACTTCATGCTTAGTGAAGCAAAATCTTGCACATAGTCCTAACAGGGCTAAGATCTATTTTTGAGAAGTTGAGAGGTTGAGGGATATATAAGAGTTTTAAAGTTGATACATATTGTATAAAAACTTGATAAATACCTCTATGGTCTCATTTGGGTCAAAATAACTAGGGAAGTGTCCTCCATTTTATCTCAAACTAAAGGCACTCCATAGTCAATCTAACCTACAAGTTTAGTACATGAATGGTAAAAGGATGAGATTAAAAATCTTGGAATCATTTTTTAATGATTTATATGGTTGAATTGGATGTATTAAAGTGTTAATAATCACCTACAGTTATTATAAACCTTCACAAGTGGTCATATACATAGAAACATAGTCTATACAGACTAGGCCTAGAACTAGGCTTGAATCATTAGGTGTCTATGTCATTCATGTGACCATATGATATTACCAAGAAATTTTATATCCTTTATGGAGAGTTTAGGATTTTTTAGACCCATCAGTTTTTAGAGAACAACCCAGAACTTGTCATTCTAGCCTAATTTGGTCTTAGAGGTATCTAAAATGCATAGTAAGAATCAAGAAGCCATTTTATTTCACTCACATATATATATATGGAATATGTGCATGGGGTATAAACTACTTAGGAATAGTTGAGGGATGTATTTAAATCAAACTTAGTGTCATTGGTTTTAGGGTTAAGGGCTTAACCTTTATGAATCATTGTTAATAATCTAAATGACATAAAACCCTCCTAAAATCGTCTCAAGAACTCAATGAGAAATATATGGTGTGAAATGCATATAGGAGGGGTCAATTGACTTGGATAGTGTTTTGGATCCATTTTTAAATATTTTAGGCTCCAAACCACTTAGTTGTTTCATGCTATCACTTGTACATATGAAGCAAATTTAGTGTTTTTTACAAGATTTGAGGTGATTTGATGGTTCAGAAGGGAATGAATAGATGAAAATTATGGTATAGATGTGTTTTAACTCCTAAAACCTCATTTTAACCTTATTTATGCATGGAAAATCCTCTATTAATTTGGTTAATGTAGGCAGTCTTAGACAAACTAGTGATAAATAAGGTGACTACCTAGGTTAGAGATGAGAAGTGTTATTTGGAGTTATTTTGAGGTATACATGATGGAATAAAAGAAAAAAAGGCCTTTATGAGGTGTCTCACACCTTTTAAACTAATATTAATGAGCATATATAGGTCACCCTAATGATAAGTGGGAGAATTCAGGGCTGAAGGGCTAATGAGTGACTGCAAGAAGTGAATGACAAGTGGTAAAGAGAAAGTCATTAGTTGAGGGGTGTACCATGACTATCACAATATTTTTTACATATTATCAGGTAAATATACATGTGTAAAGGACTTATAATGTAGTTTAAGAAAGATAGGTGGACTCCTCATTGAGAAGGATAATTTTTAGAAGTATAATGGAGTGTCCCTTCACCAAATTCAAGGAGATACTATGTTTGTGATAGACACTTGTACAAGGTAACTTCATGAGATATTTTAAATCTCTCTCTCTTACATGGTAAATAGTTTTTATGACTTGACACTTCGAATTTTGATTTATCAACTTCACTTCTTCTCTCTCCTCTCTTATTCTCTATATATTGAAGCCATTTTGGCATTATAAACAATCCACAATTGGTATGGCAAAGCCCTATTGGTTTTAAAATATTTTTTTGAATTTAAATAAAGTTATGAATATATTTTAGTCTCTAAAATTATTTCATAAGTATGTCAAGTAGTCCATTTGGATGACAAGTGATGAATATTTCCTCCTTGCTTCTATTTTGATCTTGTATGCCTTGTGTGAGTAACATCTCTTCTAATAGGTATCACGAAATATATACATTTTTTAAGTGTGTTTTGAAGTGTGAGAGATATTATTGGTGTTTATAATTATACATCTTATTCACCCACCTCTAAATATGCATAATAATTTGCCTCCATGTAGAAATACTTATGCTAGAGGAAACTTGAGTTAAGATTAGTTTTAACAGCCTACCTGCTTAGTGAAAATGCAAGTATGTTTGTGGAGATATCTTTGGTGTATCAGATACATTAGTGTAGGTTAATTTTATGTTTCCTTCTTCCATTTTCACCACCAATAGTGATTATTCTAGTGTAGTGTGGGAGCCTAAAAGATAGGTCAAGGGAGCTAGCCCATAATCTAGAGATCTATCTCTTATAACAACTTGTCTATAGGTAAAGATAGTTCCATCTTATCCCAAATTTGAGAAGATATATTTAAATTATATAGGGTGTAAATGTGGGATATAAAAATATACATGGTGTATGCTATCATTATAAATTTGGGAGCCATCAAAATTTAGTCCCTCCTCAGAATTATAGGAATTATTTGAGTAGAAACAAATACTCATAGAGATGACATCCATGCAAATACAACTCTTGGAGACCCAAGGTGGTCCATGGGGATTCATACATGTTTAATGGGGTGAGTATAGTGTAATTGGGAAGTGAGGATGCTAAACATGTCTAGAGCCAAGGGGACCTAAGTGAATTAAGGAGTAAGAATAATGGGAATTGAGGGATACCTCATTGGAATATGCCTAAAAGGATCAGGGAATCTTGGGGGTGGTATAATGGGTTGCTGAGTAATGGAGGTAGTGGGGGAAAGAATATCCAAGGGCATCCCTTATTGGTGTCTCTTTGGGCTTGCTTTAAGACCTATTTAAATTTTTAAGTGCAATAACTAAATCAATATTGATTGAGTGGAATGTGGAAGTGGAGGTGGTGAAGTAAGAGCCAAGATAGGGGGAGGTGAATCTCATAATTGTGAAGGTGAAGGAAACCCTTATATAAACCTCTTGCAGATGTGGGGTGAAGTCTCATGAATATCCTCTCTTAGTTATGTTTGCATGAACCCCATGTATATTAAGGAAATATAGATGTAACTAAACTAAGAAATCAAATGCACTTTGTCCTAATCCACACTCAAACAATATCAAGATAGAGTAACAACAAAATAAATAAAATAAACTAGTAAAATAAATACTTATAAACACATGTAAATTTCATCACCTTCTCTATTATGTGATCAATGGTATATTTTATCTTTGTGTGGAATGTGGATGGTCAATCCTTTATCCAATGAAAATAGAGAATGGATAACATTTTTATAAGAAAATTCACTCTTGATGGATTTGATCACTTTTGATTTACTTGGAAATTTAATAGTGGTTTGTTAGCTTGAAAGTGGATGAATGAAAGTGATGGATTGCATATCTATTTATAGATTTTTAGAAAGTAAATTAGATGATGGATGATTATTTTAATATTTAAAATTATCTAAATAATAAATGGTGAATAATGAGTCCTCATCCATGAGGTTGATGACCAATTTAATTGGTTAAGAGGAAAAGGGAATTGGTTAGTTGAGTCATCGAGAATAGGTTAAGCTATTTGACCAGTCAAGGGGTGACTCATAGGGTAGTCAAATAAGTTAATGGATTGGTTGGATGAGTCAATATGTGAGGGAAATAAAGATAGAAGATGTCTAGGTGAGGTGGAAAATATGGATTTATTAATTAAATTTGGATTAAAATTGTGCATAATTGATTAATTAGGAATTAATAAATTATTTAAATTTGGAGGGATATGTAATGAATTTGAATTTCAAATTGAGGAAAAAGAATAGTTAATGTGTCAAATTCCATTTCAACACTAAACTAAATTTAAGTGTCTACACCATGTATTGTTGTGGTTGAGGTGGTTACATTGGCAAAGCTTGTGAACGTAGCAGAGGTCTTTCCTCAATGATAGGTCTAGACTGGTCCTCCTTTTAGTTCATTTTTATCACTTCCAGTTTTGCAAGTACCTCAACATCATTTGATGGATTTAGATGAATCTCATGATCCTCATAGGGATCATGGTGGTATGTGATATTGATTCTCACTACATACCTTACCATATGGGTGATGATGACCCCTCTAGTTTCACATTCTCTGTGATCATCCCTTCCTAGGGCATATGAATTTTTATTTTACACCATATTTTGTAGTCATGGTGGTGGATGAATATTGGAATATTTGGGCATGACTTATAGTAATTATTAATAAATAAACCCAATACACCCTCGACCAATTAATAATAAATTTATTTCTCTATGAGGTAGCCCAACACCTAGTTGCATAAGAGGAGAGGCTCTTATCAAATGACATCCAATATTTTGAAGTAATGGTATATTATTGTACTCATGATGGTGGATAAATATTGGAATGTTTGGGAATATCTTCTACCAATTATTAATAAATTAACCCAAGACACCCTCAACCAATTGATAATAAATTTATTTCTCTGTGAGGTAGTCCAAGACCTAGTAGGATAAGAGCAGAGGGTTTTATCAAATAACGTCCAACTAGATGATGATGTGGTATTTATAGTACACATAGGATCTTATGGGTAGGAACATACTCCTTATTTCATTTGAGATTAATGGCATGGGCTTCTCATTAATGGAAATGTAAACTAAAGGGTATAAAGACTCTCAGATGTACTAGATGTGCTTCTCATAATGGTGTGCATATAGATTGTAGAAAAACACATGAACCACAGAGCCAAAAACAATCCATTATAAGAATAAAAAAGGGTTGAACGTAAGGGTGGAAGTGACTGCATCCATAAGTTAGATCAATATATAAGTTTCTAACCACCTTGAGACTCACTAACACCCTTGAAAAGGTTGAACTTTATGAGTCTCTTGAGGTTTAGGACTGCCTTTCCCTCAAGGAGGATGATTAATAGAGGCACCCATAGGATGTTCACATGTATGACATATTTTTATCTAAATAAATGATTAATTAAGATCATTTTGACACAAATTCATTTTTGGAAGATATGGATAGATTAAGCATTGATGTCCTACAAACTAGTCCATCAGTTTAGATTGATGGCCCAATATTGGAGAAATCTATATATTTCATGCATCTCAGTCTATTTGTCTACTATGATTTAGTTTTAGGTTATGGTGTATTATAGGATATTGTAATACTTCTTAAAATTATCTCTAGATATGTCAAAAATATTTTTATAAGACTCATATAGTATACTAGGTCCTATATGGCATCATGCATGTGCATGAAGTTCCAGATCATGTTGTCAAAATAGATCGATACATGTGAAACTTTAGGATTGACATATACCTTTTGTAATATTTATGCCTCTAGGTCAGAAAAATCATCAAGGAACTAGGTCTCATCCTCATCATTATCTAAGGTAGGATTCTACACACCTTTGATTTAACTAAATACTTTATTGTAGTGCTAAAAGAAAATTAGGTTTGATGAGGTGGCATCTCTATATTCAAGCTCATTCCTAGGATTTGAAGATGATTTTATAATGGATGAGAGTTAGGATCTGATTAACATGGAATTCTAAGCATGAGGGAAATATTGAAAGCTCAAAAAGGTATCAAAGGGAAGGATACTTGGAAGTCAGGAGTGGTGGTCATAAATTAGATAATTCTAAGGACTTATAAGGCTCCAAAAATATATCTTATATTAATAGAATTTTGAGGATCACCTTTCTAAAATTTAAATTTGAGTTGGTGGGATAATTCACTTGAATGTTTCCTAATCTAGCATTAACTTAGAGGATTTCAAGTGTAATCCAAGTTTATATTTTTTGATGGTGGGGGATGACTACAAATTATTGAATCAAAGCCTAATTACCCATATTGATCAATATAGGGTCATGGTAGGCACATCCCTAATTTAACCTCTATGATATCTCAAGCATCCCCTTGTTTGTCTATGTGTCCTTTTTTGGTCAGAAACTTCTTTGTAGGCTATGCCAACTAGGTGTAGTTGGGTGCCACTCTTTTTCCTATTTGTGTAATGGGGTTAGCTATGTGGGCCTACCAAGTACACATGGCACTCAATTAATAACTCATGGCCCCATATGTACCTTTTTCCTACCCATATTACTTGAACCATTTTTCCATTTGGCACATCAAAGTGATACATGGTGCTTTATGATTGGCCTTCAATTTTGATTTTACTTATTTTTGGCTCAATTTGGACATCCCATGACATTTATATAATTTTTTATGGAAGAAAAAATTGGTGGCCTATAGTTTTTTAGGATCTCCTAGGGCTCTAATAGCTTAGATGCTTCTGGGATACTAACAAGTTTGACATGTTCCATGTGTTAACTACTCATTCATTAGGCTCTCCCAGGGATCTAACATCTCTGATGCCCTTAGGAAACTAACAAGTTTGACAAGTTTTAGATAGTAACTACTCATTTATCATGCTCTCTTAGGGATATAACACCTTTATCACCCCCATGAAAATGACAAGCATAATAGGCTCTAATCAGTTGTGTCTAATTACTTAGGCTCTCTCAAGGCTCTAAATATCTTAGGATACTGACATGTCTGATAATTTTTGTGTATTAATTTCTAATTCATAAAGATCTATTAGGGCTCTAAAATATTTGAGTCCTGTAATAATTGATAAGTTTGATAGGTTCCATGTGGTAGTCCCTCATTCATCGAGCACCTATAATATTAATGAAAAGGGACTAAGTTATAAAAAGGGTCACGTAATCAAATGAAATATTACCTATCTAATAGTGTGGCTCCATGAGATGCCAAGTAAAACCTTGGGATGATGTTACCCTAATAAAAGCTACATAATTTTAACCTTGTGAAACAACATAGTTGGAAAAAAATATTCCAAGTTCAAGTAAACTTTTGTATTGGAATACATAAGGGATAAAATATCATAGACAAGTGATTATAGGGATTTTAATGAGGACCATTAAATCATAATTAATGATATGAGACACTTGTATGACCAAGGTGAAATAGGGATTCAAGGTTGTACACATTTTAGGACCAAGTGCAAGGAGTTTGAATTATAAGAAACTTTTGAGTTGAGAATTTTTGGAGTGGTCATAATTTATTTAGTGAAAATGGGTTCATGTTGGCCACAACATTTCCATTTTTACACATCTTTTATTTTATTTTATTTTATTTCCTTATTCTAATTGCATTTGATATATTAATACTTTTCATTTTTACACATATTTTTATGTTTATATTTTTTTACCACTTACAATTGATGTATCTCAATCTTTAATTTTTACCCTTATCAAAAATTTCCTTATATTTTCCTTTTAATTTATATATGATGCATTCTTACTGTTTATTTTTACACTTATTTTTTTTGTCATAAATATTCTTTATAATCATATTTTATGTAATTTTTTACACATTAGACCATGTCTTTTATTATTTTTAGAGATATAAATTCTAAAATTTTTAATATGAAATAACAAAAAATTCTAGACATCATTAAAATAATGCTACAATTATAAACAAATTTAAATCAACATCAAAAAATACACTTATAAATAAAAATATGGAATTGATTATCTCGTGTGTGTGTGCATCATATCCCAAAAAGTGTGTCTATTTTTGCATCATAGTCTGAAAAATACATATTAACATATATGAACTCGCATGCACAACCTTCATCTCTATATTGGTGAGGGGATACACTCTAGTGTGACACAACATATCTAGCCTATTTAATATACCACACTATGGATTTCTCTCTAGATCAGAATCCTTGTGCCTCTATTTAGGTTGAATTTAATACCCTCTTAAATATATTATGGATAAGTGTGTTTCCTGCTCCCTCATAACGGAATAATTTTTATCTATAACCTTTTGCATTAGTGTAGGATAACATCCTATGCTAAATAAAAATAATGTATAAGTACAAGTGTCCTCTCATCATGGCTATAATTCACATGTATCTTATCATTTGAGTGTAAATAATTCAATGTGATCTCAAGTTGATGTTGCCACTAGATAAAAAATCATGATTATATCATCTATTATACATTATATCATAATGGTAGATTAATTCAATGAAAACCACCTCATAATCCTTTATGCAAAGGTGAATAAAGGGATATATATAGCTTTATTGAAGCTATCATATTCTATCAATTTGAATATTTTAACTAGGTTAGTCCTATGGTGATAAAATTTATTTTATATAGACAAATTAGGGAAAGTATGTGTTTTACCATGTGTTAAATGAAACTTTTATTAAGTATATATTCCCAACACCATTTTTGATGGATTTTTTTGAAAACATTACTATCTATGAAATATACACTTTCACAGACATTTTTTAACGTATCACCAAGTTTAAATTGCAAAAATAAAAGTGTAAGACCATTTTTTATGAAATGGGGCTCATTTTCATATAATGTGATTTAATTTGGGTTTAATAATGTGCCCATTATTTTATCATACATTATTTTTCATGCATTTAAATATTTCATACACAAGTTCTTATAGGTGTATTTAGATGACTAGACTATGGGTGGATTTGTTAAGGACCATTACATTATTTTGTTAAAGATTTTTAAGATGCAAAGAAAAAAAATATATCCTTCAATTTTAAAAAGTTAACATTCAAACTTTATTTTTTCACATTGATAGGATATTCATATTTAAAAAAGGCATTCTTTTTTACCTTGTGAAGGTAGTGGTGATAATGAAACTTGAATAATCACAACAAAAAAAATGCACAAACATTGTTAGGACATTGGAAAAACTAAAATAAATTTATGTGTAACTATCCATATATTAAAAAACCTTTAGAGTAATTACTAAATATATACATTTCATTAAAATGGAAAAATTTGAAATAAAAGGCACTCAAATTATTAAATAAAAAATTGTGTGGTATGCCAATAAAACATTTTCAAAACTAGAAGATTCAATTTCATGTGGATATTAATGCATTTGGAGTTGTTCTCAGATAAATACTTGTGTGACTCAGTGAGAATATCTTATCTCATTTATAATTATGAAGTTATCCAAGTTTTGGAAAAACTATACCATGATGAAGACAAACAATTACTAGATTAGAAGATTCCATTTCATGTGCATGTTGATGCATCTAAAACTATGGTGGTGAAGCCTTGTGTGTTACAATTATCTAATTTTAAAGTGTTATTTACCATACATAGTTTTTTTTTCATTACCATTTATCCATGATTAGTTTAACATTATTTAATTTATTGTTTAGTAATTAACTAAGGTATACTAAGCTTATAATGGTGCTGAAATCACATTCCATCAATTCATAAAATAAATAAATAACAATCCTCTTAGGACATGAACAATTTGACTCATATAAAAAACAATAACATAATTTCTGCTATATAGTTCATTAATATAGAAATGGAAGTAAAACACTGTGCAATCATCTTCAAATAAAATATACAATAAATTGCATTTTCATTTAAAGATTGCAATCATAACCTTTATTGTATAATGGAAACATATATCAAAATACAATGTTGGTCATAACTACAATAATAGATTCTAATATTTAATGTAATAATACATAAAAATACACTATTGGCTTAAGCCACTACTAATAAATTTGTACAAAAAAGTAAAATAGTTTATATAATCAATTAGCTCATGGCTAGCCATGAGTAAATAACTATTGATAGTTTTAATAATATATAAAGAGGGAACCAATGAGATGTAGAAGGGTTGGAAAAGTGGGTTGGTTGTGCCCAGCCCCACCCAAGGTTTAATCTCACAAGGTGTTGCCATTTGAATTTACTTGGTCATTTCAAAGTGATCAAGTGATAGCCATTTATATTGGTTTAATAGTTCTCAGGGATTGTGCCCCTAGTTTGTGCCCCAGAATCAGTTGTAACTCCAGTCAAAATCTAAATATCAATCTTAGATATATATATATATATATATATATATATATATATATATATATATATATATATATATATATATAAGGAGGGATAACATCATATGGGTAGTTTATCTCCAAACATAAACTAATAATCCCCCGCACCTTCCTGCTATGAGTGGCCCTTCCATTTGTGAAAGGGAAGATAATGAATATGTAGACAATAAGAACTAATCTGGAATAGTGTGAAAGTACAATCACTAATATATACATCAATAATACATACCTTGTATACTCTATATAATATGAAATCACTCATACATGTAAACTAAAAATTATAGTGGAAATACAATTTATACAACCATAACATTACTTTGACCAAAGTATTTTGATAGCTATTAGACTTGAAATGATGTTCAATCATAGTTTCACATCAATAATACTCTTTGTTATAATACATAAAAAACATTATCGATCTCTTTAATCAATGATGAATAATTTATAGAAAGATTCCCTACTTGTTAATCATCATTCCTTAATGATAAGGATGACTATTTTGTACAAATATCAAACAAACATCATTCATAAGGAATTCACTACTAAGAACCCAAATGACATATATCAACATAATGCTATTTTAAGGTCTTATAAGAAAGGGTAAAAGTATCAAAAAAAATGGTTTAAGCTAGTGAAACATTCCATGGATTTAATTTATAATTTTAATAGATAAATCATGTATTCTATAGTGTAACTCTTAATCACCTAATGATAATTTAATCATATATTATCATAAGGTAATAAGCTTAATTTTCTAATAAAACCATATAATAATTCCTTTACAACTAAAAATCATTTATAAATACATTTTAAATCCTTTTATAGTTGAATTAACATTCTTGCATCCCTATAATACACTATTAAACCCTGCCTAAATGACACATCTTATAAATAACACTAATCTAGTTGCATTTGAATAAGTATTGAAAACCATAGTGAAAGTGTGACACTCTATAATATAGGTTCATTTATAGTCTCATATTTATGATGAAATCACTATAGGATATTAAATATTATATAAAATAATGTAAAAATAAAGGCTAATGAGTATTAGAGACTATAATTTTCACAATTTTCCATTTGGCTGGTCATACCTTTACTATTAAACCTAGTAGTTGTATACCCAATTTAAGCTATTGTTAAGAACAATGAGTGATATCTCTATGTCTTGGAATTATATAGTTCATAGTCTATACCTCAATTAAAAATGATCAAAATAGATAATACCTTATCAATAGGGTATGGCCTTATTCAAAGTTTTTGTCTAACTATTCACTTTACCAATCAGTAAATGTATGTACATAATCAAATAAGAAGTGAAATAGTATTACTTATTTGAAATTACCATTGATTACCACATAAGAAATCTTTATCAATTTTAACATACTTAAGTCAATAGTTAACTACTACAACATAATATATTAACATGTACAAACTTAAATATCATCAATTTAACTAAGCTCATAAATTTGGACAACATAAGAAAGTGTCAAATACCATGAAGTAAATCTATATATTTTAAAATTTTAATATAATTTTTTCATATTTCCATATTTAAATTTCAATCAATTTATTCTTACTGACCCTAGGCCTATAGGTGGGTTTTCCAACCACCTATATGTCTAAGATTGGGCTTATTTCACCCTTTTTAGACCCTACTAAAAATCATTTCTCCACCCTAAATCCATTTGAAAAAAAATGGTTTTCATCAAGATATAAAAAGGTTCAAATGAGCCCCACCCTAGGCCTATAGTTGTTTTTTCCATCCATCTACATGTCTATTGTTGGGCTGCTTTAACCCTTTTTAGACACTGCTAAAAACCATAATTTTTTCAAACCCTACATCTATATATAAACCAAATAGAATTTTTTTTAATCAAATAATTTAGTTACTCATAATATTTTCATTAATAATACCCCCATCCAAGTCCATAGAGGTATAAAATCCAAATAAAGCTTCACAAAACCAATAGTCCACATGAAAACATTTTCACACATAATTTTATTTTCAAGCAACTATTTTAATATGGTTTAAAATATCATTTCAATTTTAAATATTCAAGCATAAACAACTAAAAATAAAAACTTCATGGGAAACCTAAGATATTATTTATTAATTTATGAGTTTCATAATTTTCACAATGAGGGTTTCCAACTTTTTAATATCTAAATATGAAGCAATACAAGCATGCAATTAATTGCAACATGTTATAAACCAATTCAATGAATAAAACCCCCAAAATCCATAATTTTTTAAAAAAAAGTTTACTTACCTAAAAATTAGAAAATGATAGAAATTTTCACTTGAAAATGTTCCCCTTTATAGCTTCTTCCCTTTATTATTATGTAGTCCACATATCCAAAACTTCCTTTATCCTTTACCTTTATTCCTATTCTCTCCCATTCCATTATTACATGCCATCATCTCCTCTAACAATGATAAAATTCTACTAGATTCATTCATTGATAGTTGGTTAAGTCTTCCCTTGACTATATCAGTATAATTGTGCTTATAATATCATGTAGGGTTTCCAAAGACCCCAAAGACTCCTCAAACTTTAGTTTCTATCATGAGAAAACCCTAAAATTTTACCTCATCATGTTTTTTTCCATAAGTTGTGGACCTTAATTCATTTTTTAAAATGATTGGTTTTTTTTTGACTTATCCAAGTATGTAATAATTACCCCGAGATAATAATTAAACTCCTAATTTTCCTATTATATTATTTTCATAATGTAAACCAAGTTATGCAAACCACACCACAATGTGGTTTAATGATCTAGTGGTCAAGTTAGTGATTTGTTATGTCTTTTACCATTAATATCAAGGTTTTATGTTAAATAACCTGACCATTATGCATCAATCCCTTCTCTTTTATAAACATGACTATATAAGCAATGTGTAAATATGAGAATATATCTCAACAAGAAAAACTAAATCATACAAAAAACATAATAATAAGGTGTTGTAAGTGAATTTGGTATGCAAAAAACATGAAGACACATTTACCATGCAAGACAAGTTTTCAATAATACAAGGTTATGACCTGCAAGTAAACTAAATTTTATCATGAAATTATAACCATAATGTACATGCCACCTAGAGTAAAACCACATAACATGAGTACCACATAATCAAACAATCATAGAAAACATATCAAAACACTACAAGACCCATTATTATTAAAAAAAATTACATTTGTGTGTGTGTGTGTGTGTGTGTGTGTGTGTGTGTGTGTGTGTGTGTGTATTTTAGGTTTGATCATTCTTCCCTCAACTACCACAATATACATCCCTCTCAAATATGATGCCCTCCATTATGATTCTATTACAGGGTAACATATAGGATATCTTGCATCCACCAAAGTCAGAGAAAGAGGGTAGTTTGTTAGTTATAATCATAAAACATAAAAATAACTGATAATATCAACATAAATTAGCACATTAAATTAATTATTACATATTAATGAAAACATAATTCATAATAATCACATTAGCATGTAATTCATAGATAGTGAAAATGCTGAAACTCAAATTTAAAATGTTAAACATCATGATTTAACTAATTATAACAATAATAAAATAATAATATACACTTTTTATTACTAAAATAAAATATCATATTCATAACATTTTCAAATAGGTTAGAGAAGGATGTAAAATCCTTCCCCTAGGAAAATTCATCATCTCAATGGCATTAAATTTTAACATAATCTATAAATCAAATATATAAGGAAACAACTTATGAAATTATTCATAATCCTCTAAATTTGAACTATCTTTAGAATATTAGTCCCACTAGACCTTGTACTAATCTATTTATCTAGTAATCAAGTCGAGCTTGTGTTTTAAGTATTATGAGATGTTATATCATTACAAATATTAAATTCAAAACCTATAAATCATTCCAATAAAGTTCATGTGAGGTATCAACCATATATTTATTAATACATTGAAAACATTATGAATTTGACCAAGTGTTGGTGATAAAATAAGTCTATAAGCAACATGGTTAATCACATATGAAACCTTGAAATGAACTACATATCTAGGTGTTGTCATGTTTTGTCATTGATGTCAAAAGGGTGCATCATGTAAAGGCATAATGGTCATTAATGTCAAAGGTTTGTTTGGACAAGGTGAATTTATTAGAGTGTTGTCATTGAAGGCAAGAGAGAATTTGAAGGAAATAGAGAATTTAAAGGTAAGTAATGTATTATGATTGCATAAAAGTATAAGTCATTTATGTCAAGATTGATGTCAGGGTTGATGTCAAAGGTGACTAAGGATAGATGGTAGTATGTGATGTGTCATGACATGAAGAGTTTTAGGGTGAACCATGTGAAGGAAGCATAGTGAAATGAATGAACAAAGGTATGTGATGTGACAATGAACATTGAGAGAGATGTCAAGTCATATGAATCTTGGTCATGTGGTTTTAGGTCTGTATGAGGCTATGTAAGTTTGTTGTCATTATAAATAAAATGGTGTAGTGATATGAGTGTGTTATGATGTATTATTTCTGCTTGTTTGATATTTTGTTGAGGTCATGACATGGAAGGAATAGGTCAAGGTGTCAAGTACATTAGAAGCTTGAGCCCAGTCATGGCATGGTGAAGGTATGAGCTAATGTCATGATGAGGTGAGTAAAATTAGGCATGTAAAATATTGTATGCAATTTTTTGAGCATGTGAGTAAGGTGTATAAGCATCCATGAGAGTCTCAGGGTGAACCTATAAGGGTTGGAATTTTAGACCAAGTCTGTACCTAGACCACTTGTAGACCTTACCTAGCCTAATGAGGTATGAAGATCAGATTTCAAGGAAAGTATGCATATGTGAGAATGGATAGAGGTAATATATGTTGTTTTAATCATGTTCAAAAATTTTGATGCCATGGTTTGAAGGAAATTGCAAGAAACACTATATTAGGCCTTCTTGAGTTCACAAAATGAGGTCTCAAGACTCGAGAAGCACTTTTAGATGTTTGTTGGCATGTGTAACCTCTACATGGGAACCTAACCTATTAATTAGATATGAATAAGGGTCATAGATAAGATATATATGCATTTTATTTAGATTTAAGGGGTAGTCCTTTATGAACAATTGTTAACACCAAAACCTATGTTAAACTTCCATAAAATCCTAATAAGGACCTAATGTGGAATATCTTGTTAAAAAAAATCTATAATGGTATAAAATGGATATAAAAAATATTGGATCATGTATTAAAATCTCATAGGTACCTCCAGGTGGTGGTGGTTAGTCAGATGAGAGAGAAAATACATAGATATAGGCCTACTTATGAAGAATTTATTGTAACGGTCAAAATTCACATTGGTAAAGGAAAGAAAATAGAAGGAATAAGAATATATAGACTCATAATTAATTACCATTAAGGTTTATTCATAGTTACCACCCTTAAAATATGTTAAATTGATCATCCGAGTTAGCTAGTCATAGACAAACCTAATGGTGTGAATATTGAAAAACCCAAATAGAGATGAGAAGATGAATTTAAGTGTGTTTTATGGTAGTATGATGAAAAAAACTGCATGGAGATGTTGTTAAATAATTTTAAGTCATGTATATTCTTTAAATAATCTTTTGAGGTTATTGAATGGTGAAAAGTTATTCACAAGTCGACCTATCTGGTTTAGATAAGTTTGTGAAATATAAAGTCATGAGATTGGTCTAAAAGACCAATATTTTGATATTAGACCATATAAGTTTTGTATTTTTGGATGTTAATAATATATCATAGAATATATTTAATGCATCAAGATTCATATAAGGTTTCTACACAGATGTTGGATTTCTAAGTCATCATGATTGGTCTTTGAGGAAAATTGGCAATTCTCAATAAGTTACAGAGATGATCTTGAAGCCTTAAGCTCTGAGTGAAAGTGTATAATGAAATTTTTAACTAATGTGAGGTAATTTATATTGTGTATATGTAAATTTTTTATCATATTTTAGTGGCTTAAGTTTTTTTGAGCTTTAGTATTGAAAGGCAATCTTTTTGCTGTAAACATGCCTAATAGGATAATTTGTCCTAAAAGAGGTTTAATGGTATAAAAATATATAAATGTCTAACCAAGCATGGATATATTAAGTATATGTATTATTATAAGTTATTTAATGTTTTTTAGTTTTTTTATAAATCCATTTGGGCTTAAGAGGATCAATATTTGACATTAAGAAGATAAGCCTAATGCAATTAGGTCTCCATAAGACCTAAAAGTGAAATTAGGTCTAATAGAGTTATGACAAACCAAAAGGGAATAAAATTTAATTTTAATAATGTTTATGAAATGTAATAAGACATATTATATGGATTTCCCAAGAGGTTAATGGTGTGTGGTTGACCAAGTGGTATATGAAAAAGAGGTGAGTATATATACAAGGTATTTTAGGCCTATTTGAAAAAGAAGAGAGTAAGTGAATGGATTGATACATAAATGAGCATAATGAGGTTGGGTAACATGTTTTAAACCATAAATAAAGATAATAAAAATATTTAATTAATATCATATAGGTGTTATAAAATTTAATATCAAGATCATATGACTTGTTTAGTCTTAATAAGGGCTAGTTGAGTGAAGAAGCCTAGAGGCAGTTTTGAGAGAGATCAAGTGGAGTAGAGTTGAAGGAGTGATCATTTTATTTTGAGAGTATATTAGAGTTTCATCATAGATTTTTTAATTATGTATGATAGTGGATAGATTTTATATATAATTTATAAATAATTGAGAGGAGATAAATATGATTGACTAAGTTGATGCCTAAAAGAGTTGAAGCTTCTTTGTAGGTTGGAGCTTGAAAAATTGGTCTTGGATAAGTTATTTCTTGGTCAAGAGGGACTTAAATATACCTTGTAGGTTTTTTATTTTATAAGTGTCCTTGAAATTATTTTGTGCTTAGTCATAGGGTATTATAACCTCCTAGCAAGTGGGTGCTTGATAAATTTGGGGTTGGTGCTTCATGTTGGGTTGGTGCTCAACTAAAATTGATACATTATATTATAAGATAGTTTTTACAAGATTTATTTTAGTGATTTTTATACCCCATGAGGGTTTCCTACATATTTTATTTGTTATCTTATTTCATGCTTATGTGATTGATTCTTAATGATTGCTAGATCACTGTGTTTCTTTCATAGTTCATAGCTGAGTAGATGTAATTGATTAAAAGTTTTTGAAGATTGATTCACCCACCTTATCAATAATTGTGGTTCTAACACTAGGGGATAATTTGTATAATTTTCCATATTAAATTAAACTTTTCAATGGTTTAGCATGAAAACTTTATCTCTAACTCAGAATTGTCTTGTTTTTTTTTCAAATTAGCATAGCATTTATATCTATCATTGGCTTCAATTTAACTTTTTTGAAACAAAAATGGATATTATATCATTTATATTTATTCGGTTAAAATTATATGCCTCAAATAATGCACTTTATTCTAAAATAAATCATATTTAGATAATTTTCCATAGATATTATGTTTAGGCAAATGTTTCAACACTAATTACAAATGCCACAAGTGTTCCTCATATATCAAAGCATCATCTAAGAATATGACCATAAATTGATCTAGGTAATCTTTGAACACATATTTTATAATATTCATAAATGCTATAGGTACATTTATTTGCCCAAAAGGAATAACTATAAATTCATAATGTCCATGCCTCATCTTAAAAGAAATTTTAGGAATATCTTCCTCCTTGATCCTTAAATGATGGTACCCTTATATAAGGTCAATTTTTTTTTTTAAAATTCTGCTTGTATTTGATCTTGATGGATTCATTATTAAAAAAATTGGAATCTATGTAAATGTGAAGAGTTAAAACCATCTTCTTAAAAAACACCATCGGTTCTCCCCATGGTGAAGCACTAGTTTAAATTAGTCCTTTTGATAACATATGTTAGATTTGGGATTTCAAATCCAAGAATTATGTTGTTGTCATCCTATATGGTTCCTTAGATTGAGTCTTAGATCTTAGAATGATATCAATTGTGAGGTTAAATTCCATTTTTAGAGGTAATCTAGGTAAATATTTTGGAAACACACCTCTAAATTCATACAAAAAAGGGATAGTCCTCAATATTCTGGTCCTTAGCTTCTCCTTCTTCATTTATATTAGCCTTGAAAACTTGACAACCCTTGTAATGACATTTTTTAATTGGATGCTTGAGATTTATCTCAACTTATGCCCCTTTTATCTCCTTGGATTTGGGTTTTATTTCCAAAATCATCAAACATTCTAGTTTATTCATAAAAGAATATACCATGACCTTGTAATTATAAATACAATTCACCCTTAATATCACATCATATGATCCTAGTGGAGCTGAAAAAAGTCTACTACAATGGTGAAATCAGGTAGTTCCACCTATGCATCTACTATACACTTATCTAATTTTAACCTAAATTTATTTGTATATTACATAATCCATGCATTTTACATATGCCAAAATTTTCTATGTAGTTTATTAAGTAATTGAGGACAAATGAAACATTTAGTAGCTCTAGTATCTAACAAAATAGAAATAAAATTCCAAACCAAATTACTTAACACCTCTATTGGTGAGATTTAAAACTTCACTTGATGATTGATAACGAAGAGGAAGGATTATTGAATTTAATCTTAATTTTCTAATAATAACATTCTTTTTCAAAATGATCTCCTTCAAAGGTAAAACATACCCTTGGTGTTCCTTTTATGTTAGGTGGATTACCTCCTTTGTTTTTATATTTAAAGCCATTTCCTAGTTTTATTGACCTTGAAGCATTTTTAAAACTAGAATTATAATTAATAAATATTTTGGAATCCCAATTGTGCTTATAATTCTTATTTTTTAAACAAGGCTTCAGACCATCGAACTTATTTCAAAACTTATCTCTAACTTTTGCAAGTGATTTTAGCTTTTTCGCTTGGTTGATAGATTTATCAAACACATGATCTATGGATCTAGGTCCATTCACATTTACTTCACATTCTATCCAAGGCCTCAAACCCATGATGAACCTTTAGATTATGAAACATTCATCTTTTTGATATTGGGGCATGTATTTGAGAAGTTTTGTGAAGTGCTCCCAATATTTGGTTAATAATAGCTCTACTTGATTCATATTTTGAAAATATGTTATTTTTTTTTTCAAAATAGAGACATGGTATCCACTATTTTATAAAAAATATATCTATTATTCCCAAGTGTTGGTGGTGGAGTCAAGGACCATTTTCATTTTCTTTTTAGCCCACCAAGTTGTTGACTCACCAACCAGTTGGTATGCTCCCCATACCACTTTTGTCACTTTAGAGTAGTTTCAAAATTTTAAATAATTTTCCATCTCAGTGAACATCCTTTAGCCCCATATCCTAATATAGTTCCATAAAATTTATGTAAATTCACATTTTTCTTGTCACATGCAAGTTATGTATCCACTTGTTCTCTCACATCTTGGTGCTTAAGCATGCTCATGGTATGGGTTTTTTTCTAGATTAACATGTTGTTAATCTTTATCCTCATCTTCATTATTCCCATGAAATTCCTATTCTAGGGTTGGTATTTTGTCATGTGTCTCATTTAAGACTGCGATGATTTGATCAAGCTTAGTAAATTTCTCTACTACTCATGGATTTGGGTTTTATTGTTGATATAGATTCTAAGTATTTCTTTCAACATTTGTCTTAGAACACACCATTTTATCCTATAAAAAATAAGGATAAGATAGGTCAATGTTAGTGGAATGATTAGGTTTAAGCATTTAAACCTATGCTCTAATACCACATTTTATAGCTGACTAATTGTAAACCCATATTTACCATACACATTTTTTTCATTACTATTTCTCTAGGATTAATTTAACATTAATTAATTTTATGACTAGTAATTATAAGGTAATCTAAGATGATAATGATACTAAAATAAAATTACATTGATTCATAAAATAAACATAAAATAGTCATCTTGAGACTGAAATAGTTTATTAATATAAACAACAATAGTTTCAACTATATAGTTCAACAATATAAAATGTAGGTACAACACTATGAAATTATTTTCAACTAAAATATACAATAAATTACATTTCCATTTAAATATTACAATCATATCCTTTTTTGTATAATTAAAACATATATATAAATAAAATATTTGTCATATATATAATTAAAACCTCTATTTTTTAATGTAACAATACATCTGAATATATTTCTAGTTTTAGTCATTTTTGAATAAATTAATACAACAAAAGTGTAATAGTTTTCATGAAAATTCAGCTCCTAACTAGCCATGAGTAAATAATTATTTAAATTTTTGATAATTTTTAAGGAGGGAGAACATAATTAGGGTGATTTACCTTTAACCACAAACAAATGCTACCCCACACACCTCCCCACTGGGAGTGGCCCTTCCCTTCGTGAAGGGGAAGATAATGGTGATGTGGACATAAATAATTTATCTAGAATAGTGTGAAAGTAAAATCACTATTACATGCATTAGGCATATAGACCATGGATACTCTTCTATCTAATATGATTTCACTCATACATATAATCTATAAATTACAATGGAGAGACAATGTATAATTCTATAACATTACTTTGGCTAAATAATTTTTATAGATATCAAACTTAAAAGAAGATAGGTCATATTCCACATCAATACTCTATACTATAGTACTTAAATAGCATTATCCTTCTTGTTAACTAATGATGAATGACTTATCAGAAAGCCTCCCTATTTATCACTCATCATCACTTAATAAGAAGGATAACTATTTTGTACAAATATAAAAATAATATAATTCATAATGAATTCACTCCAAATAGACCAAATGAAATATATCAAAAAATTTCTACTTTAAGGTCTTATAATCAAGGTTAAAATAATAAAAAAATATTGTTTAAGATAGTCAAACATTCAATGGATTTAATTTATAAGATTAATAGACAAATCATGTATCCTATAGTGTAACCCTTAATCACCTAATGATAATTTACTCATATATTATCATAAGGTAATAGACTTCATTTTATAATAAAACCATGCATTAATTCATTTACAATTACATATCATTCATAAATACATTTAAATTCTTTTTTCATCTGAATCAAAATTCACGCATTCCTATAAAATAGTATTAAATGCTTTCAAAAGGACACTTTTATTAAATACCACAAATTTGGTTGTATTTGAATCTACATTAAAAAAATCATGAAAATGTGACACTCTATAGTCTATGGTCATTTAAAATCTCATATTAATGATATACTTAGTCTAGAAAATTACATATTTCCACATTGCATCAAACAAAATAAAAATTAAGGATAATGATTATTTGAGATTGTATAATTTTCACAATATTCCATCTGGGTTTAAAAAATCATTAAGAAAAATGAGTAATACCTATAGATCTTGGCACTATATATTTAATACTATATACCTCAATTTTAAATGAATAAGAACAACCTTTCTCAAATTTTCACTCTAGACATTCACTTTAACCTCTCAATAATTATATGTATAGAAGTGAATAAGAACATGAACTAGTATTACTTCTCTAAATTAAAAATGATTACAAAAGAAGGTTTTTTGTAATCAATTTCAGCATACTTCAGACAATAGTTAACTACTCAAACATAGGATATTAACATGCACAACCTTAAATATCATCATATGTAACTAAAATCACAAGTTTGGATAATATAATAAAGTTTTGAATACCATATGGTAAATTTGGTTCTCTTAAAATATTGAAAGTAAGGTTTTCATAGTACATATTTAAATTTCATTCAATTTATTCTTACTATCCCTAGGCCTATAGATGTTTTTCAAACCACCAATAGGTCTAGGGTTGGGCTTGTTTTGCCCTTTTTAAACCTTGACAAACACCATAATCTATTCAAGACATAAATATATTTGATAAACCAATATAAAAATATTGTTTTTAAAACTAATATAATTACTCATTATATTTATATTAAGAATATCCCCTCTATAGGCTTGTGGGTGAGAGCTGGATCTCACCACCAAGTCCATAGAGGTAGAAAATCAAAAGAAAACTTCATAAAACCAATAACTCACATGCAAAAAATTTCCCACATAACCATATTTTCAAGCAAGTATTTTAATATGATTTACAATATCATCTCAATGTTAAATTTAAAATCATGAATTCAATGGAAACTTGAGCTATCATTTCTTTAAATATGAGTTTCATGGTTTTCACAAAGAGGTTTTCCATTTTTTAATATCAAAATATAAATCAATGCATGCATGAAATTAAGTACAACCTATTATGAACCACTTCAATTAGGAAAACCCGTAAAATACACAACAATTATTAATTTTTTGGAGATTAAAAAATGATATTCATTTTTCTCAAGATGTTCCCTTTCACACATTATTCCCTTTTTTCTTCTACAATCCACATATCCACAACTTCCCTTTGCCTTTATTCTTATTCTCTCCCACTCCATTATTACATGTTATCATCTCCTATAATAGAAGTAAAATACTCTTATATGCATGCATAGATAACTAATTAATTATTTATCTCTTTATATCAACATAATTATGCTTCAAATGTCATGTAGGGTTTCCAAAGACCCCATGAACTCAAACTTAAATCATGCAAAAATCATATAATATTCCAAATTTATGTTTTGTTCCAAAAACTATGGACCCTAATTCCCTGTTTACAATTATGGTTTTTATTTTTTCATGTATCTAAGTTTGGTGTAATTAATTCAAGAGAATAATTAAACTCTTTAATTTCCTAATCTATTGGTTTCATAATGTACACCAAGTTGTGTAATACACACCACAAAGTGGTTTAATGTTCTAGTGGCCAAGTAAGTGATTTTTAATACTTTATTTTGTTACTAAATAGGTTTCATGATAAGTAACTAGACCATTATGCATAAATACCTTATATTTTAAGAACACAACTATACAATCAATGTGGAAATATGACAATATAACTCAACAAATAAAACTTACTAATCACAAGAATAAGGTTCTGTATTTGAGATTTATATGCAGACAACATAAAGACACACTCAAAATAAAAGATAAGTGTTCAATAGTACAATTTTATGATCCATAAGTAAACTAAATATAAACACACAATTATAACCATAATTTATAGGCTACCTAGATTAAATCATAAGACATGAGTGCCACAAAAATCAAACAATCACGTGCAACATAACAAAACACTATAAGACCCATTATTATTCAATAAATTATGTGTGTTTATGTGTTTGAGGTTTTATCTTTCTAACCCAACTAACATGATTTGCTTCCCTCTCCCCTATGATGTCCTCCCTTAATATTGTGCTACCAAGTAACATAAAGGATATCTTGCATCCACCTTAGTAAGAGAAAGTAGGTATTTAGTCTGTTATAATAATAAAAGATAAAAATGGATGATAATATCAATAGAAATTAATGCATTAAATATATTATTATATTTTTAACAAAATATAATGCATAAATAATTGCATCAACATATAATTCATAGCCATTGAAAATTAGATTTACAATGTTAAACATCATGATTTAACTAACCCCAAATAGTAATAAAGCAATAATATATACTTTCTAATAGTAAAATAAACCAACATATTCATATAATTTTCCATTAGGGTAGAGTGGGATGTGATATTGTGAAGGAAATATTAATCATCTAATCTCATTTTCAAGCATAAATTATCTAAGGCTAGGAAAATCTATGCTAGAATGGAGAGGGAAGTGCTCAAAATGGTGTATGTGATATAGAAGTTCAGGTGAATATTTATTATAACTCCATTCATGTTTTTAAAATAAAATGAGAGACTAAAATAATTGGTAAATAAAATGGGTTTTAATGGCTATATTTTTTAATGGATAATGATATTCCATGAGTTTAAGTGTTTAATAACAATGAAATGGGGAAGAAAGGTGTGAATATTAAATGTATAAATAGACCTTATATCACACATCAAAACATTTTAGACTATGAAACCAATTTATGATGACATGTTTTATGCACATACAATACAAAGTATATATGTTTCATGAAAAAATGGTGTATATATCTAGATTCTTGACTTTATAACTCCAAAGTTAGAGGATGACAAAAAAAAGAAAAGTTTGGTAGAGAGGGTTAAGTAATATCAATTTATAGGATGCTAATTATAAAAATTATAGATATAAGGATTACAACATAGATGTGTCGGATAATGAGCATGCATATATGTTGCATGAATGTCATGAGAGAATTACTGGAGGAAACTACACATGGGAAGAAACTAGGAAAAAAATATTTGTCTCTATATTGTTGGTTAATAATTTTTAGAGATGCATGTGCAAAAATATGATATATTTCAAAGGGTAGGAAAACACAACAAATAGTATGTGATTCATTTAATCTTGATTTCCATGCATGGATCATTTTAAAAAAGTTATGGTTTTTTGGGTCCAATAAACTCTATATTATGATATAGTAACACAATATATCATAATGATGACTAACTCTTTGATAATATGGACTAAAGATGTGTTCCTACAAATGTTTATATAATATAAACTTAGCTAGGTTATTCTAAGAGAATATCATCACAAGATATGGGTGTCCTTTAGGTCATATAAGTGATAGATGGAATCGTTTTATTATGGAAAGTGTGTCAAATAAGTGATATAAGAACATGCATCTTTATAAAAATAATTTGGTGGAGTTGATGAACTAGGACAAAAAAAGGATATTGGCAAGATGGCACTGAGGTGTAGAGAAGTCATGTCAGAAGGTTTGAAATGACAAGAATATAAAAATTAAGATATTATACTTTAGTTCTAGGATGATTTTATATGATTCCATATGCATAAATAATGTAAGTAAACACCATATTATAAGGATGGGGCCTTATATTACTCATCACATTTTGTAAACTAGTTCATGTAAGTTTTGCAGGATTGATGGTGAAATGCTATAGGGGAATTTTAATGAAAGTAGGTTAAAATCCTAATTTTAATTATCATGATAAGGCATATAGGAAATAACCACTAAAATTGAAAAAAATGTAACACAAAAAAATTTCATGGTATGTACTTTTATTATGCTAACATGTTTATATATTATGTGTAATAGGTTAATTTTATCATGTAGATATAGTCGAATGAGGTGTATTTCAATATTATAGACATATAAGTATCATTGGGGGTACTCATGTGTATTTTTAATTTGTAGATATGTGGGAATAAATCTGAAAAAATAAAAAGAAGTTAAAAGAGCCAAGACATCTTACAAAAATATGATGAGTAATATTTTATTTTACCCATTTTGTCACATTTTATCCACTTACATTATTTTGGTTGTTTTCAAAACATGTCATAACACACCTCTCTCTCTCTCTCTATATATATATATATATATATATATCAACCTTTACTATATTTATCTCTTCTTATCCTTGTGCCTAATTTTTATAATTAATGAGCTCCTTCCCACATTAAAAGCATATGTTTCTCCTATAACTAATTTACAATGTTGTTGAATCTATCTTATTGTGGATTTAATGAACTGCTAAATCTATCATGTGTATTTTTTTATTCTTCTACCTTGTCCTAGTTTCTCATGCCAATAATTTAGCACATTACATTTTTACATAGTCAAATTTAGTACATGTTCTCTCATATATATCCACATATATACCAACTCATATTTCAAGTATCGATCAAGTATTTTATAAGTGTTAAGTAAATTTTTAATCCTCTCCTACCTTAAAATTCCATCCTTCATTACCATATTTACATGTACACTTATGAAAAATTCTTCCATCCTGATACTTCAATCTTATTCAAATTATTAGGACATCATCCACTTATACCAAAAAAATGCTTAGGAAAATTTCATGTAGTTTCATTACACATCAAGAGAAGAGAAGGAAAAAATCCCTTACTCAAGATTAAATACAAATGGGAAAATAAACTACATTATGTGTAATTATAGCATGTAGGATATGTATTTTAAAATATTTTATCTTTTCCTAATCCATAACATTAATTTTTTCTTGATTTGAGAATTTATGGAGAAATAGTTTAAGAAGACATTAACTTATCAAATTAGACATTCTTCTCATGAATTAAATAAAATGAATAAAAATTACTATACAAAATTAGATAGTGTACCTACACAAGAAAATTAAAAATTAAAAACTCAATTTAGTATTCATTCAATAAAGTAAAACACATTTACTAAAAAATGAAGCATGGGAGATTTGGCAACTAAATCTACACCAATATTTTTTGAGAGGTTGATAGGCAAAAAATATTTTATTTGACATTAATGGTTCCATATTTCAAATAAAGCTTCAACATCACTTATAGACCACTATTGAACTCTCAAAATCAAAATATTTTCCACAACTATGTTTATTTCATTAATTTCTATATATTTTTAGTTTGTTTCTTATTAAATTATTCCATTTATTATTTTTTTAAATGTATGAGAATGATATAAACTCTATTCTTGGACTGCATTTATGAAATATATCTATATGCATTTAGTTTTATCATGCTATTAGTGGTAAATCACTCTAGTGAATTTAAAATATTAAAAAAAATTGGTGAACCCTTGATTTATTTGAGTTCATATACCTTCATGGTATTTTCCCTTACAGTTCAATGACTGATTTTTGATTGTTTAGATTTGATTTCATTTATGTATCATGTTTTACATGTTTATATCAAACCCTATATTATCCCCACCTCTTTCTTATTTTGGATTACATCCATATTTCATAAATTGGTGTATACAAATTCTTATTTGAATGAATAAATATGTTGGGGTTTTCTATGGTTTAATACTACACCTTCAACAAAAAATCATATTTTTATCATGTTTTAACTTACTAATCATTGGCTTAGATTATTTCAAGTTATTCATGCTTATATCTTTTGTCTATGACATATATAATGACCCTCTATGACATATATAATGACCCTTACTAGTATATGTATTGTTATAATATATTGAGAGGTGTTACTTGTAACTTAATACAAATAAATTTATATTACACTCTTGTTTCAAAAAATCAAATCACTACTTAGATACCTCATATTGTTAATGCTCATTTATGTGTGAACTATACTAACTATGTTTATGAGGATAATATGTATTTTTATGATCATACTTATTATTAATATTAGTATCTTTTTGAGGATAGAGACAATGAATGTAATAATACACCACCTAGCTCCATTAATGCACAATATTTTAATGACATAAGAAAAACTATTTTGATTCCTACATTTCAATTACTTGTAATAAAATTGATTTTAATATTTTTATATATATTGAAGTGTGAAATAATTTAATTGGGAATTAGTAATATTTTCTTAAGTATACACTTTTAAATACATTGGATGATAACATTCCACCATTTTTAGGATCTATACATACATTATAAGGTTACACTAGTGTTCTTCTTGATACTATTTATCCCTCTATGTATCCACCTATTGTTATGTTTCCTCCTGTAGTTAATCCTTATAATCCTCTAATAAAATTAAGGATTTTACATTTTATAAGGATAAAAAAACTACCATTTTTAAATGAACAATTACATCTCAAATTTATAAATAATTATAGTGGCATGGGAAACCCTATTCAGAATAGCCAATTACATAGATGGATATGATCCCAAAGATATGATACCATGATAATAAATTAAAGGAATACTTGTGTGTCATTAGGATTACAATTGGGGTTAGAAACTTTGTAAATGAGTATATAATCAAAATAAAATATGTTTTTATCACCTTTATCGTAATGCTTCGTGAGCTAAGGCAAAGTTAAATAAAACTAAAATCAAGAAAATAAACAAACACTTATTACCTTCCTTTTTAAGGATTATTCACCTTGTCATAAGTGAATGTGGCTTAGATGTAGTCTCAATAAGTCTTTATAAATGTTATTGTCATGAAATATTCATCTCCTCTTAAAAACCTTGAATACTTAAATTGTTAAATAATTGAATTTGATGCATAAGCTATCTTGAGAAATTGACAAAGCTTCACTATTAAACCTAAACATAGAATATGAAGAGGAGTGTCCCTTTATTTATATTTAAAATTATCAAATGTGATCCCTCCATATTTATTTCAAGATGGAGGGTAGATAATTCACTCCAAGGCATCACATAGATCATGACATGGATCACCAATATGATTCCTTCATCTTATCTAAGATGAATGGTGGAGGATGATACTCTAAATATCCAAAGGGGGATTAGTATGATCCTTCCATCTTGCATGCAATATTTAGGGTGGAGAATTCCCCTCTAAAATATCTTGATGGATGAAATGAGAGTACTCTATCTTGTCTCCAATATGGAGGGTGGATAATTCTCATAAAAACATCCTAAAAGGTGGAATAAGGGCCCTCCATATTTTATCCAAGATGGAGGATGGATAATGCTTCTTGGAAAGTGTCCCATATGAGGTGGAAAAAGGGAAATTAAACTAAATGAAATTAGAAACTCTAATTCCATGGAATTTATAATTAGAGGAAGGATTAATAAAACTAACAAAAAGAAGTAATTTAATTAATATGATATGAACATGAATTTAGTTGCTTTGATTGAATAAGTGGAAAATGATTAATTGATTAGATAAGGAGAGATGACCACTGATGACCAAAAACATGACTAGAGTGGTAATTTAATGATCTAGTATGGTGAATTAGCTAAATTAGGGATACCCCATTGTGTTTCATAATGTTTATGTCCAATGTGCATACGTATTTAGGATGTTTAGTGATTTTAAGGATTAATTCATATTGTTATAAAAAATCAATCTTATTTGCATAAAATTCATTTCAATTATCATTTTAGACATGGAAGTGGTGAAAATGGAGTGTCTACATTTTACCCCAATTTGAGAAGGCTTTGTGAGACACTAGAAGTAATGAGTTTTAAAATAATGAAAAATTAAATGAAGAAATATTGGATGTTTTAATTTATTCATTCCCAACTGATAGGTGCAGGAGATTGAATGGAAATATAAGGATATGATTTGAATGAAATTAATTAAGTATTATTCCCTATCAAGAGGGCATGTGAGGATGAAGGATGTGGATGGATCTCTAAAAATATAGGAAAAAACTATAATATAAGAGAAGATTAACATGTGGACATAATTATGTCACTTGAACCATCTTTTTACACTTTGATTTCTAATAATGATGAATTTATTTGCCCAAAATAGGGCACAATTGGAGAAGGATACATTCCAAAAATAATATACACTTTGAATTTCTCTAAATAGGATGTAAGTTATGAGCATTGGATGATAATTTACCCAAAACAAGGCATAATTGATTTCATTTTCCCTAAATATTGTGGATTTGATTTGATGAATTGATAAAGTGATTGATTGAAAAGCATAAATCAAGGATTTAACTTATTGCATAGATTAATGATGATATGAATGTTTTTAGTTGATAAGTTGATAAAAAACACATGTTTTAATGGTATAATAAATTTTTGAAGAAGCCACAAAAAAACCCAACACATAAGAGTGTTCAATGTGATGAGAGACTAAAGTATCAGAATGAGCTCTAAGAATGTTGATCCAAATGAATGCACTGATTTAAAATGCAATGTAATACATGTATTATTCAAGATAATACAAGTAAAACACATGTAGCTACAAGAATTAAATAAAAGAGAAACAAATACACCAATTCACAAATGCTCCAGTAAACCACATAATATTCCACATGAGAAATATGAAGGGAGAGACTTGCATATATTGGTTAGAGAAGGAAAGATACCACACATCCTAGTTAATGTGGGACTAATCTTCCCAAGTAACCCAAATGAACTCTAGAGCCCTAAGCAAGTAGGAAAAACCCAATGGGAAAAATACCTATACCAACACCCCCCATAAGCACAACTTAGGTGGCTAATGATATAAAAAATGGGTCCCAAAAACAAGGCTTAATAAGGTACCCATATATAATGCAATCCCTCAAATATAGAGAAGAAAATACCTAGTGGAAAAAATCCCCAAAAAAGAGAGAAATGAAGTGAGCTAGAAGCCCCCCTGAAGATGATAAAGCTATCGAAGTGGACCACACCCCAATAAGAGCTTGTAGATAAATGAAATTACTCTCAATGAAGGGTTTGGTAAATATATCAACAACCTACTCTAAAGACTGG
Source organism: Torreya grandis (assembly GCA_037957365.1). Classification (NCBI taxonomy): domain Eukaryota; kingdom Viridiplantae; phylum Streptophyta; class Pinopsida; order Cupressales; family Taxaceae; genus Torreya; species Torreya grandis. The sequence goes on from JARHVA010002856.1 coordinate 384,804, forward strand.
AAAAATACCAAGTTGATGACCTACTCATGAATTACCTCTTGAATGAAATGCATGTGAATCTTGATGTGCTTGGTCCTCTAATGAAGGACCACATTCTTTCTAATCTAAATGGTTATTTGATTATCAAAAAATATGACTGTAGGCCACCTGATCTAGATACAAAGTTCAAAAAGAATCCCTTAAAGCCAAATAGCCTTAGTAGGCTACATGAATAGCTCCCCTATACTCTACCTCTATGGAAGATAGAGAAATAAAATTATATTTCTTTCTTGACCAACTAATGTGGTCAAAACCCAATGAGAAACTATAACCTAAAGTGGACTCATGACTCTCAGTTTCACTAGCCCAATTTGAGTATGTGTAGTGCATCCCATACCTTTATGAACCCTAAATATAGTGAAAGATATTTGTAGCTACTTTCTAATATATCTCATGGGGTTCCTACATGAATCTCAAAACAATGCCAATAGCTTAAGAGAAGTTAGGTCTAGTGTGAGTCAAGTAAATAATACTATGAATAAGTTGTTGATACAAGGTAACATCGACCAATGTAGTGAAACAATATACCTCAAGATTGAATCTATATGGGAATGGAGTCAAATATGGATTATAGTCAACCATATGAAACCATGATGATAAATCAATAGAGTACTTGGGTTGCATAGGTGAAATATTTGAATCTATCTAAGTGATCTTAATGCTAAGGGAGTAGTGTAGTAGGCCTAAGTCAGTCATACAAATGTATTGTGAAGAGTTTTCTTCACAAGTGATATGAATGCTCCAATAATCCACACAATATATTGCATTAGAAATATGAAGAGAGAGAGGTGTATATATATGTTGGAGAGGAAAAGATACCACACATTCTAGTGAATGTGGGACTAATCTTCCCAAGTAACACAAATGGCCTCTATAGCCCTAAGAAAGCTAATACAACTATGTAGTCAAAACCTAGTGGGAAAAAGGTCTACACCAACATAAAAAATGAAATAAATAAGATAATGATTTAAGAGTGATATGATCATATTGGAAGAATATGTATGTTAATAATAATAAAAAAGGGTGGCTGAGCTGACCTAAAAAACTAGTTGGTACTGAGTGCTACCTATATAGTTTAAAAAGAACTTGGTACAATGTAGTTCTCATAGAAATTTGGAGAGAATATGATGAATAATGGACTACATGATTATAATAATAATAATAATGGTTGATAAATGTGTATGAATATATTTTACATGATTATTTGGAGAAACACATATGGATGAACATATATGTATCCATAATGTTTAGGTGTTTTGATTTGATCATGGAAAATAAGATGATGTGAAGTGGTCAAAGATGATCAAGATGATTGGATTTGATAATAGATGATGATGCAAGGGGAGATAATTATACTATGACATTTATTATTTAAGACCTTTGGTACTTTATTTTTAATTTTAACATGACAATATACATCATGATATAAAACACCATTCTGACCTAGTCACAATGTGCATAAGGTATGATCCTTGATCTAATAGACAATTAACAAAAATTTACCAATGATAAAAACCATGATGAAAATTCTAGTGTATGTCAATAGAGGTAATTGGGTACTAGTACATGATAAGGGACACCATGATGATGAACTTATTAGCACAATGGATATAGTCAAGTAAATAACAAAAAAACAAACAAGCAAACACACAAAGATGAAAACAAAAATCAATAGAGAGCATTATGTCATTAATCAAGTCAAAATACACATGATAGGATCAATGATAATGATGGTTAGAATGGATACCCCTAAAAAAGGATACATAAAATTAGAATAAGTGGGAATAGAACATCCCAAAATAAGTTGCATGTTTAAACTTTCCTTAAATAGGGTGGAAGCAATGAGCTTGAATTAGAGTGATTTTATTTGAATTTACTCCAAATAGGGTAGATATGGGAAGGACACATCTAAATGGTATCTTATTTTATTGGATTAAGATTGATCATAGATTATTGGTTAGACTTAAGACAAATATTTTTGAATTTTGTGGTTATATATATATTTAGAGATTTTGGTCTTTTTTGATTTTTAGGATGTTTTGATGTTATGAATATTTAGGATTTTAAATTTTTTTAATGTTTTGAGTTTTTGGCATCTCACTTAATGAAAAATTATGATATTCAAAATTATTTAACTCAAAAATTGGGGAAAGCATAAATTTAAGGGTGGCTATGTTAACCTTATAAACTGATCACTACCTACATAGTCCAAACAGATCTCAAACTATTGTAGCTCAACCAAAATTAGGAGTATAATGTGATAAGTATGAATAGAGAGTGAAATATGATTAATATGAACATGATTGATATTGGATTTAAAATTACGGAGAATGTTTAACTTAAAAAATGGTGAGAGCATGTAATGGGAATGTTTAGACATGTTTGGATCATTATACCCACAAGGGATCACTAACAAAGGGGAGAACCTATTCTAGTATTGGGATGGGATTTAATAGAAAATGGTGGGATTGGAAAGATAAAATTAGATAATAATGGATGATAAGTGGGTTAATAATCTCTAAGGATGATTCCATGTGATAAATAAAATGTCCAATAATCAAAATATCACTAAGAGGATATGCCAAGAGATTTTCCAAAATAGGGCTCAAAATAACTTCCATTTTCTTGTTAAGATTAAGATGAGAAGAAAAATTATACCAAGGTAGGATGAAAATAAATATGGTTTATGACAAGGTAAAATGGTCAATATTATGGAAATGGAATGAGTTTCACTAAATATATGAATTCTTCCAAGTGTCAAGGTACTTGTAGACAAAAAAATTAGTTACACATCAAGCTAGAAACCTAGTTTTCATCATGGTAATTTCCCAAGGTGATAAAATCATGATTTTCACCATTGGAAAAATTATTTACCTTTATATTTTTATTTGATTTTATTTTTTTATTATAATTTTTGGCATTTAACTCAAAGGATGATGACGAGATGCATAATGTTGAACATTTGATCTCTAGCCCATACTAATTATAGATAGCTTCTTAGCTAAAATTTTACTATTGATGTGGACTATAATGATGTTGTGATCTTTGTTGATTGTTGGTTTAGTTTCCTCTAAACCTATAAATAAAGTATCTTTGTAACCTCCATGAAATAGAGTGCTCCTAGGAAGGGTAAAATATGACAAACATTGGATAAAGGATTTGATGTGATAAAAGAATTTGGGGTTTAGCTTAAGGATATGATAATGAAAGTAAGGATAACTACTTGAAGGCCAAAGAAAATTGGGAATTTCAGTCACACACACCATTTTTGATTCTGAATGTGACATGATTTTGGATGTTTTAGGGCCAATGGGTCTAATATTTACTTTAATAATGTTTTCATCAAATGATGTAGAACTAATTTGTTCATTTATTATAGCCTCAAAGAGGTTTTCACCTACTGGATCTTCTTGATTGTTTTGATTTTTATTTTCTAATATCACATTAAATAAGGTTTCAGTAAGGGATGTTGATAAGTTTTTTCTATTATCACTTAGTGCCTTGATCAAGGTTTCATTAAAACATGTTGATTTTAGACTCTAATTTGTTGAATTATCCCATAGTGCCTCAAATGAAGGTTCACTAGGGATATTTACTTCTAATTAAATTGTTGCCTCTAATATGTCACTCTAAAACTATGATAGTGATCAACTAGCTTAGATCTATATGGATATATGGTGTGAGATAATGATCCACACCCTATTTGGGCATAGACAGAGAAAGGCATCTGAACAATGTGTGATTATGTTGGAACCAACTGATAGGTAGAGGAAATTTTATTTTAGGGTAACAAATTGTATGGTTGGTGTAAAAAGGATAGGGAATAATAATAGAAGGATAATAAGTTTCACCATCCTCATAAAGGATACTAGGATAGCTTACATCAATTATAAAGGAAAATTCATAAAAAAATCTTGAAGGATCACTGATGTCTTCTAATTGATCTTCAAGTAGTGTTTAGTTAAGACTAAAATATCCTAATTCTAATATTTAATCCAATGTTAAGTATGATGCTAAAACTAATGTTGATTCTGATTCTGATGCTAATGGTAAATATCTTGATTCTAATGTGAGTTCTAAAATGGAATCTAAATTCTATTTCTAGTTGTGATTATAAATCTAATTATAATAATGACATTGATCTTGATTATGATTCAACCACATGGATGATCTACTAGATTGAGTTATCCATAATTACCTTTTTCACTTCTTGACGATTAATGAAGGCTTGGAGATGAGAAGATTTTTGGGAATGGGGAACATTTTGAAATGGATGGAATATAGAATTTTGGTCAATAATGTGTTCTTTAAATATGGGCCCATTAAAGAAGAGCTCATCAAAAATATGTGAACAGTCATGGAGAAGTTCATAAAAGTAAGGCTCATTAAAGATAGGAGGATGGTTAAATGGTGATTCATCAAATATGGGTGATTTGTCTTGATATAGATTTGGAAGTGGATTAGTCTTATTATGATTTATAAAATGATCCTGGCATATCCCTAATGAGTGATTCTGAGACTTGGGTGGACTTGAATCCTCAATAGATGACATCCCTTGGAATGGTAATGACAAGACATAATTAGATGACCTGATTGACTATGACCCTAAGGTCAGATTAATAATAGATGTAAAGTAGGATATGTTTTGTTTAAGTTGAAAGAGTTTGTCTATAACTTCTTGGCTTACAAATGGGCTTGGACTTGATGCTTGACATGGTTGTTATGGCTCAAAATCTAGATAGTCATTAGATAAAGGTACCAAAATAGGTTCCCATTTAATATTATGATCATGATAAAGTGGGTAACTAGTAGACATGGCACTTGATGGATTTCACTATGAAATAGTATGACTACTCCTAACTTTGATATAATCTAGGTTTTCTATATTAAAATTTACAAGTAGTCTAAAACCTATTTCTAATAGTCATAAAAGTAGAACACCCTTATTGTCAAACATGTATCATTCAAAGGATCTATCTTGATCTTATGTGAATGCCATAGAATTGAATGGAAAGGTAATAGAAGACTAATCGAAGGATGCCTCCAAGCAAGGATATATGCAAGGGGAATGATTTGACTGGAGTGGGCCCCAACTAGGTCATAATTGATTTGGTTTGATTGGGATTGGGATTTGATGTTGGATTAGATTTAAATGAGAGAAATAATGGATATCATGGATTCATATTTCTCAACCAATAGGTGTAAGAGATTGAATAGAAAGATAAGGAGATGATTTGATTTAGAATTGGTGGACCTTGATCAAAGTTAACCTAATTTGAGTGAAATTTTATTGAGGTCACTGTGAATTAGGTTTAGAATTAATTTTAAATACATCTAAAAATGTGATTTGAAAAAAAGAAATGAATTTTTGACTTGAATGAATTTGAATTTAGAACATAATTGACTTTAGAATAATTTGACTATGAATAGTTAACCTGATTTGAATTATATTTTGAAAATTAGTTTTAAATTGGAATTTATAATTTGATTAAAATTAAGACTGACTCAAAATGGGTAGTATAATGGCATAATTTGGAAAAAAGAGGGGATTTTCAACATAATACCCATAAATAAGTAGGGTGGATCAATTTTGATAGCATAACACCTTTGGGGGATATGAAATTATGACCCAAAAAATAGGTAAAGTAATGCCTCTTTGTGAAGGTGTATGTAGATTATGATAAGTTTTTGATACAAAAACCAATCAATCAAACATTAAAGCTCATGACCTTACTTTAGTGACTGGCAAGGGAATACTCCACATTCACTAATTATTTTAATATACCCACCTTGAGAGAGGATTATTAAATTCAATATTATTTTAGTAATGTATTTATTGGCAGTGTTTTAATCCCACCTTTTTATCAAAAGATCTATATGTGAAAGACATATTTGGGTGTCATTGCCTTTGAAACCCAACAATAATGAATGTTTTATGGACAAAAGGTATTATGATAAAGTTTTATGTGGTCTTAATAGATGGTCCTAATATATCTTATGGTATGTGGGAACAAAAATCCATCAATTAGATGTTGAGATTTAATGGGTTATTCACTAAAACATATTATCCCTTGAAAACCAATTCATCCTTAAGATTTTAGTGAAATGTTACCAAAAAATCAAGTTGTGAGGGACATTTTATCTAAGATACCGTTGGTGTATCCTTAATTTATATAACCCACCAAATAAGTGGGGTTGGTATGAATGATGGGTAATGACATCGTAGTTACCATGCCCTAAAGACTCGCAAGAAGGAATTAACATCCCAATTATGCAACCAAAAGAAAAAGAAAGGTATTTTCATTTTGATTTTTAAGAATACCATTAAAGATAAGTAAAGAGCATAATAAACAAATATCTTGAGATAAAAAAAATGATCACCTCCATGTTTTTGGGTCACCGTACCAAAGGTGAGAGATATGTGTGAAGAGATTGCATAAGCACACAAACAAACACTTAAACAAAGAGTTAAAGAATGAAAAGCACAAATGAAAGTGTTTTTATTGAACCAAATCAAAAGATGAATTATTTTTAAAATTAATTAAATGAAATGTAAATGGATAATGTGTTTTTAATGAATCACCACACCACTTTGGAATCCATAAGAAAAATAATGTGATTAGTTTTCATTGGTGGGTCTTTGTCAAGCAAGTTATATAAATTTTATATGTTTTGACAACTCTTAATTTTTAAATGTAGAGTTATATTCACCATTTCTCAAAGCCAATTCTTTATGTATAAGAAATTGCACATAAAACAAAATTAGAAAATACACAAAAGGCAAAATCATTATTTAGCAGGGTCAATTTTAATGATTATGTAGGCATTTTCATTGATAATATATCAATTTTTCAAAATATAAGTCAAATTCACTGATTATTAGGAAAATAACCTGCGTGATACCTAAGAATGAATTCATAAAAAATATGGTCAATTTCATTGATTTATTACAAAACTTCATTATTTACTTTATATTTTTATCAAATATAAAACCTGCATAAGATAAAGAATAGAAAATAAAATAGATAACAAAGTCATTTTCATTGATTACATGGGAATTTTCAACAATTAGGAGATCATTTCCACCAACATAAAAATCAATTTCACCGTAATAAAAGACAAATTCATTGATTAGTAGTAAAATAATGGTTTAATACCTAAGAGTTAATTAGATGATATGAGGGTCAATTTCACCAATTTATAGATAAATTTTAATGATTTTATGGTCAATTTTGAATAACATATAACCTACACATAACATAGAACAAAAATGACAAAAACATAAGATAGAGGCATTTTCACCGATTACATGGTCATTTTCACTTATTAACAAAAATATAGTGTAAAATTTTACATTAATGCAAAAATAATTCATCAATATGAAGAGGTTGAAAACATCAATGAAATTATTACAAATAGCTAAAAATTTAGATTTTCAATAAATTAATTGTAATAAAGCATTATTAGAGAGTGTGGGTTTTGTGGGTTTGATTAAGCATGCCATATGTGTCATTAGGATTATTATTGGGGATAAAATTTTTGTAATGAGTATATAATCAATACCAAATATGTTATATCACCTCTACCCCAATGCCTAATGAGCTAATGGAAATCTAAATAAAACTAAAATTAAGAAAAAAAAACATATATTACCTTCCTTTTTGATTATTATTCACCTTGTTGTAAGTCAATGTGGCTCAGATGTAGTATCAATAAGTCTTTAAAAATGTTATTGTCATGAAATATACCATCTCCTCTTAAAAACCTTGAATAATTGAATTGATAAGAATTGAATTTAATTCACAAGGTAGCTTGATAAATTGATAGAGCTTTGTTATTAAACTTGAGTATAAAATATGAATACGAGTGCCCCTTTATTTATAGGTAGAGTGACCAAATGTAATCCCTCGATATTGAATTCAATATGGAGGGTGGATAATTCATCCCAAGGCATCACATGGATCATGACATTGATCACCAATATGAGCCTTTCATCTTTTCTAAGATGAAGGGTAGAAGATGATCATCAAAATATCCTAAGGGGGATTATAATGAGACCTCCATATTGCATGAAAGATGGAGGGTGGATAATGCCCCTCAAAAATATATTGAAGGATGAAATGAGAGCTATCCATATTATTTCAAAGATTGAGGGTGGAGGATGATTCTCAAAAATATCTTAAACTATGGAATGAGAGCCCTCCATCTTATGTCCAATATGGAGGGTGGAGAATGCTCCAAAAAATATCCTAAAATGTGAAATGAGGGCCCTCCATATTGTATCCAAGAATGAGGGTGGAGAATTCTCTTTGAAAATTTTCGCACATGAGATGTAAAAGGGGGAAATTTAATGAAATGAAATTAGAAATTCCAATTCTATGGAATTTATAATAAGACGAAGGATTAATTTCCAATTCTATTTTCCCACCACTTTTTACTATTGAATCATTTTATTGGATAAAAAATTAGTTTACATTTATTTCTACTTAAGTCACTTGAAAGCACTATTTTGTTGCATTAAGTTAATGACTCTAACCCTATCTTCCACCAAGGGTTGATCCTTATCCTTGTCAAGCATGACCAAGACCTTCAAAATCAAGAGGTTTCCCTTAGGGGATCCTCATCTAGGGAGGACCCCTAGGAGGATTTCCCAATTTAGGATCCTACCTTAAAATCCCACTAGCCCTCTAAATGCACTTGTAGGTTAGTCTTTCCTTGTCCCCTCTTGATAACCTCCTCAAGCTATTCATCCCTAAACCTAAGCTAATCTCACTTGAAGTAGGTACCCTAATGGAGACCACCCACAAAGGGAAAGCCATTCTGACTGATGAAATAAAAATAAACAAATTACAGTTGGAGAAATTTAATTTCAAGGTTTAACAAGTTGGGATGGTCCTTTCCAAGATCATTTAGGATTGTAACTCTTTACAAAGACAATCTAACTCTATGGTTCAAGATTTTGTTCAGTCTGCCCAACCTACCCAAGCCCCTATCATTCAATCACCTAAAGCCTTGAGATCCCCCCCTTAGATTTACCCTAAGCCCCCATAAGGTAGTCTCCCTTATAGGTTAAAGGACATAAGTGACCCCATATGATCTTCCCTAGTGAAGCTCCTGAAGGTCTTGAGAACCACACTCGAGAAAAGGTTTATAAGGTAAAACAGATCATCTCGATGAAGAATATTGAAGATGTTGAAGACCCACTAGAGGGACTTTCCTCCTAAGTTTTTTTTTGGTTCCATGTTTTTTTGGCTCTCAGTTTATTACTATAGTTTTTTTTTTTTGGTTGTTCAACCTTTAATTGACCTATTTGAACTTTTTGTACTGCACTTTGGTGGTTCTAGGATCCCTGTAAAACTTGGATTTTACCATATCAAATAAAAATTAAACTAATCAAAAGGATTAATTTAATTAATATGATATAAACATTAATTTAGTTGATTTGATTGAATAAGGGGGAAATGATTAATCGATCAGAGAAATGGAGATGACAAGTGATGACTAGAAAGATGACTAGAGTGGCAATTTAATGATATAGTAAGGTGAATTACACCAATTAGGGATGCCTCAATGTGTTTTTAGAAAGTTTAAATTTAATATGAAAATTAAATTGGGATGTTTATTGATTTTTAGGATTAATTCACAATCTTGCAAAAAGTCACTCTTATTCTCATAAAATTCATTCCAATTATTTTTTAACATAGAAGTGGTGAAAATGGAGTGTCTACAACATGTGTACCAACCAAAATATGAAAGCCACCATATTTATGTTGAAAAATTTAATGTTAAGTGGGTACCAAATGTTATTAGGCCCTTAACATTTGGTAAAATGTTTTATTATTATATTTAACACAAGTTATAACCTTGTGTAAATACAATAATAAAACATATTATTTAATTATCGACTAGGTTCCTTGAAGAAAGGTTGGAACCTTTGGTAACAATGGTCACCTCTCCCCATTCCTATTATAAATAGGGTTTTACCCCTTTAGTAAAACACATAATACACAATATTATTTTGTGAACTACATGAGATATATGTGAACACTATGAAGAGTTTTATGAAGGCTTGTTTGATAAGAAGTGAAAGGAAGAAGAATTATGTATTGGGGTGTTTCTCAATTATATGAATAATCACCATGGTTTTTTATCACTTTGAGGTTATCCACATTAAAACCTTGTGTTCATGGATTCAATTTTTCTCTATATCTTTGTTTGTTAATTCCATTTCTAGATCATTTCATTCATATTATATTACATAATATTTTTACATAGTTTTAGGGCTGGGATACAGTGATTTAATCAACAAGATTTTGTGGAAGGTGATAATATAATATTATTTTATTCTTTCTATAATTTCCTCTGAGATGTGTTGGTTCAATTCTGTGTATAGAGCATAGAGGGAGAAAAAATATAAAGATCACTAAGGAAGCCTATTTTTTAATAATCCAACCTCAATCAAAGCATTTAAGATCTCTATCACACTACTAGGAATCAATTTTAAATAAAAAATCAGACTTACATTAGAATAATACAACACTTGTACGACCTTGAGAAGGTTATAAAATATTATTCTTATTTAAAACATTAATTGGTTATCCCTGTAAATCTGTGGAGTAGTCTATATTCATTCTAAGGCAAATATGAGCATCTAACTATGGTTTTCAAGCTTTAAATCATTTTTTTGAAGATTTTTTGTTGCCGTAAGTGCCAATGTATGACATAGTATGGCTTTCCATACTTTAAAAAATTTGAAAATTAAAATCTCCTTCTTTTGGACCCTATTCTTTGCTTCTTTATGGATATTTAACCCATTGTGGATAGTATAAAACTTCTACAAGGCCTCTGAAGGCTTCCTCAAGTATCAATTATTATTTTCTCTCACCTGGGCATTACAATATGACACTAGTATTTTAAAAAATCATTTTTTGAACCAAAGATTAAATTTTGAAGCGGTGGTTGTCTTTAGTAGATAAATTAAATAAATTGGAAAAGTTTCAAGCCTTATAATAGTCTGAACAAGCTTATGTGAACTCCACTGCTGCTGCTACAATGCCATACTTCTCCTTGGAGCATGCTACAGGTATGTAAATGTTTTTTACATAGTTTTATTAATTATTTTAAAAATAATTTATATATTAAAATCAAAATTTACATGAAAAAAGGGACCCACCTCCAAAATAGCTTTTTAATCTAGATGTTAAATTTGTTTAATTTGTTTTTACTTTTTTAAAATTACATGTATGTCTTAATTTATATTTATATATAATTTTTTTATTAAAAAAATTAGATAAAGAAAATAAATAAATATAATAATGTGCATGTAAATTTTTGAAAGAGTTTCTAGAATAGTTGGTGGCAATAATTTTGCTAAAAGCTTGTATTTGGGAGGTCTAGTGTTCAAAAACCCAAAAATCAAATTTTTTATTTTTGATTTTGGTCAAATTTAATTTAATTTAAAATCTATTTTTTGGTTCACATGCCAAATTTTTTCACGTGTAAATGTCTCTCTCTTGTTGACGTTCTTATGACATTTGACCTAATCAAAATTTTATCAACCATAGTCGTGTGATCAATCGATCTCTAGGTTTTAACACTTGGACACATTGGAGTGGTCCATTTTTTATTTTAAATCCTCCTATTATTATTTTTTAAACTTATTTAATAATAGTGTCTAAGTGATGTTCTGAGTGAGACTCTTCGACACTTAGAATTGTGCAACTTTAATTCAATTTTTTTTACATAGTTTGGCATCTAAATTGTGTAATTAGATATAGTTTCATGTTTAATTCATTTTTTTGAAAAATAGTTCAAAAATTCATTTATAAAGGTTAAATTATTAAATATGTTCTTAATGTTAGTATATTTTTTGTGATGCTTGCAACACCTTGTTTTGTCACAATATTATACAAATGCATTACTTCATCTAGCATTGAATTAAACAATTATTGTGTATTTACACTTTAAACTTGTTTTCATTATCAATAAAGTTTAAATTCACACTTAAATTTTTTTTTATTAATTATTTGAATATTGTCTTGTTTAAAGGGAAGCTATGGCTTCACCTCATTTTTACTTAGATAAATCCCAAATGCTTAATATAAATAACTATAATATATGGAAAATTCATGTTAAATATAAATTTATGGCCCATAAATTGTGGAATATTGACATTAGGATTGAGAAATCCCCTTTTGGATGACATGTGACACTTGAGCTTTCCAATACATTTCAAAAGAGATTGTAAGAAGTTATGTCCATTATCTTATGGAGTGTTAAGAATAAATTACTCCTCCACATTGATAATCAGGAGACTCTTAGAGAATCTTGGAATCTCCTTGAGTCTATGCATGAAGACACTCATCTTTTAAATATCATTAAGTTAATTCTTGAATTGATGGCTACACTGATAAAGGGTAGTGAGAAGGTTGCTAATTTTATTTCTAAAATTAAAAACATTAAAGATTAGTTACATTGATCTAATTTTAATTTGATTCAATATCAGTTGCTTTATTTTATTGTTTAGTTAAACCTTCATGATTTTTTTTGAATTCTAAGTATCATACTGATCAAGATATCCCTGACCTTACCACCTTATCTGCTCTCCTAATTCAAGAAAAACAAGTGATGACCAATTTTGATTCTAAGGAGAATGCCACTCAAACACTTCTTACTCTTAATAATGTTTTTGATAATACTAAAAACTATAAATCTAACCCTAATTCTACTAAAGGTAAATATGAGAATAAGAAATTTGGTAATAAGGATCATAAACCTAAGTTTAATGGAAATTCCAATTTATATGGTAAATTTGGTCATAGGAGGGAAACATGTTATAAAAATAAGGCTAGAAATAACAATCAAACTTCTAAAAATAACAAATGGAGGAGATATAATCGCAAGCAAAAGAATCAACACCCTAATCAGAATAACAATTAGAATTCAAATGTTACTACTTTGTTTATTGCTTTATTTGCTTCAAATGAAAATGAGTGGATCTTAGATAGTGGTGCATCGTACCATAAGACATGCTTATCTAATATTTTATGTGATTTTAGAGATATATCTAAAATAATTTACTTAGGAGATAATTCTTTTTTAGACGTAACTAAACAAAGAAAAATAGAGTTTTTAAATGTTACTATAAATGATATTTTTTATATACCTAATCTTAAAAATAATTTTTTATCTTATTCTTAACTTAGAAATAATAATTTCATTATTACTTTGCTTAAATATAGTTGGTCCATTAGATATTAATTTGGTTCCTTGATTTTTGAAGGTGTTTAAAAAAATGGTTTATATATATTTTCTCCTTCTTTTGCATGTTTACTTTCATTGCATAATACAAATGAATATTAGTTATGGCATGAAAGATTAGGATATGTTAATTTTATAATTTTGCATGATATTTATATAAATAATCTTGTTGTTTTAATTCACTCTATCACCTCTCATCATGAAACTTGTGAGGGTTACTTACATGGTAAGCAACATACAAACCCCTTTCACAAGAATCATGATGTGAATTCCTCACATCCTTTAGAATTAGTTCATAGTGATGTTTTAGGATATCTTAAAGTTATATATCTTAATGGTTATTTTTATACTATTACCTTTATTAATGATTATACTATAATGATCTAGTCTTATTTCATTAAAAATAAATCAAATATTTTTTCTAAGTTTAAAGAATTTAAAGTTTATGTTAAAAATTCATCTGATTTTTCTATTAGGAGATTAAGAACTGATAATGGTGGTGAATATGTTAGTAAATATTTTGATTCTTTTTAAATTATTTTTGTTATTCAAAGGGAATTAACAATTCCTTATTCCCAACAGTAAAATGGTATTGCTGAAAGGAAAAACTACACCATCATAGAAATGGCTAAAATAATGTTGCAGTCTACAAATATTCTTAAATTTTTATGGGATGAAGCCATGAATACTATTGTGCTTAATTTGAACAAATTCCCAACTAAATAATTTTATCTTTATACCCCTTTATAAACGTGGAATAAAAATAAACCTATTGTGGCTCATCTCAGGATCTTTGGTAGTATTGCTTCTATCTTTATTCCTAAATTTAAAAGAAAGAAGCTTGATCCCACTTATTATTCTTGAATTTTTTTAGGTTATGGAGGTAAGAAAAAAGGTTTAAGGGTGTATGATATCTTTAAATTTTAGATCATTGAGAATAGAAATGTTCTTATTCTAGAAGAAATCCTTTTATGAGCCATATATGGAACCTCCTTAGTGTTCTTCTATTGATGAAAATGACTCTCATATTTCTCCTTGTGATGAAAAGTATGTCCTTGCAGAAGTTGATCCAATCTTGGATAAATTAGAGATTAAGGAACCACCTAAGTTTCATGTTCAATCTAAAAGACCTAAATGGGCATAATGCCTAATCCAATATTATGATGTTGAAAACCTTAATAAATTAACTAGAAGTCAACATTATTATCATGCATTAATGACTATGTATGAATGTGAACCTCACTAATTTGAGGAAGCCACTCAAGATGATAGATGTAATGTTGATATGCAATCTAAATATAATGCCTTAAGTTAAAAATCAAACTTGAAATCTTGTCCCTCCTTTGCCTAAAAGACATATTGTCAGTTGTAAGTAGATTTATAAGATCAAATATAATTCAATTGATAAAATTAATAAAGTTAAATTTAGATTAGTTGCTCATGAGTTTACTCAAAAACCCAATATTGAATATGTTGAAACTTTTTCTTATGTAAAAAAATGAGTACTGTTAGACTTATTATTTCTCTTACATCTCAAAATGGTTGGGTTATCCACCAAATGGATGTCAAAAATACATTTATAAATGGTGATTTAGAAGAGTAAATATGCATGACTCAATTAAAAGGTTTCATTGACCCTAATAGATAACATTACATATACAAGTTAAGGAAATATTTATAAGGTTTAAAAAAAGCTCCTCGAGCTTGGTATTCTAAAATAACTTCTTTTTTAAAGTATTGGTTTTTTCTACCTATTATTTAGATAATTATCTCTTTTTTAAAGTTGAAAATGATCATTTGATTCTAATTATATTATATGTTGATGATTTGTTGATTTCTAGCAATCCAACTAGTTTAATTCATAAATATAAGGATAAGCTAAATCAAATATTTGAAATGACTGATTTAGGCATTTTGCATCATTTTTTAAGAATAGATATATTTGAGGATAAACATTATATTATTGTATCATAATCTCAATATGGTCATAATATTCTTGTTAAGTTTAACATGATTGATTGTAAATTTACTTCTACTCCTATTGAAGTTTGTGTTAAACTCGATCTAAAACTTGCATGTGAAAGCTAACCCTACTTTATATAAATAACTTTTTGGTAGTTTGATTTATCTAATCATTACTAGATCAGATATTTTATATAATATTAGTGTTGCTTCTAGATTTACACAAAATCCATATTTAGATAGTTGTAAATTAGTGAAACATGTTATTAATTATATCAAAGGAAAAATTAATTTTGGTTTATTTTATTTTTCCATTGATAATGCTAAATTATATGGTTATTGTGATGCTGACCATGCTAGAGATATTATAGATGACAAATCTACTTTTAGATTTGTGTTTAATTTTGGTATAGGTGTTATCACTTGAAGTAACAAGAAGCAAACTACTATCTCTATCTCTTCTACTAAAACAAATTAAAAGTGTTATGGAAGTTGAGAAAGAAGCCATATGGCTATGAAGGTTATTGGGAGAACTTCATTTAGATGTTTTTTAGGGTATCATCATTCATTGTGATAACCAAAATTGTATAGCTCTAGAAAAAAATATAATGCAACACCAAAGAACTAAACATATTGAAGTTCATGTGAATTTTATCTGAGAGAAAGTCCTCAATGATGATATTGATCTATAGTTATATACTATAGATGAAAAGGTGGTATATATTTTCACAAAACCACTTAGTGCTAGCAAGTTTTGTCAATTTCATACAATGTTTGGCCTCTCAGATTTTCTATTGAAGGGAAGTGTGCATGATGATTCCACTTCCCAATGGACATGTGTTTCTTCTTCTTCTCTATACTTATTCTTATTACAAATCATTGTAAATTTTGGGTAGAAGTTATGTGATTTGAGTAAACTTGTGTGGAAGTTTTACTTTTGTACCTCAATACATTAAAGGCATAATTTTTTATAGAGATAATTATGTTATAAAAGGATCAAAATATGCTTAGTGATTATTCATGAGAAGTTTTGAATGTAATCTCATGATCATTCTTACCTAAACTTACTTTCGACTAGTTTATGGATTATAATGATTTTTATATCAAAAGGTGATTTTTTGCATGATGAAGGTTTTTAAATCCTTCACTTTTTTACACATAGTATAATTATTTTAAGGCGACCATGTTTTTTTAAATCCCAAATTAACATTAAGGGGGAGTGTTGGAACATTTAATGTTATGTGGGTACCATTATTGGACCCTTCACATTTGGTAAAATAATAAATGTTTTATTATTATATTTAACACAGGTTAAAACCTCATGTAAATACAATAATAAAACATATTATTTAAATATCAACTTGGTTCCTCAGGAAAGGTTGGAACTATTAGTAACAAATGTCACCTCCCACAATTGTTATTATAAATAGGGTTTTACCCCTTTGGTAAAACACAACAATACACAATATTATTTTGTAAATTGTGTGAGTGCTGAGAAGTGTTATCATTGATGTCAAGGTTGATGCCATTAATTTCAAGGTTGATGTTATTGATGTCAAGGTGCATATGGTGAATATGCATGGTGAGTTATAATTAAGGTATGATCTTGTGAGCTTGATATGACAAGGTGAGTTTATTGAGCTTTATCTTCTATGTTGGTTGAAGTCAAGGTTGATATCAAGGTACAAGTCATAAAAGATGTTTGAAGATAAATAATGTCTGCATAGGAATTAATTTGAAAAAAGATAATTTGAAGTAAATTAATGTCTTATGGTTGTATTAAGGCACAATTCAAGGTGTCAAAGGTGTTTAGGTGCATGGAAGAGAAATTTCAAGTCATATGATGTTTGGTCATGTGGTTTTAGGTATGTATGAGGTTGTAGAAGATTGATGTCATCATAAAAGTATTGGTATAGTAATATAAGTGAGGTATAATGTTTTATATCTACTTGTTTGATATTTTTTTGAGGTTATGACATGGAATGAACATATCAAGACATCTTGTGCTTAAGTAGCCTAATCCTAATCATGGTATGGAGAGACTTTATGAGAAGGTATGAACATGATGGCTTGGTAAGATGAGTACACATAGGCATGAGTGGTTGTATGAGGTTGATTGAGCATGTATGTGAGGCATTGTAGAAATCATGAGAGCCTTAGGGTGAGCATTTAGGGGTAAGACCTTCAGACCAAGTCTGCACCTAGACCACTCCTAGACCTTGCCTAACCTAATGAGGTATCATGATCTATTATCAAGGCATGTGAAGGATGTATTATTAGAACAAAACTAGATACTAAGAGGGGGTGAATCAATATATTAACTAAAACTAGTCATCTTCTAAAACCTTTTAATTTAGATTAATACTATATGTAGAGATCACACACATAACACAAGATATACCATGGAAAACCCAATATGGAAAAAAACACCATGAGAATAGTTGTTATAAAATACTATTCTAATCCAACCTCATAATAAGGAACCTCAGTGATTACAATGTTTAAGGACACCAATCTTAAAGAGACACCAATCCCTTGATTTAAGAGCTTCAACTCTAAGGAAGCACCCACTCCCTAATCTGAGCACCTACTTAACTTATTTGATGACACCAACCTATCAAATTCTTTTATGGAGCTACAAATCTAATTTAAAAATCAGATTCATACATGAATCCAAATCTCTATTCTTTATTATAGGTCTAGTCTGCAACTGATTATATTCTACATATTTTCTTTGTGCCTTTCTAATTCTCTACCCTTCTCTATCCCTTTGGTTCTGTGTTTAGATATAACTCTATTTGACACACTTCATATTTTTAATCTACTCCTCTGTGTCTCTGCATTTTTTGTTTGACACTTTTCAATGGCTTCACCATCTTTTTCCTTTGTCCTAGATATCTTATATATAAAATAATCAATCCAGGGTTTCATATCTTTTATATGTTTACACTTGAAACGTAACACATATGCCAATTTTGGACTTTAATTCATTATGATTTGAACTTTAAGTTCCCACATCTCAATTCCATGCATCACCACCATAATTTCTTGTCTTATTACTATCTATAGCATTTATTGAACTCAATTTTTGATGCATGTACTCATTAATATATATTTTATTGGTAAGATCAATCAATCTCATTATCTATGTTAGGATATAGAGCTTACATGCTAGTTCCTACATGTTCCTAAAACTAAACATTTGTTTAGACATAAGTTTAAATATTATTCATTGATCTTGTGCTTGGCACCATAATCTAATGGTCTCTATTTAACTAGATCAACTTTAAAACATGTCCATTTGATCACATTTTGATAGGCTCATGATATCTGTTAGATCCTTGTATGATTTTGAAATTTATTTTAATCACATTTAAAATTTGTCTGTCAATTTTGCTGATTTGCGATTCCATGTGTTGTTGGATCTCCAAAGATGCACATTTTTCTATCTCTATCTCACTGCTTCTTATATCTTTGGATTACTTGCACTCTGTCAATCTTCTCAAACATGATCAATCTTTAACTCACCATTATAGACACCTAAAATTAGCCACCAATGGTTTTTTATTTGAATTTAGACCAATTATTACCAACCATTGACAATTCAACCTAAGAATTTTGAAATATCTCAAATTTGGCTTTATAACCATGCAATAAATCAATTTAGCCCATTAATCAAATTAAATTGAACAAATGCACCATAAATTAATTCAAAATGATTCAAAAATGACCAAATGCCTAAATAGAATTAATTAAAGTGCAAATATTAATCAAATCCTAATTAAATTCATCATTGAGCAAATGATCAATTAAATCAATCAATAAAAAAAGAAATTCAAGATCATCTTAAAACATCTTAGAATACGCTCATTACCTTTGTAAGTTGTCATTTTTGAAAAATATCTAAAAAAATATCCGAGGAATATATCAAACTCAACCAAGCTTAATAAACTCAACCATGGTCAGATTTAACCCATTCCAAGGGATTTGAAAGCTTATAAAATCAAGCCTTGAGCTATTCATTTAGGGAGCTCAATCAAAGTAGAGTTATAATGCAAGAATAGATTTATGAAGCTAAAATCCTAGTGTTATAATGCCAAAATTAAGCCAAAGCCATCAAGCCATTTAACCCATCAAGCCATTAAGCCACATCAAGCTAAAGCCAAACATTAAACAAGATTACAAGAGGATATGAAGGTAGCCACACTCCATTGATGACAACCTTTTTAGCATACATTTGAGAAAGCCAAAGAATAAGCCTTTTGGAGAAATCAAGGATTTGGGTAAGGAATTTGTATTTTATGTTTAAATTATCATTTCCTTCCATTTTTAGTTGTGTTTTAAATTGGTTTATTCACCATGATCAACCCATGATCTAGGCCTAGAGATTTTAGATTTTTAGTGACTTGATTTCATTATTTTTGGAAATAACTCTATACTAACCTCCTTTCTTGATTCAAATTCCCATGATCACAACCACTGTGGTGATAAACATCGATCAATTTGTTCCATTAGAGTCCACTTACTCCATTGGATCTTCTTTATATGATCATCCACTCACCATATGATCTTCTAACAAGCTAAATCTTTATGTTTACTTATCTCTCAAGAGAGTGACACTTGGCATTAGCACATGCCTTTTGCATATTGCTATCAATTTTTGACATTGAGACACTTGGAAATATCACATTGCTCATTGATCTTTTGAATTTAAACTACTCCATTGATTTACTATATAGGCTCCATGATTATGACACTTGTCACTTGAATATTAACTTGAAGGTCCTTTTGATAATTTAACTTCTCTATGTTTTATTGGATCATCCTTGTACGATTAAGTGTTATCCATTGATCAAGATAGAACATAATATAAAGTCTAATACCTAGTAAATATTAAGTACATTGATCACTACTTAATCTATTAATTGATAGGTCAAGGGTTTGGTTTTACAATGATGAAAAAGGCTTAAAAAATAACTTAATCTACTAGGTCCAGGATATATCTAGTCAACATCAAAATAGAAAGTATCATATGAAACTTTAAAAGGTACCATTCAATGATTTTTAAAGTTTCCTTCAGAACATTAGAGGTGCCCTTTGGTTCATAAAAAATTACCCTTCAATCCTTTTGAAAGTTCCCTTCAAAACTTCTCAACATGCCCTTTAGAACATTTGTTGTGGGATTTTTGTCCAAAAATAATTTCTTTGGAACTTTTATTAGAGGATTTTTCACTGAAAATAATTTCCTCATCACTTTTGTTGTGGGATTTTTATCTAAAGAGACTTAAACAAATTCCTTTAAATAATTCTCCAAATATATTTTTCTTGAAACAAATGCCAAGTTGAAAAATAGACTATGGAAACTTAATAAACTTCTATATGAGAGGCAACCTTATGAATTTGTAATATTTTCTATACTCATTCGTATGACTTAAAACTTAGATCATAGAAAATAGGCACAAACTTGATTATCATAGTGTGATCAGTTCATTTAGAAACTACCATACGTGCAAATACTATTATCATCAACCTATATACTTAGCTATATATATCAATATAAATACGTGAGCGAATGGGTTCATATGACTATTCTTGTATTTCCATAAACATTAAAAGTACACACTCAGATCCATGAGGTCTCTAAAACATGTCCATTCAACTCAAAAATTTTATCATTAATGCTTTAATAGTTGATGCTTTCTTTAACATCAATGATAATCCTTAGCACATTTATGACTATGTCCAACAATATCCCCATTTGTCATTAATGTCAAGACACCTTTAGAATGACTTATTACAAATTATATCACCATCATTCTTCTTTATAACCCTTTGAAATTAATGATAAGGGACATCTTCATTAAGGTGTCAATAATTTTCTCATGTATGTACTCAACTACTTAAAAAATCTTTAGGATACTTATCGATTGCCAAACATATGAAGTAATTTTTACTCCTTTGACATATGCAAATTTGAATTGAGATTGTTTTGATCCTTAGACCTATCAAGATTAAACACACTATGAGGATAGGTCATCTATGCCTAGATACTCTATGAACACTTTCAGACCATAAAGCTTCTATGAGACTCCCCCTAGACTCATGCCCTGTCACTAAAATTTAGTGATGTGGTGTAGGGGCCACCATTCCCAGTTTTTGTCTCAAATATTCAAATTATTCTTTGGGAAGAGGTTTTGTGAATATGTCTACAATATGATCCTTAGTTGGCATATATTCCTTTTTGACCTCTTGATCTACAACCCTTTTTCTTAAGAAGTTATGCTTGATTGTTATGTTTTTGGTTCTAGAATACATAAATGGATTCTTTAATATATTTATTGCACTTGAATTATCACAAAGAATATAAATAGGTGACTTGTACTCAACCTTGATGCCCTTGAGTGTTTTCTTCATCCATAGGAATTGAGTGCAACATGCCACTATTGCTATATACTCTACTTATCTTATAGACAAAGTAACTAACTCTTGTTTATTTCTCAACCATAAAATAAGTTTGTTTCTAAGGAAAAATTCACTACCACTAGTGCTTCTTCTAGAATCTACACTTCCTACCCAATCAACATTTATATATGTTGTAAAAGTTAAATCTTCACTTGTAGGGTACCATAGGCCATAGTCAATTGTGATCTTGATGTATCTAAAAATCCTTTTCACTAAACTATTGTGTGACTCTTTAGGAGCAGTGTGAAATCTTGTAACCATGCACAATGCTTACATGATATTGGGTCTTGATATAGTTAGGTATAGAAATCTATCTATCATTGATCTGTACATTGTCTAATTTGTATCAAGGGACTCATCCTCTTTTCTCATCTTGCATCTAATTGTCATGGGAGTACTAACTAGTTTACTATCTT
Source organism: Torreya grandis (assembly GCA_037957365.1). Lineage (NCBI taxonomy): Eukaryota > Viridiplantae > Streptophyta > Pinopsida > Cupressales > Taxaceae > Torreya > Torreya grandis. The sequence continues at coordinate 406,943 of JARHVA010002856.1, forward strand.
CCATACCAAATTTCTTGAGCATTTCCTTTACATACGTGGTTTGGAATATGAATATCCCTTTATCAGTTTGTGTTATTTGTAGAACAAGGAAGAAATAAAGTTCTCCTAGCATAGACATCTTAAATTCACTTTGCATTTGTGTAGGAAATTCTTTTCACATTTTTTTATTAATAACACCAAAGATGATGTCATTTACATAAACAACAACAATCAACATATGTTCACCTTCTAATTTTAAGTACAGATTATTGTCTACACATCTTTTATTGAAATATTGTTGCTACGTACTAGTCTAATCTTGAATACTATGCCCTAGGTGCCTATTTTAGACCATATAGTTCCTTATTTAGTTTGCATACATAATATTCTTGTTATGACAACTAAAAACCTTCAGTTTGTTCAATGTATACTTCTTCTTCTAGTTTCCCATTCAAGAAATCTAACTTGACATCCATTTGATAGAGTTTGAACTTTTTATAAACAAAGAATGCTAGAAATATTCTTATAGATTCCAATCTAGTTTCCACAAAGTCTATGCCTTCAACTTGCACATATCCATTGCACACAAATCCTTCTTTATTCCTTATAATAGCTGCATCCTCATTGAGCTTGTTTCTATAGACCCATTTTATACCTATCACATTCTTGTTTGAGGGTCTTAGAACTAATGGACAATTTTTGTTCTTTTATATTTGGCTTAGTTATTCTTCCATGGTTTTTAGCCAATTCTCATCCTTGTTGGATTCAAAATAGATCATAGGCTCAATTTCAAACATTAGAGAAAAAATTACTTGCTCTTTTTTCATTACAGCTCTTCTCCTTGTCCGAACTCCTTCATTCTTATTGACAATTATCTGCTCTTTAGGATGATCCTTTTAAATAAATCTTAGAGGTGATTTTCATACTTTTCCTTAGCCTCTTCATTATCTTCTTCTTCTTCAAGATTTGAATCTTCATTACTGATTTCCTTGTCAAGTTCAACATGTCTCAATCCTTCTTCAACCTTGACATTGATGCTCTATACAATCTTGTGTAGTCTCTTATTATAACAAACATAGGCTTTACTTTGAGTGGAATAACCAAGAAATATTCCTTCATCACATCTTGATTCAAAGATTCCCAATTTGTCTGCCTTTCTTTTGATGTAGCATTTGCTTCCAAACACTCTAAAGTAATTAACAGAGGTAGGCCTTCCATACCATAACTCATAGGGAGTTTTCTCACTATTTACCCTCAGTTAAACTTCTTCCAAGATGTATACTGCTATTTAGATTGATTCACTCTAGAATCCATCAGGTAACTTGGCCTATTTTAACATTGTTTTGGCCATCTCCTTGACTATCCTACTCTTTCTTTCAATAATTTCATTCTACTATGGATTTCTTGCTACAAATTAATGCCTTTTGATCCCATGCTTCTCATAATACTCTATGAACTCATTTGAGGTGAATTCTCCACCTTTATCAGATATTAGGAACTTGATTTTTCATCCAATCTCATTTTCAACCATGGCTCTAAAGATCTTGAATCTCTAAAAGTCTTGAGGCTTGTCCTTTAAAAAGGTTACCATGTCATTCTTGAGTAGTCATCTACAAATAACATGAAGTATCACTCTCCTTTATATCCCCTTATTTTAGAAGGACCACAAAGAATAGTATGAACTGATTGTAGAGGCTTTGTAGTTGTATACTTTTTTGTTTGGAATTTTACCCTTGTTTGCTTGCCTAGTTGACATTACTTGAAAGTAATGTCTGCAAGTTTGGTTATCTTGGGCATATGTCTGGCACACTTATTTTATCTCACTTTGACTAGGTTATCAAAGTTAACATGACCCATTCTTCTATGCCATAATAAACTCTCATCAATCTTTCCAATCAAGCAACTATTACCATTTACTTCAATAAGATTATAGATATTTATTTCAATCCTTTTCCCTTCTACAACTATTCTACCAAATTATTTTATCTTTCAAACTTCTACATTAAATGTGACCTTATATCCATTGTCACACATTTGGTTGACACTTAATAGATTATAATTCAATCCTTCAAAATAAAGGACATCTCATGTAGGAATTTTACCATCTATGTTCAAGGTTTATTTACCTTTAATATTTACTACTATGTTGTCTCCCAAGCTAACAGATCATTCCTTACATTTTCTTAATTTGGTGAACTTGCTCTTATCACCAATCATATGCTTTGAGTATCCACTGTCTATCATCCATAAATTTTGATCCTTGGAATGGTGTGTAGTTTGAGAAATCATGGATTGATTTTTCACTCTCCACACATCCTTGGGTTTCTTATTTAGTTTCTTTTTAGAAAATTGTGAACCTTTGTTCACACTCAGAGGCATGTCTTTCTTTACATTGTATACTTTTGATCTTACAAAACTAGTTCTACAATATTTAGCTATGTGAACAAATTTATTACAATTATAAAAAATTACATTTGTATCTAACAAGGGCACACATGAATTTTTTATTACAAAATCGATTATCCTTATAGGTATAACTCTACAATTACTAGCCTTATGACTAAAATGATTATAGCTATAATAATAACCTTAAAAAGATGAGGAATACCTGGTCATAACATTTCTTGGTACAACATGAGGAACTCTTCTAAGATGTGGATTCTTCAATTTTCTCACCTTGGTGTACCCATAACAATTATCTACCTTTGTCTTCTTATTCTCTTAAATCTTATTTTCAAGTATAGCTTTCTTCACATCAACTATCTTTGAGTGTGTCCCTATATCATTGCAAGCTTTCTCTTTCTTTGATCCTAATTTTTATTCTACTTTGAAGTTTTCATATATGTTAGTATATGTACTAGAATTGGATCTTTTTCCTTTTTCATAAGCAAAACCTGATCTCTCTTTTGAAGGCTTTTGAGAGTTGATCAATTCATCAAGAATGTCTGATCTTCCTATCAAATTTAGACTTTTATCTAGTTGACCTTTGGATTTCTCAAGCTCATTTCTCAAAGCCACTATTTCTACTTCTAAATTCATGCACTCATTAGATTTAAATTATAGTTCAAATTTAACTACA